>OZ007551.1:1692728-2040398 GCA_963931895.1 Eupithecia pulchellata | reverse complement strand
CCCGCGTACGTTTCGGTGCTTCATCCGATTCGATTTCCAGTTTCGGCGGATCTGACATCTTGTAAATACTGGCGTGGCTTCCTGGATAAATAACTACCTACCTACGTTTTGATTGATGAGTATTGACGTGAAATAGGTCGCATGCATCGAGTTATTAGAAACATTCAAGCGAATATTTCAATGAATATTTTCCTTTATGTGAACATTATTATGGCTTATGGTTATGGCGCATTCATTATTTGCAGGCTTAGCTAATTTAACCTACCTGTTGTGACGCTGTGATTTATCAAAATTATCCTGATCGCATATTATAAATAAGAATCTGAATTACTAAGTATTGGTAAATACAAATAAATTCATGTTTGTTTAGCAAGCCTTCCTAATTGAAGGCCTGACCTCTGTTCCTTACGGTACCTATCACCCAAAATAAAACAGAATTATCCAATACAAACTGATCATAATATTTATCTCAGATTTCAATAACTTTTTCTTTAGGATTAAAAAATAAGCATTTAGATAAGTCTTATTATATGTATAGTAAAAGTAAACAGCAGATACGAGTACATAGACGCAGTTGATCGTAGATCTGAAAAATAAAGAGATATTACGAAACTACATTCATTAGTTCATTACAAAACGGTGTCATTTATTTTTTTTGATGAATGTAAATTGCATTTATTAAAGATTATTAAAGATCGGTTTTTCGCGCGGCGTCAATGAGGACCCGTACAGTTTTTTATTATAAATGCAGTTTTATAGACCTTGAAAAACTAAGACATAAAGTGTAAAAATCTTTGTTCTACGACCAAAACTGACAAAGTTATGGGCAAAATACCTTTTTTTTTTTTTTTTTTTTTTTTACGATGGGAAAATGCTGTTTGCGCATTCCCTCTAGCATGAGGAGAGCTAGAGGGGTATGTTGGACTCTCCACTGGGCTACTAACGGAATGTTAGCAGTTAGTGACATACCAACTAAAAACTCATCGATATTTCCTCTCTCACCTTAGTGCCAGAGCGTCGTCAAACCACTCGTCGCCAGACGATTCGTTGGACGACGCACTGGCACTTGACAGGGTTGCGGGTTCCCGGTTGGATTCGGCCGCTACCCTGTCGGTACACTGGCTGAGTCCTAGTCCTAGCGAAAAACAAGCGGGTCATTAAAAAAGTAGTTGAAATACAGCGCATGGTTTTATTATCGATGTTTTCATACGGATCTCTTACTTTATTTGAATTATAGTATTATGTTCATTACAGATAATGTAGGATTCTATGGTGAAATATATTTCAAATTGAACAGGAGTTTCGGAGTCTATTCGAACAAACAATCAAATCTTTCCTCTTTATAATATTATCACCTATCAGTATAGATCATCGCTTGCTGTGTCTTTTGTCTAAAACAAAAAAATAGAGTAGACAAAAAGAGATTATAATTATGAGGCTAATATGCAGAACACGTTCTTTCCAAATACCAAAAGTACTTGCTGTTGTTGTAGATCAGTAAATAACGCAAAAATAAACTGAAATTTCTAAAAAGAAACCGAATATTTAAATTAAAAACTCTTTGAAAAGCTACAAATATAAAAAAAAAACCTATAACAGTGTACCTATTTAATATTTATTTCAAATGAATATAATACAATTTATTACAGATATGCAAATAAAATTTTAATTTAAAAATGAATAAAATTATTATTAATAATAATAATTTATATATTATTATAACAAAGAATAATAAGTATGTAATATAAATTATATTATTATTAATAATAATAATTTATATAATTTATATTACATACTTATTATTCTTTGTTTAAAATTTTATTTTCAAATTGCATTTGATTTTGTATGTTATTAAACTATTTAGATTTACTCCAATTTATGCCGCTGATAATATAATACGGTCTTGGATTGATAGGTTTTAATTGTGTTGCAAAAATTCGCGTATATTGACTACAGCCAGGTTGGCCGAGTGGTCTAAGGCGCCAGATTTAAGCTCTGGTTCTCGAGAGGGAGCGTGGGTTCGAACCCCACACCTGGCAAATCTTTTTACCCTGATGGATTTTTGCTATTATTATCTTGGTAAAAACCATGTGTCATCATCATTGTCACCTCTTTTGTGTATTTTTAAAACATTTACCTTTTTACCTTGATGGCTTTTTACTATTATTATTTTTGTAAAAACCATGTGTCATCATCATCGTCATCTCTTTTATGTACTTTTTATAACATTTTCTATAGAACTCCGCAAAATATTTGTTCAAAAGGAGGGTTGAGTACGGATACCTGCTTTATAGGTCATTAATACCACTGCGCATGCTTGAACTCGATACGGACGGCGCGGCTCCAATTTTAAAACACCCGTTTCACGTGGCAGGGATCATATCGCAAATAAATTTTAAGAAATCCTATACAATGAATCAAAGCACATCGTTCCTCTTTCTCATTCTAACTTCACACATGCCAAACCCTTTGCATCTGTAACTCGATTGAAGTCACATAAAGACGCTAAAGCTGAAGCTATTGACCCTAGTTGCGTATATTGAGGTGCCACGGCCCTAAGCAAAATAATTATAATTTAATTATAATTAAATGATAATTTAAAATATATGAATTTTTTGTTTAATACCCGTGCGAAGCCGGGGCGGACCGCTAGTTCAGTATAAACTAGAAGAAGGCTTCCCCAACATAGTCATGTCAATGCTAAGATTTTATTTATATGCAACTATACCCGAAGGCAATGCGAGTTGCGTGATGTAATGAAGTTTTTCAAAACTTAAATCATTAAAAAAATAAGTATGTAAACTTAGGCATCAGTAGGTACAGACAGAAGCATTAATTGGTAACCCCCTCACAGAATATGTCATAGTTATCATTCAGTAGCATGTAGGTTCAAACCCGTGAAGATGTATATATTCATTTTAATTTACATTATTTTTTATTTTTGTTTTTTTATAAAGTTTGTTTAATTGTTTAAATAAAAAACAAATGTTTTTTTCAACACCTACATTTCTTTTATCAGGAATAACGATACTGAAATTTCGAGCCTGGATCACATGTAACTATGGTGTAGTGGTAAGTGTAACCGAGATTCTGTCACCGCACATCGTAATGATCGTCATCGAATCCTTGGAGTGGATGTTTTTGTTTTTTAAGTACTACTTAATTTTAGTAATGTAATGACATTTATTTATGTGTAATAGTGAAGTTTTTGTCTATTAGTATGAATTTAAAGTAATTGATAAAATAAAACAATAATAATAATTACAGGTAAACAATTACGTTTATTTTTTTCAAAAATTTGCCTACACAAACAACAACACAAAAAATTTAATTAATGTTTTTTTTTATTATTTAGCCTACTTACAAATAGCTTCCTATCCTGAAAAATAATATTCCATTTTCGATTTAGTGCCCGAGAATACACATGTTTTCATTAGATTTTCGTTTACTTTGCTAATCTAATGAATGAAACAATTTGGATCTCGTGTAAATCATGGAATACTAAATAATCAGGTAGTTTTGAAAATAAATGAGGTCAAATGGAGTTTTTCTGACAATGTTAAAAGGTAAAATTACATTAGGGTTTAGTAGGTAGTGATATTTATCGTCCTTTATATTTAGTGATACTTATCGCTTAATAGCTTAAGGGCTAACGGATCGGATCTCAATTTAAAACCATTTGACCCCACATATTTTCTATCGGATTTAGGTCCGAACTTTTAGATGTCCAAGAAATAACAGTAATGCCTTGTAGAGATGAACAACCCTTGAGAAACCATCCGCGTACGATGCACTGCACAATTATCATGGACAAAATAAATTTGGGCTTCTGGATACGCGATCCGCGTAGTAACCTTCAACACTTTCAAGCTCGTCATTCATGCGCCCAGTTATTTTTACTATTTCTCCAGGACCCATAGAGGATATCCATCTCCAAAACCTAAAAAGAAAATAAAGTCAACTGTTATAATGTTAATTTAGTTCGTGTAAATACTAACTTGTTAAAAATATCGTTATTATGATGAAATAATCATAGATAAAGGTGTTCGAATTTGTTGAGAATTATCAGTATTATCACCTAAAGTTATTCATGCCCTACGATGGAGTTCAGCAGACAGTCCTATTTTTGCTGCTCGATAATTGTGTAAGTATATCAGCTGCATGCAAATGCCTTCTGTTGATGTTGATATCAAATATTGTTGAGCAGTAGAACGAGTGGATGCAAAAGGCGAACTAGTCTGAATGTCAACAATATTATTGTGGTGACTTCACTGATTTGTAATACACTCCTGTTGTTTATCTGCCATTGCTTCTTACATTCACATCCCCACATTACACTTAAGCGCACGGTTTTTATCTGTAAGACAACAAATCAATACTTAAATGAAGTTAAAGATAACAAGGTTTTACTAAAAAAATATGTATTTGTTTCGTAACGATTATGACACAAGAATAATAAGTTGATAACTTACCGTAATTCAAAGCTAACGAGCAATCTCCTGATTACTCATTTGCTGTTCGAATAGCACCGCGATCTTAGTTCTCACAAAATTCTCAATTTGCATAATTTCCTTCAATATTCTTCAATTCATTTATGATTCAAACCAGTAAGTCAAGACTAGAATTGAGTATGGCTACCTTTTCATTATTCACCAAGATTATATTTAAATCTACCCTCAAATACTTCTTTTTTTTCTTATCCAGTGTAAAGAGATCTCATAAATAAAAATCCGCTGTCGAACACTAATAACATAAAATTTCAACGCTCTGATAACTGGTTCGTTGGTTTAGTTGGTTGGTGCGTGCATTACTTGTCATGTGAGCGATTGGATGTCTGGTTCGATTCCCACTGGGTGTTACGTTTTTGTTTCTTAGTATTTGAGTAAAAGATTTGTAAATCGTACAGTGATTTGCAATGTAAACTTTAGCTATTAGGGGGGTTACCAATTAATGCTTCTGTCTGTACCTACAGGTTTTATCAAAATAGGTTGCCGGATTTATCTACTATCTCTTGATGTCGGTGTTAAGTCTACCCTACAGGGTGCAGTGGGTGTATTGATTTTAATTATTTTTTAAACTTTCACGATTTGTTGACATATTTAAAGAATATTTATCGGGTATTTATCGCGTACCTTTTGTTTTTTATTTTCCCCTACGTTTCCATCGCGTTGCAGCGATCGTGGTCACGGGGCGACTGGATGTTCTGCGAGTTACTGCCAAGAATTGACGGCAGTATCCACGACTACCCTCAATTCGTCTTCTGAATCAGGAATGTCCACGTTCACAGTACGACACACTACACTGACCGTGTCCGAATGCAGTGCAGTCTGTACACGACGCCCGCACTTATTGATCACAGGATTCCACGAGGACGAGAGGCGAAAACCATCTTCACGATTAAAATTTGGGTGTTTTTTGATCTCAATCGCCTCTCGTACCATCCTTTTATAATAGTGACGCTCACGTGATAGAACTTTTGGGTCATGTAACTCGATCCAATGGTTACTTCCTGAGTCTAGCAGATGTTCCGCTAGGGGAAAATAAAAAACAAAAGGTACGCGATAAATACCCGATAAATATTCTTTAAATATGATTTTAATTAATCCAAATTCATCTCAATTGCGATAAAAATCGTTGATTGCCAGATAAAGGTATTTGGCGGTAATCAACATTACTCTTAATTTAAAATGGAAAGTTAATTTAACATGTTTTTTTGTTATCTGCGTTAGGAAATTCCAGTTGGATCAAGTTAGCCACTTATAATATAACCCGTTATTTTTCATTTAACCTTTCTTCTCTAGATGTACGTATGCCATAAGATGATATCGATAAGCGATGAGCACTATACCTAATAATTTAACCCTTTACCAGGCATAGCTAACATATAAAAATAATCACACGGTTTTATTATTGAATTTTTCATGCAGATCCCTAATTTTTTTTTAATTTTCTATAGCCTATGTTCAAAAGGGAAGATTAAGGATTCTAATATAAGAATTTTTCAAATCGGTCTAGTAGTTTCCGAGCCTATTCATTTCAAACAAGCAAATCTTTCCAAGTTCGTAGTGCACTAATAGAAAACGTCGTACTTATAAGAGTACCTATGCGATCTAGCTATAGACCAAGATGTGCATTAAAACTAGTTCTTTTATAGTTTCGAAGATGCCTTTCATGCCATAGAAGTAGGTTAGGTACTACTCTTCGTAAACTAAGGATCTTAGTATACATAATCTACTCCATAGCGATTCATAATTAATAAAAAGTTATAGGTACTTGGCTCAATTCTTACACTAATCTACAAAATTACAAACGAATTTGAATAAAATTAAGTTACCTACCTAAATAATAAAATTGATGTTCTAATGTAGCTTCTTTAATCAAATCTGTTACAATAGTAGGTGCCTATTCGAATTTTTAACAACTTGCGTTTTTAACATGTTTTAATAACAGGGCTTAATGTTGACGTTAAAATCAATTTATCTGATGCAGTATTTATAGCGTTTGATTTTTTCAATAAACAAAAAAAATACTATACTTACAGAAATTTTCAAAGATTCTTTCAAAATGGTAAATATAATGAATGTTGAACTTGAAGGCGCTCGCCGAGAACAAGAGAATCAGCTGTTGTTTACCAGTCACCGGCGACTTCCTGGTGATATCTATGTGAAGTACATAACAATAAAATACAATAACGCTCAAGAATAACTTTATTGTATTTCGAGATTTTCGAGACAGACCTTCGCATGCCGTACATGGCCCAAGGGGTCGATAAAGGCAATATTGACTCTATATTTAAGATCGACATTTTCGTATCTCTTCCTAAACATTTAGTTTAGGAAGAGGTACGAAAATAGATTTTGGTGGCCACCAAGGGCAACTTCGTATCTCTTCCTAAACTAAATAGAATAAAACTATTACAGAGGCATTAAAAAAAAGCTTATGATAGGTAGGTATCACAAACTGGACGATGGATTTTTGAAAATTCCTTTGTCAAACAGAATAATAACATAAAGTAGGTGGTGGCGCTAGTTTAGGTGCTGTATGCGCCTTAATCTATTACACCAATCTTTCTCTCAAACAGTGAGAAAATAAACTATATCGAAATTGACTCGCAAATGACGAAAACTAGGTAAATGCAAGTTCTGTAGTAGGTCCATTCGCTTTGTCATTTCATAATAACTTGGCAACTTTTATAATATATAATTTCAGTGCTAATATTATTTTACTTACCTTTGATTCATTTTTGCAGATTAAAGTTTTTAAGTTGTGAGAAATAAAACACTAATTAGGTGAAACACTTTATTTGTTTGCGCTTACGCAACTTTTTGACAACTTTTTGACAACTAATACGAGATTCATACCTACATACTAAAAGTAGTTCGATTAACCCGTGAGAAGGCGCGCCTAATGTTGTTACACGGATAGGCGCGCGTGAGCAAATTGCTCACACTACTTTAAATGCTTATATTTCTACAAAAATAGTATATATTGGCTATAAATGGGTTCGTAATGAATAAAACAACATTTATTTAATACGTAAACAAGAGTTTTAATTATATCTTTGAAACAAAAATGTAACTTCTACCTTAAATAACAAATTAACTAATTTTGGATCTACTATCTTTGGCAGTCTTCAAAAAAATCACGATAAAAAAACTAAGTAATAATAAACTTAAAAATTTCACTCTTCCATGAGTTCAGGACAAGTGTGCCTCTCGAAACACGTTGTACACATATATGTTATGTGCTCGGTGCAGAGTAATTTCTTGCATGAAGTGCATGCTTTTTTCGATCGTCTGTTCTTACGTCTAGGACATATCGCACAGAATCCGCTTAGCCTAGGCTCTGCAGTAGCCGTAGGAATCGGCACAAATCGCTTCATAAGGAACTTTAGATCTGAAGATATGTTCTCCATGCAGATCCGTCGTAAAATATGTGGTTTTACCAGCCCTAATGCCACTTCTTTTAGGAATGTACGTCTTTGTATCAAATTGTTTGTATTCCCTTTGTATATTATTTGAGCATTGACCCCAGTTATATTCAAAATGGAAAAGAATAAACGCATTGGCCACCTGCAAGTGATTCTCGCAACGGAATAATCCTCTTTCTTTTGGTCTACAACATCCACTCCTCCTTTAGTAGAATTATAAAATGTTACAATCTCGGCTTTAGCTTCATTTCCACTTTCTTGATCTATTTTATCGTCATCGTGGAAAGATGATAACATCAGAACTATTTTCTTTGTTTTCTTTTTTGGCATATATGATAACATCATCATATCTTCACCGAAACCAAATATGTTACTTGGCATTGGCCTTTCCTTCGTGGACACAAATAATGGCGGAATCTCTTTCTTATTTTTTCGAAGTGTTCCCACTGCTGTTGTTCTGTAGTTATTTTTCAATTCGTCAAACAATGGTATAGATGTAAAGTAATTGTCCATAGTTATATTTCTTCCCGTATTCAATATAGGACTTGCTATTCTTTTGACAACATCAGCAGCGGAATTGCTCAAATTGAAAGGCCCTGCAGGTTGTTTTCCAGCGTAAATCTCCAAATTGCTTGTGTAAAAGGTTTTGGCATCTACAAGCGCATAGATTTTGATTCCGTATTTTGCGGGTTTGTTGGCTATGTATACTCTAAACTTACAGCGTCCTCTGAATGATTCCAACATTTCATCGATGGTACAGTACTCTCCGGGTGTATAATTTTCATTACAATGAGCGATGAAGCTTTCAAATATTTCTCTGATTGGTGCAAGGTTATCAACTTCTTTTCTTTCATCGCGTGTATTGATATCATCAAAACGCAGTACCCGTAATAAAAACAAAAAGCGTTTTATTGACATCGTGGCTCTAAAGAAATCACATGATGGTACACCATCATCAAGCCACATTTCTTTTACATTCAAATGGCAGATCTTTTTCAGACCAGCCATGTACAGTGCTCCGATCAGTGCGTTTATTTCAATTGTATCTGTAAGCTTACAATCCCGTTCACGAGAAAACTTTTCTCGTAACTTTATGATGTATGTATTTGTGTATATAACTATTTTATCTATCATTGAATCGTCAAAAAACAATGAAAAACATTGTAAGGGTTCCTTTGCATTCTTGGCTACACTTTTGACTCCTGGTAAATGGATAACGATGTTACAGCTCCTGGTACGTACATTACGTGAAGGCTTGTGCATAAGCCATTTCGTTGTGCGATCTTTCCCAATATAAAATGCGGTCCTACCTCTTGGTTGTTGTAGCGCAGGAGTTGAAATATCGGCATCAGTTTCATCCGAAGATTGTTCCGTCTCAGTTAGGTGAGGACTGCAAATGACAGAACCATCACTTTCTATACTGTCAGCACGATTTTCTTCCCCATTCTCAAGATCTGCTAGCAAATCATCATCAGAATCCTCTTCCAACCACGAAGAAATTCGAAGGTTCTGTGCATTATTTAGATCGTCCATTTTTTATGTCTTGTAGCTGAAAACAAAATAAAATAGCATTAAAATATGACTTCAGAGTACTCACGTTTATAATAATCAATTTAATACAAATCAACAGAATAAAACACAAGAAAAACATAATAACAATATTTTGGTATGAATAAAAAATACTTACGTGGATGGGCGCGCGATGAGCAAATTGCCGCGCGATGGTGCGGGCCCTCCACAAGTGCTTCACTGCGCAGTCGCAGCGGGACTGAGCAGCGCTTGAGTTACGCGAGGGGAGAGGGGTTGAATAGTTAGGAAGGTACCTGGAGGCTCAGGATGCTATGAAGTCAGGATCACAAAAAACGCATGCAATCAATTTTAGTGTGAGCAAATTGCTCATAGCGCGCCTTCTCACGGGTTAATGTTTACAAAGGTTTTTATTATGGTCGAACAAAGTGGTAGAGGTAGGTATTCAAAATATAAAAATACAAGTACAACTGGCCGTAAATGGTTTTATCTCAACGGATAACAAAAATTAAACGGGGGTTAAACTATAAATAGTTTGTACTCTGAAACTTAAAAACTAAATAAGATTTCCATGGCACTTGACTTAAAAAATCAATAACGAACTAACTGGAAGTAAATAAAAAATAATTTCTCTTATGAACACACTTTTCGTCTATGCACTGAAAAAAACCGAAACTAAATAATTTAGGTAGGAACTACTTATATGTAAAGTACATCGAGATCTTTAAAACATTAATTTTAGTATACATCAAATTTATTTAAGAAATGTGATAATTATTCGTACGACCTATTCAATTCTTAGACATAGACAGACTATTTAAACCTAGTTTAAAAGTAGTAGTTTGATTACGTATTAATAGGTTATAAGAAAAATTATTTTATAAAATATAATTTTGATATATTTATATGCTAAAAAAAAGAAAATAACCTGTTTAAATAACAAATTTAATATTTTGGTCCAGATAGAGAAAAATCGGTAAGGAAAATACGAATGTATAATAACAATTATGTATTGTGACACAAGATTGCCCAAAAAATGCTACTTGTCATTTTTTTACTACCCGCAGGCCACAACATCATCTTTCTACTCCAACCATCTACTAAAGTTGGGATTATTAAAAACTAACGATTTGAAACTGTAACAAAACATATGTAATTGTGTGGAATGTAATATTTTTTTCCCATGTAGCCTATGTCATACCACTACACGGCAAGTGCCTTAATATTAGCGAAATGACACCAATCCAAAAATACTAGTTCTAAAAATACGATGTTATCAACTAAGACTAGCTAGACGGTACATTTATTATGGCAGATGCATTCTGATTCAGTACTTTTATCTCAGGTTTCGTAATAGCAGCCTTATAAAAGTATATTAAACTGCTCACGCAGCTAAATGTTCCCCGCGTAACGAAAAGCCTCGCAATATCTTCAGTCCATGCCATAATATAAGTATCCAAAAATCTATAAAAGGTGTGTAAACACGTTTATCAATAAATACATCAACAAGTAAAGAACATCAATAACTACTTTCCCAACTTTAAACACTGACACTCTAAAGACATTTATCACAATTTCCGCTCAAATACCAAAAATATAAGTAATTTTGTAAAATTTTGAAGTAATAAACTTTGAAAACAAGTATATTTAATACAATAGTATGTCTATAATATACCGGTTGCAGTTCGTTTCTTGTATGTCATCATGCGATTTAGAAATTTTGATAATAATGAAAACACAGTTCTCATAGAATGACTGCAATCAAAGATAAAAAGCCTCAGTTAACAGATTCCTAACACCGAGCACCAATGAAAATAACTATCAAAAAAATGTATACATAAAATAAAAACTTAAAAATAAACTTTGATATAAGTAACATGCTTTTCCAATTTTTGGCACATTGAGCTAAGCTTCTAAAGATAACAAGTGCAAGATGCTGAAATATACGTTTATAGATTAGGTATATTTATTTGTGACATTTATACCCGTTCCGTACAGAATAGTATGTCTTGCATTTATAGATAAAAGACATCAAAATGAGAAAATCTATAATAATATGTTGGTATATACCTTCTTGCCGTGTGGTGACGGCATGCCGTGTGGTGACGGCATAATATAGAATTTCACCACCCCAACTCATCCCGTGGGTGTCGTAAGAGGCGACTAAGGGAAACACACCGGGGGGCGGGCAGCAGCGCCCTCTGCAGAACTACTCCACTAAACTGCGATCCCCAACCCGCATGCCCAGCGTGGGGATTATGGGCAATTACCCCCATGATAAGAACCGCCACAAAATGGCCCCCAGTTCCCGGCCGCCTCGCTATTCCTGGCCATGGTAGCGGCCACGGTAACGGCGGGGCAGGGGGTGCTAGGAATCTCCGGGCTACATTAGGCTACCACACCCCACACACACTGACCCTGGCAACGTTTAACGGACGCACTCTGAGGCTTGATCACCATCTAGCGCAGTTGGAAGTGGAGCTAGAGAACATTAAATGGCATGTTCTAGGGTTATGTGAAGTCCGTAGAGAGGGGGAGGACACTGTAACCTTAGACTCGGGCCATCTTCTCTACTTTCGCGAGGGTGATAAAACATCCCAGGGTGGCGTAGGTTTCCTCGTCAATAAGGCCCTCTCTAACAACGTCGAAGAAATCTCCAGTGTGTCGACCAGGGTAGCGTACCTGATCCTTCGGCTGTCTAAGCGCTACAGCTTGAAGGTCATTCAGGTCTACGCACCGACCTCGACACACTCGGATGATGAAGTGGAGGATATGTACGAAGACATATCCAAAGCCTTACATCACACCACCAAGGCTCACTTCAACGTTGTTATGGGGGACTTTAACGGCAAGGTGGGAACCCAGACTGGCAACGAATCCCGAATAGGCCCGCATGGTTTTGGTGTTCGAAATCACAGGGGACAAATGCTCAGAATAATCAGAATAATCAGAATAATCAATTTATTGGTAAAAAATATTACACGTCAGTAAATCAACAATAAATACATTAGTAAATTAAATACTAACCTTAACGCTTAAAATATGTCTATTATAAATTAAATTTTATTAAAAAATATTTTTTATAATAATCATAACAATTATTCAATTTTTCTAACATATTCTTCAACACTGTAGAACGCCTTCTCGACGAGCCACAATTTCAATCTTCGCTTAAATGCAGATAGGGTAGGTGCGGTGACTATATGACCAGGTAGGTGGTTGTACATGGCGGGTGCTAGCACGTGCGTGAGTCTGTCGGACTTAGCCAGCCTGTGAGACACCGCAGATAGCTTGCCAGCTCCGCGAGTATTGTAGCATCGCGTGTGGTGATCTCCGCGCGTCTTGAACCGCTCCAGATTTTGCCTAACGTGCATTACTACCTGGAGTATGATAATGGAAGGCAACGTAAGGATCTGGAGCGATACAAAGAATTGCCGCGCCGGCGTGTCCCAGGCTGATCTCGCGATCGCCCTCACAGCACGTTTCTGCATGCGGAAGACGCGCTCCCGATCAGCAGCGCGCCCCCACAGCTCTGCTCCGTACTGCAGGAGCGAATGAACTGTCGCGAAATAGCACGTTCGGACTACGTCGGCTGACACCACGCGCGATAGTCTGCGGAGAGCAAAACATGCGCTACCCAGCCTGGCACACAAGCTGTTGATGTGCTTATCCCAGGTTAAGCCACGGTCTATTTCAAATCCCAGGAACACGGTCGCAGGAACCTGTTTAATGGTGTCTGTTTCAATAGTAACAGATAGGCTTCTAACCTGACGCCCAGAAATGCAAAAATGCATGAAGTGCGTTTTGTTACGATTAAGAGCGAGTCCGTTCCACCGAAACCATTGCACCACTTGACGTGCGACCGCGTTCAACCGCTGCTCGAGCTGGTCCAGTGACGGGGCACTGACGACCACAGCCACATCGTCCGCGTACATGTACGCCTCCCCTTCCGTCACGTGTTCTGGCAGGTCGTTCAGTAACAGCGAGAACAGGATGTTGGATACCGATGATCCCTGCGCGACACCCATCACCGTCCCGAGAGGATCAGACTTCGTCTCACCACCGTCGGCGACCACCACCTGCGTCCTGTCTCGCAACAGTTCTGTCAGGAGCGAGTGCGCCGGTCCCCGTATGCCGTAGTGGTTGAGTTTGGAGGCGAGGACGCTGTGGTCTGCGACATCAAAAGCTTTCGATAAGTCGCAGCACAGGAGTGCGACTTGCCGTCTCGCCTCACAAGCCTCTAACACTTGCCGTAAGACCTCTCGAGTGAGCGAGGTGGTCGAGCAGCCAGCGCGGTACGCATATTGTCGCTCCGACAGCGCTCCGGTGGCCTCGAGGTACTCGGTGAGGCGTGTACTCAGTCCGTTCTCAAGGATCTTCGCGACGGCAGGGATTATTGACACCGGTCGGTATCCATCGATATCGTCGCGTTTGCCCTTTCCCTTAAATAAAGGTGAGATTTTACTCACTTTCAGGCTTTTCGGGTACTTTCCAGTGTCGTCTTCTTCCTTGAGAAAGAGGGGCTGTTCTTAATGAACTCTTTCTTTAAGAAACAGCCCCAAAGGAAGTGGACATGGCGGAGTCCCGATTCTGTGACAAAAAATGAGATCGACTTCATCATGACGGATAGCAAGCATATATTCAGAGATGTCTCAGTGATCAACAGGTTCAATACCGGATCTGATCACCGACTCCTTCGAGGCTCTCTGAATATAAATTTGAAGCTTGAAAGAAACCGTCTGATGAAGTCCACGCTCCGACCGAACCCAATCCAAATCATGGCGGGCACCGAGAAGTTTCAGCAGCTTCTCGGGGATAGATTCGCTGCCTTGGAACCCACTGATGACGCTGACGAGACCCTACACAATCTGGTAGAAACGCTGAGGGACGAGGGCATCAAGTTTTGCAAAAAGCAGCGTACTGGTAAGAAGTCCAAACTCTCGGATGAGACTCTTGGGCTGATGACAAAAAGACGGGAAACCACCCAAGCGACTTCGTCAGAGAGGTCAGACCTGAACAAGCGAATTGCGAAGATGGTACGATGCGACCTTCGGAGCTTTAATACACGCCTCATTGAAGAGGCGATAGAGCGAAACCGAGGGTCCAAAGTATTCACTCAGCAGCTTGGAAGGAGCCACCTGACGAAGCTTTCAACGCACGACGGAAGGACCGTATTGTCGAAGCCGGAGATATCGGCCGAGATAGAGGACTTTTATGGCCGTTTATACGCTGCACATGCTCCCCGTTCCCAACGAGACGACCACGATTCTAGAGCCACCTTGATACGCCACTATACCGACGAACTGCCAGACATCAGTCAAGACGAGATCGTGTTAGCTCTGAGGCAGCTTAAAAATGGAAAAGCCCCCGGTGAGGACGGAATAACATCAGAGCTTTTGAAAGCTGGAGGATACCCTGTTATACAGGAGTTACAGAGCCTCTTCAACGCCGTCCTTCACAGTGGGAGAACTCCAAAGGCGTGGAGTGGGAGTTTGGTGGTGCTCTTTTTTAAGAAGGGAGATAAAACCCTTCTTAAAAATTATAGACCCATCTCGCTCCTAAGTCACGTCTATAAGCTTTTCTCACGAGTTATATCGAACCGTCTCGCCAGGAGACTCGACGAGTTTCAGCCACCGGAGCAGGCTGGGTTTCGCGGAGGATATGGTACCATAGACCACATTCACACAGTGAGGCAGATTATACAGAAGTCCGAAGAGTATAATCAGCCCCTGTGTCTGGCTTTTGTGGACTATGAGAAGGCTTTTGACTCCGTTGAAACCTGGGCTGTTCTACAATCCTTACAGCGATGCCAAGTAGACTATCGTTATATCGAGGTGCTGAGATGTCTCTACGAAGCCGCTACGATGAGTGTCCGAGTACAGGACCAGCAGACTAAACCAATCCAACTGCGCAGAGGAGTGAGGCAGGGGGATGTCATATCCCCGAAACTGTTCACGAGCGCGTTGGAAGATATGTTTAAGACGCTGGACTGGAAAGACAAGGGCATCAACATAAACGGCGACTACATCTCACACCTGCGATTCGCTGATGACATAGTCTTAATGGCGGAGTCGCTAGAGGAGCTGAACCGGATGCTGGACAGTCTAGCTTCAGCCTCCCGATGTATCGGTCTTGGCATGAATTTGGATAAAACCAAAGTCATGATCAATGCCCACATTGATCCAAGACCGGTGATCGTACATGGCCACCTTCTCGAAATTGTTTCTGAGTACACTTACCTCGGGCAGATTTTGCAGTTGGGTAAAAACAATTTCGAGAAGGAAGCCAAGAGGAGGATCCAGCTAGGCTGGGCAGCATTCGGAAAACTACGTCGAGTCTTCTCGTCATCCATACCGCAATGTTTGAAAACGAAAGTTTTTAATCAGTGCGTCCTAGTCATGACCTACGGAGCTGAGACGTGGACACTCACGATAGGGTTGGTCCACCAGTTCAAAGTCGCTCAGCGCGCTATGGAAAGAGCTATGCTCGGAGTTTCTCTGAAGGATAGGATTCGTAACGAATTCATCCGACAGAGAACTAAGGTCATCGACATAGCTCAGAGAATTAGCAAACTGAAGTGGCAGTGGGCCGGCCATATTTCGCGAAGAACCGATAACCGCTGGGGTAAACGTGTTCTTGAGTGGAGACCGCGACTCGGTAAACGTAGTGTAGGACGCCCTCCGGCCAGGTGGGATGACGATCTGCGAAAGACTGCTGGCAGATGCTGGATGCGACAAGCCGAAGACAGGGCGCTATGGCGCTCATTAGGGGAGGCCTATGTCCAACAGTGGACTAACATAGGCTGATGATGATGATGATGATGATATACCTTCTATGAAAACCATCTATTTTATGTACGTATTGTGAACTAAAATTAACGAATTAGTTCAAGTGTACTTAAAACTAATCCGAAAGACAAAAGTCAAGGTCAAAAAATATAGGGGCGATGGTCATTAAATTCATGAAAATTCTGACTTATTTACCTAAATATAAGAAAGAAAAAAACTTTGTTATGTGGGAATGTAAATCACACTAATAGGTTAGTTGACCTACAACTAACCTATTATTTTAAGTAATAATGATTGTAATGATCATTAAGTTCTTCAGAGAATATCTTGTAAATTAGCCGGGTTTTTAACAAAAAATGGCTACGGTGAAAATAATGGATAGACGCATAACTGAACCAGAAATGCTTTCTGACTGTTTCAGTTCAGATTAACGTCTCAACCATCTATTACCATACCGTACCAATACATATCATTAGTATATATACCATTATATATGATAACATAAAAATAACTAACTAGAAAATACATCAAATATCATGCCTTTTTACTAAGGCCCGTTTATCGATTGAACTGAAAAACGTACAACGTTAAAATAAACCAAAAACAACGAGGACAGGAATAAGAGAGCGGGGTAAAGAGATTATTTTCTTTCCCCGACTGCCTAGATTAAGGGATACTTGATAGAATAAAGATCTTTATTTCCCCGACTGCCTAGATTCAGGGATACTTGATAGAATAAAGATCTTTCTTTCCCCGACTGCCTAGATTAAGGGATACTTGATAGAATAAAGATCTTTCTTTTCCCGACTGCCGAGATTCAGGGATACTTGATAGAATAAAGACAAATACAAATACACAGAAAATAAAATGCTACTCTCTAAATAACTGTTTCTGTTTAAGTCTAAGTAGCGCCGGCGCCGTAGGAGCCTTGCGGTGGGCGGTATTCCTCCGGCAAGGCACAAAACCTGCAAAAAAAAAATAAAATGTATTAATTTTTTACTCTTATTTTTTATTTTATTTTTATTTACATTATCATAACAGTAAAGAAGAAAGAAGGGCCCGTGTACTTAATATATAAGTAAATGAAATACCTGTATTAGAATCTCGCTCTTCCAAATAAAGAAATATAATTTTCCTATGATTCACGACCTCTGTGGCGCGGTGGGCGAAGGTCCGCCTGCGACGCAGGAGGCTGCGGGTTCGATTCCCGCCTCGGGACAAATAATTGTACGATCTGCAGATATTTTTTCAGGGTATTCTGGTCGTTTTCTATGTATAATAAAAAATAGCTATTTAATATATTGTATTATGTATATCAGTCATCTAGTACCCATAACACAAGCTCTGCTAGCTTGGGGCTAGGTGATGCTGTGTCGATTGTCCAGCATTATTTATTTATTAGTACATAGTTTATGTTAGAAGTAGTTTACATAAGCTAAGTAGGTAATTTAGTAATAAGGTTATATAAAAGTAAGCGAATAATGATGCCATCTATGGCGCTCATTATGGGAGGCCTATGTCCAGCAGTGGACTATTATAGGCTGGTGATGATGATGATGATGATGATGATAAAAGTAAGCAGAGTTATTGTAGTACCTGCTGCTTGGTAAAAGCGTACTTCCTTTGGCCGATGTTCTTCATAGTATTCTCGCGACGACAGCCCTCGCTAAAACAAGACATTTAGCGGAATAGTACACGTAGATCTTTGAAGTAAAGGTACTTAGCTAAATTGTAGTGTGTCGCCAGTGACGCGCCCGATATTAAGGTGTCACTTAGACCCGCGCTGTAGTTATAGAGATATAGATAAAATAATATTTGTTACTACAGACACAGATACAGTTTATATTAATATACAATTTGAAACATAGGCATAATAGATTTAAATAATCACACAAACATTTACAAAGACACTTAAAAATAACTATGTGCAAGAAAGCCTGAGTGTGCTGCAGCACGACAAAAAGGCAATTAATTATTGAATTTTTCATGCGGATCCCTAACTTTTTAGAAAATATTATATAGCCTATGTTCATCACGGAAAATTTAGGATTCTAATGGTGAAAGAATTTTTCAAATCGGTCCAGTAGTTTCGGAGCCTATTCAATTCAAACAAACAAACAATCAAAGCTTTCCTATTTATAATATTAGTATAGATTTTACCTGCGCATGATATCCAGAGCTGGTTTGCGCTCGTGATCGGCGAGGTGGTACTCGTTGGAGAGAATGGTCGCTTGCTCCAGAGTCACCGACATCCCTGTGCGGTCCTTGGCACTCTTGCACGAAGTGAAACGAATGCCTGCGACAAATCAAACAGAACACCGTAAATAGGATTTTTAAAAAGCTTCTAAGTTTTCGGTTTAAGCTATTGCCTTAGTCTTTTATCTTTTGCCAAAATGTTTCCTAGAAGTTCGACAGAAGATTTTTAGGAACTGGGATATAACTACTGAGACTTAGTTATATCCTAAAAATCTTCTGACGAAGTTTTGACAGATCTTCATTGAAACTGTCCAAAAACAATGTACTTTTTGCATATTTGTTGTATAACTGTCGATAAATGGTATTTATCTATATACGGCATCTGCTAGACTTTTCAAAACAAATTATTCTTATTATTTAATAGGAAGAGTCCTCCAAACGCCATTATGATATAACTTGCACTAATAGATAGGGATTTATAGTGAAGCCACCTGTCATGCTCAGTTCGGATGTGATCTCCCCCTTTAGATCACAGCACATTGATACTTAAATATTAATAAATAATAATAATTCAAATATATTATCAATGATGATAATTCTCAGCCCCTTGAAGTACTAGGGTAATAAAAGGTAACTCACCGTGCATGAGGCGAGTAGCGAGCGCAGCCAAATGCAACACCTCAACGTCCTTCGAGGCCCGTTTCTGGATCGCCGCGCGGAGATTCTCGATGACCTCTTCAAGAGGCTTGCTGCGAGACGACGCTGTAACAATCACACTCATTTATACATAGCGGGTATATTGCCGTGTGGTGCCGGCATAGAGTTTCACCACCCAAAATCTTCCCGTGGGTGTCGTAAGAGGCGACTAAGGGAAACACACCGGGGGGCGGGCAGCAGCGCCCTCTGCAGAACAACTACACCGAACTGCGTAACGTCAATAACTGAATAACCCCCAAATGATGAATAATGCCATTTATGGCGCTCGTTAGGGGAGGCATGTCCAGCAGTGGACTGTTATAGGCTGGTGATGTGTGATGTGATGTGACGCGGGTATTTAACAAAAATTATAAATTTTTACACACACTCACACATAGCTCACGTTACTTTTGTGGTGTTCTATCACAAGTTCTGACTATCTTAATACCGCGAGAAAACCGCGCGGTGCAGCTAGTAAATAAAACATAAATTGAGCAGAAAGACAAGTATAATCACAGCGAATCATGATTGCATCCATACTGTTCACATACTCATCATCAGCCCATGTAGGTGCACAGCTGGACATAGGCCTCCCCTAACGAGCGCCATAGCACCCTGTCTTAAGCTTGTCGCATCCAGTATCTGCCAGCAGCTTTTCGTAGATCGTCATCCCACCTGGCAGGAGGGCGTCCTACTCTACGTTTACCGAGTCGCGGTCTCCACTATAGAATTCAATAAGAGTATTAAAACTTACCTCGCAGCTGCTCAAAGGGATCCTGGGGGAACTGTTGGCAGTACTTGAGATAGTACTTGAAGAGGCGCTCGAAGTTATCTTTGTTGGATTGGTACTGGGGCTTGTTGTCGCCGAGTGCTTCAGCCAAGGAGGCCTTGTCGTTTATACCGATGTTGAAGAACACGGCGGTAACAGTGAACGACGGCGGCGTGCCCTGCAAATAATTCGTAGATTTTACCAAAAGATACAGGTCATATTGTTATAGGCGATAGACCACAGGTCATATGCCGTGTGGTGCCGGCATAGAATTTCACCAACCCCTCTTCCCGTGGGTGTCGTAAGAGGCGACTAAGGGAGACACACCGGGGCTCGGGCAACAGCGCCCTCTGCAGAACAACTCCACCGAACTGCTATCCCCAACTCGTATGCCTAGATTGGGGATTATGGCAATAACCCCAGGCGGGTTTATTATTTTATTATTATTATTAAGGTGGCCAATGTCCATTAGTGGACTATTATAGATGATAATGTTATAATTATATGCAAATCACAGACATAGACATAATCATATGTGTGGACTGTCCGGCATTATTTATTTTATTTAATAGACATAGACTTACCATATTCTCAAATTTGGTGTACAGTGCACCAGAGACGGGAATCTCGATGACCAGAGCGCTTCGGGAGCCGGTCACTTGCGGAATGATCGGGGAGCTGAAACGAACACCTATTTAACGAACATAGAGACGCCTTTCAAACAAGCCCACATTTACACCCGTATTCAAGAACAACTTATGTAAGGTAGCAAGCAACACTATGCTAAGTTAGGCATTTCTCACAGGGTCGGCCATGGTAGGCCTTTTCATAAACAACAGAGTGAGTGTTCTATGCAATTTTTCTCCTTTAGACCTTACAGGACTCTTGGAAACGTCAGCGTTAAAGGGATTACTTTGGTCTTTTTTTAATTCAATTAATTTTACGATAAAGTGGATCTATCTAAGTGAAGTTTCTTGTTCACGTTGATATTTTCCTTTACCATAAAATTA
Source organism: Eupithecia pulchellata (assembly GCA_963931895.1). Classification (NCBI taxonomy): domain Eukaryota; kingdom Metazoa; phylum Arthropoda; class Insecta; order Lepidoptera; family Geometridae; genus Eupithecia; species Eupithecia pulchellata. The sequence goes on along the minus strand of OZ007551.1, from coordinate 2,019,482 downwards.
TTTAATTAAAAAGAAACCTAAGTGATCCCTTTAAGCTGAGCTCCAAGAGTCCTGTTAGGTCTAAAGGAAATAATTTGCACTAAGTTTTAAAACACTAAGTTTTGACAAGAGAATATATTTTTACATGGATTTATTCTTCCCTCGACATCTTATATCGTCCCAATACCTTAAATACTCAAGAGGCTCAGATTTAAGGTCTCAAGTCGTAATATTAAAAAAATTGTACATGTGTATTATAAGTGACAAATAAATATTTACTAATCCTACTACTTTATAATTTGACCATTTACAATGAAAGTTTGAGTATTTTGGTGGCAAAATAAACAAATAGGCAGTTACCTGGATGTAACCGGCACAATTTTGAAAGTCAACGTGTGTAGATCTTCAACCGCGATGACCATATCTCCCCACATGGTCCTTTCTTGTGCGTACAAGCTCAGCAGCCCTTCGAATCCCAGCAGTGGGCCAAGCCCTGACTGCACAATCTTCACCACAATGTCACCGGGAGTTGTTGTCGCCCAGCTTAAAATGCCGGCCGCCGCTGCAGTAAGCTGAAATCATTGGAATATTAAAGGTTATGGTCTTCTATAGCTAGATAGATAGAAAGGAATAGTTTATTAGACCAAACCCACAAAAGATACACATAGAAAGTTAGCGCTTACTATAGCAAAATAAAAGGCAAACACTACAATAATTTGTTTATCTTTAAAACTCTTCATCTTTATTTTTAAACCCCTCTGTTTACGTGCAGGCTACTTATGATACTTTCCTTGTCAAAAAACTACTTGTATTAAATTTAACTTAATTCTAGGTAACAGATATGAATAAAATATGACCATTAGTTGACCATCGTTGCAGTGACAACGATGCTTCCCTTCTTTCATCCATAACGACCTAACAGGCAAGGGCGCGGATAATAATTTAAGCCCAGAGACTGGTATAATCCGTTTACAAAATTGCAACGTTGTTGTTACAAATAACAGTAACGTAAAGCCTACAAAAAGCAGATATTGCGTCTGGATTGCAACGTGTTATATTCTACCGCCCAGACAGACGGGATAATAGTATAACCCAGAGACTATATCTTGAGTTTAAAAAATTCCAACGTTGTTTACTCAAACAGTAACTTACAGCCTGCGAAAAGCAGATATCGCGTCTGGATCGCAGCATGTTGTATTCCACCGTCCAGGCGGGCGGCTCGCTCTCTCAATGCGCATAGCGGTGTGCGCCATGCGAGTCCATTTTTGGAGTTCATCCAGAAGCTTCACAGATAGGTCCATCATGATCCTGCACTCTTCGAACTCTGACAGAGAGCAGTAACCTGGCAGGTAGTTATGGGGTTAATTTTCGGTGTACGTATCGGTACGGTAATTGTAGATCAAATAATCTCTTAAAAGTGAGCAAAGCTCATTTTCACAACACTTATAAATGTTGCCATCCCTTTTATAACGAACGAAATAAAAAGAAACGTCGAATTTTCGGTGTCGTGCTGTCGAATATAGTTAAGTTTTGGCGACAACACCTTATATCACGATGATTTTATAGTGTTTTGAATTTCCCTTCGACATGTGAGTTACAACTAAATGGTAGAAATAGTCAAGTTTGACATTTCAGTAAAAAAAGTCAACATATTTAAAGCATCATCATCATCATCATCAGCCCGTATACGTGCACTGCTGAACTTAGGCCTCCAAACCACACCACGTACCACAATAGAGAACCTAAGATGCCTCCAAAACCCAATCCCTAGGACTGCTACAATGTCATCGTACCACCCAAAGTTGGAAATACAAACCTTTAACAACAATGATGTTCAGTTTGATAAATAATTTGTTCATGATTTCATTCAGATTGTTCTTGAGTTCCTTGAAGAAGTTCAAGTTGTAATCACGTATCGACGGATCTTGCTCTATAACGGTTTCGCGGCGATTCCTCTTGTTCTGCAACAATAGTTAGACAAACGTGAACATATTATCCCACAGAATACTTACATGAGAATACTCATATCAGCAAATCAAAAAGTCCCGTTTTTAATTTAGATTTCAACGAAAATTAGTCAAATAGTTTTAATCAGTTCAAATATGATTTGTGTTGATTATTTCAGGGCTAAGGATGACTTGTAGCATTATTGAACTAGGATTTTCGCCAGTTAACTTTATCTGATCTCAGAATAAACTTTTTGCGGAAGGTTTTTATACTTTCTGAAGAGTCTGAAAAGTTGCCATTTAGGCAATAATCAAATCTAGAATCTTAAATACTCTGTAAACTGGGTTACAAAACCGAAGTAAAATACACCTGGAAAATATTCCTTGTATTATATATATTAGCAAATTCCAGATATCTGCAACCGTACCTGTCTAACATAATTTAAGTTTTTTCACTACCGTTTTCAAAATCAATTTATCACCTTTTGCGTGTGCTATTTTACGTTGTTTAAAGTTATTGATGTTTTCTGCTAATATTATACGATTTCGTTTAGTTTAAACTAATAATAATTGGGGATACTATAACCGAGTATCCAGGGATTTCTCACAATATCAATAAACGAACAACAAAAGCATTAATAAGCAATGCTTTACATGCGCTGTTATCATTCAGTTCATACATTAGCAAAGGCACTAATCACTAGGGATTCTACAACTGAGTTTACCACGGATTTTTAACAATATCAATAAACAAACAACAAAAGCAAAAATATGGAATGTTTTACATGCGCTGTTATCATTCAGTTCATACATTAGCAAAGACATTCTTTGGCTCCGCATGAAAAAATAACAAACCTGAATCGCATTCTAGCTTTAAAATTTAGTTTGTTTAGAGTTTAAACGAAATTTCTGATTCTATCATAGGTCCTTTTCCGCAATAATCTTTACAGCCAGCTTTGCTGCTATATCGTCTGCTACTTCATATTATTTGAAATTGAATTTGGCAAAAGTAGAACGAATTTGCAAAAGTTATCATCAAAACCCACTGCTCTGTATAGGCCTCCTTTAATCACGCCAGCTTCTTTGGATTTTGTGAGATTCTTGGTAAAAGATTACGCAAAACAAAAAACTACTTACGAATATAATAATAGTCATATCTTTTCGAAAGTCTTTATATTGTGTTCACAGTCATTTCGCAATGGACTTTGTGGCACACTATAGATACTACAGCAAGCAAATAAATACCAACTAGATAATTGGGAGTAGTATAGCCATGCAAAACAAACAAACAGTACCACTTTCAGGCTATGGACACTTAATCGCAATGCCGTGAAACACCAATATCCTGTAACAGTCGTATCAGAAATATGCAAGCCATTTAATAAAATGCCATACCTTTTTTGATCCTTTCTTATTTACGAATGAGTTGTCTGTAGTCACTTGTTCGAAAGAGGTAGCGCTCCTGAAATCCACGCTCAATTTAACTGTGCCGAATTGGGCGGTTTCACCGGCCGGCGCATTCTCACCACGCGCCAACCGGAGCGATTCTTTGTTGGCCTCTTTCCTGGCTTGCTTGGTCAGTTTTGGAGCCCGGTTGTTCTTGCTGCCGCGTGGCTTGCCGCGGTTGCTTTTCCCGTTTTGCGTAGGGTCTGTTTGTATTCTGACTGTTAGTAGTTGAAACGCCAGAGGGTGCAACTGGTCGTTTAGCACCCTTCCCGCTGGGAGCACTAACGCCGCTGGTGCTTGCTTGTGGTTCTAGATCAATGTTTCCGCTGGTGCCAGCAGCGCTAAAGACGCTGTCGTTTGTATCTTCTTCCAAATCATTGTTTCCACTGGTGCCAGCAGCACCTAACTCACTGCCACTTGCAGCTTCTTGCAGAACACTATCCTCACCAGCATTTACGCCGCTGGTGGATGCAACTTTTCCTTCGGCTCCATGTTCACTGTTCTTGCCGTTCTTGTTGCGGTCGTTTGACAGGCTCTGGTTCTTGGCATCATAATGTTGGGAGATGCGCCGCAAGTCGCTTTCTGAGAGACTCCTGCTAGCGGCAGGAGATTCGTTCAAAAAGGCACGTTCAAGTGTTTTCCATAAATCAATCTCAGAGCGTGTCTTGAAAAGGACCGCCCGCTCCGCATAGGCAGGTACCGGATTTACGGTTTTAAAAGGTGTGACTGTAAGTTTTGCGGTGTCTGTGTCTGAGTCAGGTTTGGCAGCAGATTTCGCATCGTTTTGTTTTTCAGCCGTTTTCCCATCGGCTGGGTCGGTAGCTTTTTTGGGTACATCCGCGGCGGTTCTGACCCTATTCGCACCGTTGACAACGGTGCGAATAGGGTCAGAACCTGACTCAGACACAGACACCGCAAAACTTACAGCTTTTTCCCGTTTGCGTAGGGTCTGTTTGTATTCTGACTGTTAGTAGTTGAAACGCCAGAGGGTGCAACTGGTCGTTTAGCACCCTTCCCGCTGGGAGCACTAACGCCGCTGGTGCTTGCTTGTGGTTCTAGATCAATGTTTCCGCTGGTGCCAGCAGCGCTAAAGACGCTGTCGTTTGTATCTTCTTCCAAATCATTGTTTCCACTGGTGCCAGCAGCACCTAACTCACTGCCACTTGCAGCTTCTTGCAGAACACTATCCTCACCAGCATTTACGCCGCTGGTGGATGCAACTTTTCCTTCGGCTCCATGTTCACTGTTCTTGCCGTTCTTGTTGCGGTCGTTTGACAGGCTCTGGTTCTTGGCATCATAATGTTGGGAGATGCGCCGCAAGTCGCTTTCTGAGAGACTCCTGCTAGCGGCAGGAGATTCGTTCAAAAAGGCACGTTCAAGTGTTTTCCATAAATCAATCTCAGAGCGTGTCTTGAAAAGGACCGCCCGCTCCGCATAGGCAGGTACCGGATTTACGGTTTTAAAAGGTGTGACTGTAAGTTTTGCGGTGTCTGTGTCTGAGTCAGGTTTGGCAGCAGATTTCGCATCGTTTTGTTTTTCAGCCGTTTTCCCATCGGCTGGGTCGGTAGCTTTTTTGGGTACATCCGCGGCGGTTCTGACCCTATTCGCACCGTTGACAACGGTGCGAATAGGGTCAGAACCGCCGCGGAAAACGGCTGAAAAACAAAACGATGCGAAATCTGTTGCCAAACCTGACTCAGACACAGACACCGCAAAACTTACAGTCACACCTTTTAAAACCGTAAATCCGGTACCTGCCTATGCGGAGCGGGCGGTCCAACTGTACATAGTCGTATTAATGATTGCTCGGCGTACGCTAGGGACGCTCATAGCGGCTACAGTTGCTATGGCCGCTGCCGAGCATGCTGAGCGATGTGCAATGCCCCCCGGCTGGTTTAGTCGAGCCTGCAGAGCTAATTGATCGGCTCTTCTTGTCTGAAATTTAGTATGAAAATAAAATTTTATTTGTTTCTGACTGATTCAAAACCTTTTTCTTTTATGTCTTACTAAATGTTAGAATCCAAAGTATCAGAAAAAGGATTATTGATTATTTGTGAAAATGTGGTCAACTACATATTTTTCTTGAACAATAGATATGACAGAGATATATGAAAAGAGAGACATATCTGCAAACACTTAATATATTTAAAGAATATTTTATCGGGTATTTATCGCGTACCTTTTGTTTTTTATTTTCCCCTACGTAGGGGAAAATAAAAAACAAAAGGTACGCGATAAATACCCGATAAAATATTCTTTAAATATGTCAACAAATCGTGAAAGTTTAAAAAAAACTAAATATATTTTAGATGGATCGCTCTTATCTTCGGAGATGGAGAGATAACGGTAAAAATTTCGCCCATGACTGAAACCCTAAAAATAAATGCTGAATATGCTCAAATCGATGAGAGTTGGTAACCCCCCAATTCATTTGATCGTCGGTGCCTGGAACAATCTATTATTTTTGGACACGTTTTCAGTAATCCTTAACACGGACACGTTTTCAGTAATCCTTAAAAACACTGACCTGCGCATCATCTTCGTCAATCCGTCTTTTGTTCCATCCCACTTTTGTCAGCGCTACTTCTGTGGCCTCGACATTCCACATGTCTAGAATCAGTTTCACGTTGTTGCGTATTCCTGAAAGTATACATATCGGTACAACAAGTTTATTTCCTCTATAGTAAAGCTGTACGTCCTGTCGAGAGAAAATCTTCAATGGCAATAACCTGGATGTTTAGAATTTTACATAATTTAGATTGTACTCTCGATGTGAAAAGATCCAAAAAAAGTAGTTCAGAATTATAGCTTTAAGGACCCTAATGTCAAGAATCCCAGTACCTGTTATGGACTTCTTCATGTCTCCAAACAACCCTTTATGCAGAAGGAGCAATGCTGAGTCCATGTGGGCAACGAGGATGTTCTGAAGATTCTTCATAGCGCGAAGCTTCTCGAACTCCGCATCTAGGCGGTTCGTATTAGCCGTCATCTCTGCTTTGCGCGTCGATATATCTTTGGACTGCTGAAGAAGCCTGCCATCATAATAAACGATCATATTTTAGGACCCACCCATCATATTTTAGGATCCAACCACGTACTGCATTTAAAAACAGATTTTTTTAACCTGATGTGAAAAATCAGCGTAGTTGTCTGGCCATGTATTATTTATGAGTTAGAGAAGTAAATGTTTAGTTAAAAATCTATGTATTTAGATAAGTCATGTTGTCTACTTATCTGCAAACTACCCTTGTCATCAAGACATACAAACCACCAAAAGCTTAAATAAAGGCCTTTGCTCAGAAGTGGCACGAAAAGGGTATGACGTAAGAGCAGAAGATACCGTGAACTAATATTATGTTTAAATAGTATCTATATATCTATCGCTATCCCTTTCATAACAGTAGAATAAAAAAGGTCAACAACTCTGCGATTATCTTTCCTCAAATGGAATCGTACTCACCTTATTAGGCCACCGGGTTTATCAGAAGTATGAGTGTGAGCAGAAAACGCGCCGACGGTTATAATATCATGTTAAGAGTATCATTGTGGGCCCACATACGTTGCAAGTGCAAATTGATTGGCACATACGCCAATTCGGGTTCCTCTGCAATTTTATCGACTGTGAAATATCAAATTGTGTCAGTACCACGAAAGCCCCAAGCGTTAGAACACCAAATGCATTTTAACATACCTGTGCGCTTTCATGATAAATCTTGAGACTCGCTGTGAAGATTTACCCCCTTATTCATAATTGTCTGCTAATTTAAAGCATTGCTATTTCTTACTCTCTCTTCTATTGATATAGTTAAGAAAAAGACTGCTTAGCACCTGTTTTAAGTTGGCGGACCATTATGGATCCAAGGGTTAATGTCCTAGAATTTTAAGCCGTCGTATACTGCAACTCCACTTAGATTTTAGCAGAAAAGGCTTATATGTTTAGATCCAACTTCCAATCTTGTTAAATGGTATAGTGCCATTTTTGTGTACAGATGTTACGGATATGGTAATCTCGGTTAGTTATTTGTTGACCCGAATGGAACACTATGATTATGGCCAAAGCCAGGTGTATGTAGCAGTAAGCGATGGTGAGTTAGTTTGGGTGGTTTTATTGACTCATTATTTAAGATTAATATGAAAGCGCACCGGTGATGTATAAACAGCGTTTTTATAACTATGAACAGTCCAAGAAGAGTATAACTTCAAACAATGGAATGTGTAGTGAAAGCAATATAATAAAATGTTTAGGGGTCTATGTTAATTTATCGCGTGTCGTTTTCACAAAGCATTAGGTTTCGATGGTGTAATTTTGGTTAGATTAACTTCTATGTCCACCTCTCCATACTTGTAAAACTGGAATACCTTGTAGGCTGGCTTAAACAGACATACCGTTAAGATATTCCATATCTCAGACTTTCCATTTGACACATCGTAAAATTTCTAAATAAAACAGTTAGAGCGGCTAAGCCGCAACATTTTTGGGATATTATTATTATCTTGAGTGTGAGAGCTTATCTATATTTATACTAATATTATATTAGTTTGTTTGAATTGAATAGGCTCCGATCGAAATACTGGACCGATTTGTAAAATTCTTTTACCATAAGAATCCAAAAAAAAATCTGATGAACTATGGGCTATAGAATATCTTCAAAAAAGTTAGGGCTCTGCATGAAAAATTCAATAGTTAACAAATTATGGCTCCGCTACTAGCTTTTTCTCTACGGCCAGTTTCAGTTATGGAGTGCCATATGGAGTGTCGATTCTATGTCGATAACCCCAAAAAGTTAAAAAGTTAGGGATTCGTATGAAAACTGTGAAACCCAACGTGTTAGTGTGTATAATTGAAGGGCTCCAAATAGGAGCTGTATATTCAAGCTAAGAACAAAGGTTATATACATGTATAGATATATGTTGAAATCAGAGGACTTAATAATTATATACCATGTAATTTTTTTCTGTGAGACGAAATGTTATGACATAGACAAGGTTTGATAATGTCTGTGATTCTGAAGAGACCAAAAGCGTGCCCAAAAATGTATGTAAAGATACTTACTGCAATTCAGTCACCTACCCCGCATCTCAATAGTAAGTAGTGCTAGTATTATAACGATACGCGCAGTAATTTACTAGATATCTTCAATTATGTACCTAATTTATATTTTCAGCAAGTTGAGCATCTTTGGTGTGAAAATAGTGTATGAAATCATAGTGGCCAAGTACATTAATAACTTATAACAAGAGGATGGTATACTCTTAGATGTCTACTACATACTACAAATTAATGAGATGTGACCGCTAATGTATCGAAGGGGCTATTTTCAATAAAAACTAAATTAAACATACTTTTTCATAACTCTAGCTCAATAATCATGACTCCGATGCTAAAGACAGGGAACAAAAACTATTTTTGATCTCATTTCAGGCAAAATCCACACATGTGGAAAATTATTCGAGCCTAGAAAAGTAAAAAGGATTAATTTAAGCTCGCTGTACAGCAAGGTATTCGATAATAAAAGTTTTTCATCCATGGTTCGAACGAAGTTCAAATGATTCGTAACTTCCTGGGATGAAACAAAACACTTTATACCTATTGCTAGAAGAAAAGCTCCCAACACAGAGGCATAATGACGTAAGGAAAAGTAGTGTTAGGATCAAAAAGGGTCCTTACCTTTCCGGATACTCGGCTTAAAGTACACGCTGTGACTGAGCATCTTGTCCTTGGCAGCCTGCAGCTCTGCTATCACAGCGGTTTGCGTGGTCACATGGTCTTTAGCCTGTATATCAATCATAGTGTTCTAACTTAATAATTAATCAAAAAAATTTGCTGATTTCTTTACAAGGCAATTGCCTTTTGTTTTTTCGTACAATTATGCAATGCAATGGCATGATTTAAGTCCACCGTGCCCGGGGCGTACCTTGTACGTGACCCAGACGGGGCAAGGATTTGAAACGTTACAAACATTTTGTATGAAGCAGTTTACTCGTATACTAAACAGAGCATGATCCGTGTACCGTCCGGACCCGTCTACTGTCGTAACGTCTACTATCGACCGGCCTCGGTCCGGCCCGGACACGACTCGGTCTAAGATAAATCATCCCTTACATCACACATCTGGCCTGGATTCATTAGCACGACAAACAAGATTCGTCAAGTGCGAGTGTAACTCGGGTCCGACACGGTTTTGAACTTTTGTCGTGTACATTATATACTGTAGGTACAGTGCGCGTCACATACAAGTACCCCCGATTTCAATATATGTGGGACAAAGTAGTTGTTATTGTTGGGAATTTCAGACTTTGAGTATTAATGGTGGGTGGTTCGATCCTGAGCCGCGGCGTGATAAATTTTTGCATGTGAAAATTTGTGATAAGTTACAACGGAACTCGAAGTAGTCATAAATATTATGTAGACAAGGGGGGGTACTTAATTCTGATGCGCACTGTACCAATTACTTCACAGATTAGCGATTAGGTAAGTAGTTACCTTCTAAAATCGGCTTAAAAAACAAATTAAAAACAAATTAAATAAATTATTGGAAGAAAAAGTATAATATACCATCGATGAATTTCTAAATGACAAATTTTAATTACATTATTTATTTACTTTTGACATAGATTTTTTGTATTTTTTTTTTACTATTTATATTTATCATTGACATTAATTTTGTAAAACGTTAGACTACTTTTTAATTGTACTAAAAAAAATTGTATATTATGTTAAGTAGGTATCGAATGCTGTAAGCCAGACCATGGCAGACTAGAGATACTAAATAGATTAATATAAGACCGATGTAAACATTACCACCTAGTTAACAGTAATAAAAATTCATTTCATTTCATTTCAAAAAATAATAACAATAAATTTTTCAACTCTTTTCAATATAGGTACATATTTTGACAAATACAAAAAGTTTTGATATGTCGTCCAAATCCATTTCTTTAATTTGATATGTCGTACAGTGAAATAGCTACATATGAGCTACATATACATACATATCATCTCTGGCCCAAAGGGAAACGGAGATCTTGGAATGGGTACCTTATTAACAGAAAATTTACACCCACACTCGACCTGTAGATCGTACCAATATTAATATGTCGTTGTGGGAATCGGACCAACCTTTTACCTAGCAGGCGAACCTGCCTCACTCAAGTATACAACTATACAGTGTTGGGTAAATATGTACCTACTATACCTGTTGCGCGGAAGAGACTGTGCCGCACATACAGTGCGCAGTGTAATAAATTAAATAATATATATTTGCAGCAAATACTTATAATTATGTGCCGGTATTCTCTACACAAGTGGCTAAAGAAAACTAGCGAGTCCAAAAAGAAGGTGGCTCAAGCTAGACAGACATAGGCATTTGGGAGCCAAGCGAAAATTGGCGACGAGGATGAGCTGTTATAGTTTCATCAGTTGTGCTTTTAGGTGTCATTCATTAATAACGTAAGGTGAAAGCGATAAATACCCAGATATAGAGAATATTTTTAAAAATGGGTTCAGCTAGCGTAAGTTTGAATAACTTTCCGTAAGGTGATTTAAAATAAAAACATTTAGGTTGATTTTTTCGTTTCTACCGACAATACGCGTGCAGAAGCTATAAACAATAAAAGTTGAAGGAAAGAAAGAATGAACAAACCATTCGGCATCCGAAAAAAAACACATCTTCACTAAGCTTGTTCAGCAATAGGGCATCGAGAACCGGTCATATTTTAAGAATTCCAGTTTCAACCGAAAACCGGATACCCGGTTCTTACGATAATTTCAAAGCTATTGTGATTTTTTGTCGAATTTTGGAAGTAAAACCTTACGTAGGGTAGAATAACTCAACCACTGTTCTCATTTTATTGCTGATGAGTGTTCATTTTGGTTAGTTTTGACGCGTTGTGGCTTGTGATGGTCATTAATCGGCGATATGAATGGAATCGAAAAAACCGAAACACCGTTTCTTAATATGTTTAGAGCTGGTTCTGTTTATAGCCCCTAGAAATGGGTATTTCCGGTTTCGGATATAGGAAAACCCAGTTCCGATGCCCTATTCAGCAACTACGATAGTACGATAAGTACAGTGCGGCAAGAAGCAGGTGGTGGGACGTATTTGACACTCTCTGCTCAGACTGTTCTAACGTCCTGAGGTGAGAAGAGAGGCTTTTGCCAAGCAGTGGGATCCAGCGGGCTACATATTTCTGGTTGCCCAGACGTTTTAACAATAATGGTGAGTTGGGGGACTTCAAATTGCTTTGCTTTAACTGTGCGTGTCAATGTTTGAGTCATTTACCATCATATCGGCCTAGCTACATCCAGAGCTGCAACCCTCTTCTCCCTCCACGTATAACGGACTTCAGCGGCATTGATATGAGTATCTTGAGCTAAACTCACCAGCTTAGCGCCCTTCTTCAGCCTCATGACGGCAAGATGGTTGCCCACCAAATCGATATGCCGTGGCTTCACGCGCTTGCTTACCTCGGCAAACGCCGTCATCGTTTCCAGAAGTTCAGTCTCGCGGGTCAGGAAAATGTTCCTAAAAGAAAAAGAAGGTTAACAAGCTGAAAGATTTGTTGTTCGGAAATGGAAATAATAGTAGCCAGCCTCGTCAGCTTCTGAAGTTGCCAATAGAAACCAAAGGTATTTATTAACACTGCTGTGTAGTGTATGACGCGTCAGAAGCATGGCTATCAGTGGAGGTGATAATACACAAAAGGAAACTGGAACCTCCCGGTAGGTTAAACACGACGCAACAGTATTTTTAATTATTTATCTTTTGGTGGCTTTAGTATCGCTGCGGCTATTGAAAGGCTTATTGTGATCGCCACTTCGTAGGTTTACCGCTGAAGATGCGTCGTTATAGTTCGCCACATACCCTTGCAGCTGCTAGGAACTGTAGGATTTTCTTCGGGGTGATGTTACGTAGTCCACCTGGGCTTGAGCAGATGCTTGCCCAGACTTGTGCTACGTTTATGCATCAATGATCCACACTCTCCTAGCAGATGGAGAGGCGATTCCTCCGCCTCACGCAACAGTAAGGAAAATATGGAGACTCCATGTTAGCTAGTCTAGTATACTCACACCAGCTGTAAGGGCATAGTGAAACAGAAGCTAGGTTCAGCAAGCGCCTCATGCACGGTGATGTCTCCGCCAAGGCCAGAGTGGAAGCGGTACGTCGCCTGATGAGGGTTCAGGAAGTTCTGGCGAATCAGCATCGAGTACGACGGGTATTGAAGCTTCAGACCCATACGCGGCGGCAGAGACTGAGAGCGCCGGTGTGCAGGGAGCTAGACAATAAACAGTAATGGACCACTCCACAGCAAAGTAGCGCTAGTATTATGGGTACTTGAAAACTGTTATACTTATTAAGATATCTTGTATAGTACGTAGAAAACATCAAGGCTATCAGTGGCCCAATTATGCTAGCCAATAGTTTTACCACGATATTATATCGAAGACTCGTAGAAGAATCGTCACGTAGGTAGTACGGATTAAGTTAAATTCATGCGTCGTCATTTTGGAGTAAACAACAAAGTAAGAACGTGTAGGTAAAATCGATATTTTCAGGGTATTCTGGATTAAATACAAAAATATATTTTTATGAAGTAAAATGGACGAAAGAATGTCAAAGGGATGAGATAACAATATAGTAGAATGGATTGTCTTACCTTAGGAGTCATGTCAATAGAGTTCTTCTCGGGGTTGGGGGGGTGAGTTGGGCTCATGGCCGAGTGCGCCTCCAAACTCCACCCGTTGAAGGTCACAGTGACAAAGCCGACGATTCTATTTTCGACCGTCAGCAACGACCGTCAGCAACGGGACTCGAAGGCGCTGGGCCTCCTACAATAACATCATATATCTGTACCTAGCAGGGACAGGACAGGTTGATCAAGCTATGGCAAAGAAATCCATCGTCGTTTGTTTTTAAAGGTTCAGCCACGCCACGTGCCAGATTTCACGAGAAATTACACAAACAAAACTTAAACAAATTCGATCAAAAGAAGGTATAAACAACGTGACCCGAAATTTTGTGAAATTTTGTAAAGTATATCTTACACGATTTCGGACCACTGAGTTTCACTTTTAAAAGTAATACATAACTTTTTTTACGAAAAATTAAAGTGATTAGTAATAGATAGATAGAAAATATTTTATTATACCACACAAAGAAAGAGAACATTACAAACAGACATGCTTAAAGTAGAGGAAGTATAAAGGGCGGCCAATAAGCTATTAGCGATCTCTTCCAGGCAACCTTGGGATGGTATGTAACACTGAGGGGTGGATATTATGTTAAGAAGTTACCTACCTAAGTTAGATATGATTAAGATATGACGAAGTACATAATAGATTATTTATAATATCTGTTCTTTACAAGCTATAATTGTTCAATTTATCAGTTTTGAATGTTTCTGTTTTCCTTCTTTTGCTTTACATACATTATTTCTTGGACCTCTGCATCGGTCATGTACTTACTTCACAAACATTAATCTGCCTGATAACTATTCTAATAGCATATTCCTGCATATTTATCTTTGTATTTCGTTAAATATTCCTCGACGCACGATTAAACCATAAGCGGTAGGAGGCCGCAAAAGATCGTCGCGGTCTTTGGGATAAGGCTCTTGACTAGCAATGGAACGTGCTAGGCTAAAAACAACATTCGTAAGTGTGTACTAATCAACAGCTTTGATTTGATATCTCAATTGGCCCCTTGGCATATAAACTTATTTCAGAAAGTAGATACTTTCAAAAACAAGTTTTTTTTCCAATAGTATTACTTATACAGACTTCTCCATGTTTTTTCCTTTTAATATATAGAGCCAAATTTACAAACGCCTAGTATATTTTAGTAGGATCGCTATGAAATCACAAAGTCGAACTTTTTCAAAAAAAAAATTTAGTAGCAACCAATCTTTCATTTGCCTCCACTTTTGTTTTTTAGGGCTCTTTCAGATTTCGACATCTTAATATATAAAGGAACGAGCGATTTTCTGGCGACAACGCCCAGCCTAAACCGCTGAAGTTAGAAAGCTGAAATTTGGAAGGTAGGTTCCTTTTACAACACAAGCACCCGCTAAGAAGGGATTTTTGGAAATTCCACCCCTAAGGGGGTGAAAAGGGGGATGGATGTTTTTTTGGTCATTTTTCTAACTCTGTAACCGGTAGCCTGATTTTCTTGAAATTTACAGGAAATACTAAACATACAAAAATATTGAACACGTGTTTCAGCATTTTTCAAAATATTCCTGAAAATAGGGTGAAATGGGTCATTCAAGTTTGAGATTCGTATTTTGGCTCCATATTGAAATGTCTATAACTTTTTGATATAGCATACTAATGATTTGAAACTTTCAGTATGTATTGAAAAAACTATAAATCAAACCACGTGTTTCAGGATTTTTTACCTACATTAATTTTTTACCTACATTAATAGATTTTTTTTATTTTACATAGAAAATGCCCAGAACACCCAAAACAACAATATCGGAGTCATAAGGGCACGCACTAGCCAGACACAGGGCAGTATCAATCAGTCCATAAACAGTCCAGTTCGGGTGTTACATACGTCGCCTGTGGCTTCCGTAATTCGGGTAAAAATAAATAGAAAACCAAAATATAAACACAAAACACAGCAGAGATGAAAAACGCCGAAGTCTCGGAAGGATTCTGTCAAAGAGAATAAAACCACTACGTTCTAGATTCTATGGCGTCTTGACAGACAACCGCTGACAACATGACACTATCAAAGACAAATCAAAGACAAATGATACATTGCATTCAATAATTGTACCCGCACCACTAATAAAATGGTAACATTTCGAATGTACCTAATTCGAATATCATTTGATAAGCTTTTAAATATCATAAAATAACTCCGGCCTTTACGAGAAGGAGTGAATAATTGAAAAATCGTAGAAAATTTATTAAATTTGATTCATATACATCAGATCCATGGACGCAAAAAAAAGTCCAGACCAAATTCTGCCATTGTTCTTTGGAAGGTAGGTTCCTTTTATAACACAAGCACCCGCTAAGAAGGGATTTTTGGAAATTCCACCCCTAAGGGGGTGAAAAGGGGGATGGAAGTTTTTTTGGTCATTTTTCTAACTCTGTAACCGGTAGCCCGATTTTCTTGAAATTTACAGGAAATACTAAACATACAAAAATATTGAACACGTGTTTCAGCATTTTTCAAAATATTCCTGAAAATAGGGTGAAATGGGTCATTCAAGTTTGAGATTCGTATTTTGGCTCCATATTGAAATGTCTATAACTTTTTGATATAGCATACTCATGACTTGAAACTTTCAGTATGTATTTAAAAAACTATAAATCAAACCACGTGTTTCAGGATTTTTCAAAAATGTTACTATATAAGTTTAAAAAGGAAGTAGAACTATTGAGGTTATTGTGGTGAAATTTATCAACCATTGACGCTATTGGCTTAGAATTTACAGAGAAAACTACACAAACAAAAATATTGAATACGTATTTTAGGATATTTCTAAATAATCCTGAAAATGGGATTAAAACGGTTATTCAAGTTTGAGATTCGTAGTTTGGCTCCGTATTCAAATGTCTAAATCATTTTCGACGTTCTAGTAATAACGGAACATTGGCTAAAAAGCCATGAACTAGTGTCTGTTACGTTGAATAACTATAACTTAATATCTAATTATTGTAGACCGCAAATACCCCATGGTGGAAGTTGCATATATGTTCGCACTGGCACAGATGTCACAAACAGACAGGACTTCTGTGATTTATCACAGGAACAGGTATTTGACGTGTGCGCCGTGCAGCTTGTTGTAGAGAATATACTTGTAGTAGGAATATATCATTCAAACCAAACTGACGACTACACTTATCTAAAATTATTTGAAAACCTGCTTACTAAGATATGCCAGGAAGATTTAGTCGCGATTATAGTGGGCGATATAAACATAAACTTTTTAAAAAATTCTAAACCTAAAAAAGATCTCGTAGATGTTTTATCTAGGCATAATTTTGTGCAACTTATAGACACGGCTACTAGGGTAGACGGGGAATCGTCCACTTTACTCGACCATGTATATACGAACCTCTCCGCAGAGCGCATCGTGGGCTGCGCCGGCATCGCTACGCATCTCAGCGACCACGATGCACAGCGCCTCCTAGTGTCGCGAGCCCCCGCCCCCCTACCTCAGTCCGTTGCAAGACGTTCGATGTCCGTAGCCAACAAATTCAATTTCGGTAGCGCTCTCGAATCGATTGACTGGAATTCGGTGGTAGAGCGGGCGGATGACTGTCTCACTCTTGCGGAAACCCTACTGGCGATCATTGTAAATAATTTCGACGCATGTTTCCCGGTCAAAAAGCAACCCCTTATTCCCAAACTAAATACTTGGGTAGATAGCGAAGTTCACTGTGCAAAAAACTTGATGTTTGATTCATATTATTTAAAAAAATGTTTTCCCGGAAACACCGACATCAAAGAGACCGCAGACCGTTTTGAAAAAAAATATCACTCGTTAATCAAACAAAAACGCCATGACTTCTACTCTAAGAAAATTCAAGACCACCCGAATAAGGCGAAGAGCATGTGGAGCTTCATAAATGCTGAACTTGGTCGCGGAAATCGCGAAAGGGTCGACTATACCGACCTCGTGAAAGACGCCGCCGGCGCGCCCTACAGCACGAAGCAGCAACTGGTTAATGAACTGAATCTCGAGTTTACGACCGCCGCCAGCAAGTGCGGCGCTCCGTCGGCCGACATCACGAGCGCCTGTACGATTCTGAGTGCGAACGCAAAACCACGTGATACTTCACTGCGACTTAGGTTGTTCACCGCAGAAGAAATTGGTAAAATAGTGACGTCACACATAGCTCCGAAAAATAGTACCGACTTTTACGGAATCTCGTCGAATTTACTCCGTACCGTCGCTAAATCGCTGGATTATGTTATAGCCTACCTATTTAACTCGTGTATGCGGGAGGGAGTTTATCCCAAAACCCTTAAACGGGTTAAGATATCTCCCTTATATAAGGGTAAGGGTAAAAGGTCGGAGATGAAGTCCTACCGACCGATATCTCTTGTACCCGCGATCAGCAAAATATTTGAGGTAGGACTAAATCAACGACTTTTATCCTTTATAGGAGAGGGCTGCTTGATATCAGACAGACAGTACGCGTACAGGGCCGGACGCGCAACAACAGACTTGGTGCGTGAGGTGTTGTGGGGCGTACTCAGCGCGCGCGAGGCTGGCCAGCATGTCGCCTTGCTGTGCTGTGACCTGTCGCGCGCGTTCGACACTGCCGACCACAACCTGATCGCCAACAAACTTAAGTTCTATGGCATACGCGGCCCGGTCCTGTCCCTGCTAACGTCCTTTATGTCGCATCGTACGCAGACGGTGGTCGGTGACCAAGGGCGTTTAAGGTCAGTGGAGCTGGAGAATACTATGGGGGTACCGCAGGGTTCCTGCCTGTCGAACACATTGTTCAGCCTACTACTAAACGACCTACCCGAGTCCGTGACCGACGCGCAAATCTACATGTATGCCGACGACGTGGCGGCCATTGTGACTGCGCCGTCAGCACTTGAACTGGAGTTTAGACTGAACAATGTAGTTCGTAGGCTCGTGCAATGGTTTAAATCAAACGGTTTAGCCCTCAACAAGGAAAAAACCTGCTTCATGACCTTTCGCCTAAATGGAACAAACCCGCCACCATGTACAGTCATCTCCGGTGACACGACGCTGCAGAAGGTCGACACAATAAAGCTGCTGGGATTCTACATCGACAGTGGACTCACGTGGGAGTCACATATAGAGGAGCTCTGCTCTAAATTAGGCCGCACCTGTTTCGCACTACGGCGGCTCGCTGGCACCGCGGCTCGAAGCGTGGTAATGTCGTGCTACTTTGCAACCGTCCACAGCGTCCTTACCTATGGTGCGGAGCTGTGGGCGCGAGCCGCGGATGTCGAGCGCGCCTTCATTATGCAGAAACGCGCAGTGCGCGCGATCGTCGGTGCGGATGACGAGGTATCGTGCAGAGACCTTTTCAAAGAGCTGAACATCATGCCTCTCCCCTGTGAACTGTTATATCAAGTAGCTGTGTTCACTCACAAAAACATTGATAGGTTCCGGAGGAGAGGTGTGAACACCGCCCGCGCTCTGCGCAGCAACAAGCTCGCGCACACCCTCGTCACGCCCGCGCACAAGCTGCGCAAGTCGGAGAGGTCCGTGTATGTAATGGGTCCCTCGGTCTACAACAGGCTGCCGGACACTATTAAAAGGGATGCAACTTCCATCATGGTTTTTAAAATAAGACTCAAGAAATGGTTATTGGAGTGCTCTTTTTACTCTGTAGAGGAGTTCTACAGATTGCCTATTATTTAATGAAAAATACTATAGATGAAATTATTTTTATTTTAATTTAATTTATTCATTTATATTATTACCATAATTTTTGTATTTTTTTTTGTGTAAGGTCAATATTGAAAATTATATTGATTACCTTATTTACTTTTTGACTTGTAACTTGGTGTTATAAATAAAATATTTGTATTTGTATTTGTATTTGTATTTGTATTTTAAGTACTACGTACTTTTTACTTTTGCATGTCCTAAAAAAAACAAAAAAATTAATAATATGTATTTCAGGATTTTCACAAACATTCCTGAAAATGGGTTGACAGAGGTGATTTAAGTTTGAGTGATTTGTAGTTTGTTCCATATTGAAATGTTTTTAACTTTTTAATGAAGGATGGTAACGACATAAAATTTCAAATAGGTATACATAATACCAAGTACAATAAATAAAAATAGGTAATTCAGAATTTTTCATTAAAATTACGTTAAAAGTATAAAAAGAAGTCTCACCTAAGATTTTTTGGAATTTTTAACTTTTCTCCCAATCAGCTTGAAACAAAATTAATAAAAATATATAATACTTATTTCTGGATTTATCAAAATATGCCTGAAAATGGGGTGAAACGGGTTATTCAAGTTTGAGATTTATAGTTTGGCTCCGTATTGAATAACTTTTTAATATGGCGTATAGTTTACTGTTTAGTTTACAAAAAAAGGAACACGTATTTCAGAGCTTTTCATAAAAGTTACTCAATAAGTACCTATACAAAAGGTAAGGGTATTAATGACTTTTCGTTTCAAAAATATACTGTAAAAACAATGATTAAAAACAAGAGTTCCGAAGTTTTCTTTTTTTTAGTCTTTTAATAAGGACAATAATACATAAGAAGTTTTTAAGGACTTTTTAACTTATGTGACTTTTTATCCAGTGTCGAAACTACCTAGAAACTTGCTGATAATACTTAAAATATCAATTTATTGAACATATGTGTTTAATGGTTTTTCAACATAAAATAGGTTCATAAGGATCATTCTTTGAAAAGAAATGCATAATTAATAATCAAAAGAAAAGGTTATTATTTAAAATTTTGTTTGAATACTCACTCTACTTAGATTCAGGTAATTTATTTATAGTACTTTAATTCAATGGTGTTTTTTCCTCGATAAAATATAAATTCGTAATATTTTTTTTTAACTTTGTCCGTGACTCCTTTCACGACTGTTAGCCGCATGGCTTCTGATTTTGCAATCCAATCCCATCTCAGAAAGCCAATCTGTAGATATATTTAAATAAAATAGGATTAGGAAATTTACAAACAAATTGGGCTATAGTAGAATGTCCACCGTGTCATTAGATTCTCTATAAAAAAATACAGTAAATGATTATTTAAAAAAAAACTCATTATAATGGGCTTGACATGATATTAAAAGCGGGTTTCAATTTCCGACTCTTAAAATAGGGTATTAGCTGATTTCGT
Source organism: Eupithecia pulchellata (assembly GCA_963931895.1). Taxonomy (NCBI): domain Eukaryota; kingdom Metazoa; phylum Arthropoda; class Insecta; order Lepidoptera; family Geometridae; genus Eupithecia; species Eupithecia pulchellata. The sequence continues at coordinate 1,999,288 of OZ007551.1, read as the reverse complement.
CAAGATTTTTTTACCCTAAAGTCCACGCAAATGAAATTGCGAGCGGGTCAGCTAGGCAAATTAAAAATCTTCATTTTATTTTTTTACAGGCGTACAAGACTTTATATTATTATGTTAAAATTCAAGTTAATAGCTGCAGTAATCGCTGAGATATTAAACATCGAAAACAAGACATAAAAACAAGACCTTAAGGGTTTACTTTCGAAATCTCGAAGGTGTTTTTAAGATTAAGGGTTGGGTTGAGGGTACCTGAATATGGCTCAGGCGCATGGTCACAGAGCCAATGGCAACTCCAGTCTGGGTGACGGTCTCGCGCATGTCGTAGAGCAGGATGCGAATCATCACATCGCTGTTGATGCCGTCACTACCGCGGAACATAATGGTGCGCGAGAAATTTGGGTTGCTGCATTTCTGTGAATATGTTAATATCGTATAATCTCCTGGTTACTATAGAAGCAAATGACGAAAAAAACAGCATATTTAATAATGTCAATCTATACTAATATTATAAAGAGGAAAGATTTGATTGTTTGACGACCACTGGGGCGCGGTGGGCGAAGATCCGCCTGCGACGCAGGAGGTTGCGGGTTCGATTCCCGCCTCGGGACAAATATTTGTACGATCTGCAGATATTTGTTCAGGGGTTCTGGTCGTTTTCTATGTATAATAAAAAATATCTATCTATTTAATAATATTATACCTCTTATGTATATCAGTCATCTAGTACCCATAACACAAGCTCTGCTTAGCATGGGGCTAGATGATGCTGAGTGGATTATCCAGCATTATTTATTTTATTTGTTTGAATTGAATAGGCTCCGAAATTACTGGACCGAATTGAAAAATTCTTTCACCATCCTAAATTTTTTAGTTTCAAAACTTAAAGTGTATTTCGTAATGTAGCCTGTGTAATGTCGTATGTACAAAAGGAAAGAATGAACCAGTTGTACAAAAGGATGTCTTATCGCCGAGAGCGATTTGTCAGGCCACCCTATAAAGCTGTGTGCAGGGAAACAAATCGTTAATCATGCTGTGGAAGAAACAAATGAAAAAATTCGGTTACAACCTCATACAAACATACCTCTACAACCTCCGTGCATCCATATCTAACGCACATGCCCTTGTCAATGAATAGGACGAAAACCGCAGCAAACGGTGACGGAGGGTTGCCGTTGGCGTCGCAGAGCAGGTTGTCACACGACAGTGACAGCTCGCAAAGCGGCACCTCATTGAAATCTACACAAACATAAATTGCTTGTTAAAGATAAAGATAAAGATCATTTATTTGCATAAACATGTGTAGTTAGAAGATTTTACAGATAGGTACAGGTATCAACATGTTTTACCGATTACGGTGTACAAATAATAAAATATAAAATAAAATGTGTATAAGGTTGTGATCTGGACATTTTTCCATCTTTACCGCCCTAAAAGTCATGCAATCGTTATATTTAGAATTCAATTTAATGGAAAACAAATTAAAACATTTCAATAAATCGGCCATGATTGGAAAAACAGCATGTCAACATTTACGTTAAACGTTCGTGTGTACGGTTCATCATAATCATCAGCCCACATTAGTCCACTGCTGGACATAGGCCTCCCCTAATGAGTGTACGTTTACCTTTACCTTATTACACGAATCCAACCACAACTCAGCAGTCAATATTAATATGTCCACCCGTTTAGGCCACACAGCGAGTGAAAAATATATGTTCAAATTATATGTTCCGAAATTGTTATTAACACCTCAAAAAGTAGAGATCCAAACTAAATTATAGATAATACATCTAATCTTCAGATTTTCCATTCATGAAGTCTGGAACAAATCTTACTCCACACGAAGTGGCGGGGGCAAGGTAGTCAAAAATACTCGTAAGTCCAAAATAAGCAAGCTAATTACGATTTAAATGATGCCCTGCTATCGTAGAAATGAACTCATGAAAGTTTTTATATGTATTTACCTATGTAACCTGCTTCAAAAATAGTTTATTCAGTAAAAATTTTACACATAAACAGAATATTTGCAAAACCAACAGGAGTATCTACATAAATCAATGTAAGACTTCCGCGAACATGACCTGGGCGGCTGAACTGGGTTATCTAGGACACAGGATCAATACGTAAAGGTCAATAAACGGAGCTACCTGGATACTATCTATATTCTGTGAAGTTTGAGCCTGCAGGCGTGGCTCTAAATTTAATCTATAGAACAAAGGGTAAAAAGTCACATACCATTGATGATCTTATTTGTAGCTCGATATTTCTTGAGGTCGATCATGGTCCTTGTATCGTTAAGCTGCTGCTGCAGATCAGCGATACGTTGGGTCAGGGTTTCGTAAGGCGCACTCGCCATGGCTTTCAACCACAGTGTACGTTCAGACTCAAGAAATGTGGCCATACGATAACAGGCACCGTTTTCCCAAGCTGTAATTAGATATTTTTCATGAGGATTTTTTTTTTGATGAAGAGTTTAATAATAATTTTGAAGCCGGATCGTAGGATAAGCCTATTTCTAGAATGGCTATTGGCTAGGTCGTTTACAAACGGCGTCAGTCAAGTAAATCCACCGAGATATTTGAAAGAGCTCTAAAATTAACGTTCATAATTTTAGCTGGAGACGTCCAATCCTGATCCTTCCACGTACGAGTAGCTAAGAAACTCGTGTTATCAATGTATTCTAACTGCTTAGTAGAAATAATAATAATGGTAAGGCAAAAGAAAAGAAAAATATAAATATTCCTAAATTAATGAAAGCTGAGATTCATACTAATATTCTAAAGACGAAACATTTGATTGCTTGTTTGTTTGAATTTAATAGGCTCTCTAACTACCCGTGCGAAGCCGAGGCGGACTGCTAGTTATTAATAAATTAATTAAAAATATAGGTAGTAAAGAAGCCGATATAAAGTGTGTGCACTTCCAGGTTCAGTTTCCAGGCATTGGTTGCATGCAATAGAACAAAACAGCGGTAGATTTTTACCTCGCAAGGTGAAAGGCAATACGAATCGACAGTTTATAATTTATGTAGATTAAATGTTATTGAGATGGTGACGATTTAGTTACTCTCAGGTGACGTATCATCTACGGCTATAGATAGATTTACTACAGAACAAAGCGCCTTCAAACAAAAATCCCTACCGTATTTACTACACAATTTTTAGGGTTTTGCCATCGGTTGCAAAACCCTTATGAAATCGCTTTGGGTCTGTTTTGTGTTTTGAATGCTTAATATCTCAGAAACTACTGCAGCTATTGACTTGAAATTTGAAATAATAATACATTTTGTGCGCCCGCACATATTTATAAAAAAATAAATGAAAAATCAAAATGAAGATTTTCCATACAAATTTTGAAATCGAAATTTTAAATGGGACGTACAAAGTCGAAAGTGGTATCAAATGAAAGGTACTCGTTTGTAGATTTCAAAATAGTTTTTAAAATTTTGGTAGATTTTAAACTTTTTAAAATATTTTGAAAAAGGTCAAAAAAATGACCGTTCCCCCCCCTTATCTCCGAAGATTGCAGAGCGATCGACGTGATATGGTGATACCAAGTGTTTGTAGATATGGATCTATATTTTACAGGAAAAATATAGAGAAGTCTAAAAGAAAAATTTCTGAAGGGCTGACTACCCCACCGAGTTGGGTATCAAATGAAAGGTATTGGTTTGTAAATTCCAATACAGTTTTTGAAATTTCGATAGATTTTATACTTTTTGATATATTTTGAAAAAGGTTGAAAATTTGACCGGTACCCCCCCCCCCCCCCTTATCTCCGAAGATTGCAGAGCGATCGATGTGATATGTAGCAAGTGTTTGTAGATTTGGATCTATATTTTACAGGAAAAATATAGAGAAGTCTGTAAAAATAATACCTTTTGAAATATGGTCAAAAAGGGTGGGGATAATTTTCTAAAGGGGAGACTACCCCCCGAGTGGGGCATCAAATGAAAGGTATCAATTTGCACATTCCAAAACAGTTTTTGAAATTTCGATAAGTTTTATACTTTTCGAAATATTTTGAAAAAAGTCGAAAAATTGACCATTCCCCCCCTCTATCTCCGAAGATTGCAGAGTGATTGATGTAAAATGTACTAAGCGTTTGTAGATATAGATCTATATTTTACAGGAAAAATATAGAGAAGTCTGTAAATATAATACTTTTTGAAATATGGTTAAAAAACTAATTTTCATACAATGGGGGCTATTTCATTGAGAGTAATATCAAATCAAAGGTATGGATTTCGACAATTCAAAACAGGTTTTGAAAATCGTCTAAGTTTCATACTTAGTGAAATAGGTTGAAAAAAGCCGAAAAAAATTGTAGGTACCAACCCACTTACCTACCCACTAATCTCTGTAGTAACTGTAATAGTAGTTCCACAGCGCACCAAAACCGTTGTTCTCAAAATTTTTGAGAAGAGATATGTATCCTAGATAATCCACACAGTATCATTTAACCACAAGCTAAGCAAAGCTTGTGTTATTGGTATTACTACGATAGCTGTTATACTTAATAAAGTATAAGTATCATTAGATGATTTATTTTTGTGTACAGAAAAGGACTAGAACACCCGAACAAATGATCTGAAGATCCTACAAATATTAGTCCCGAGGCAGGAATCAAACCGCAACCTCCTGCGTTGTAAGTCCACCGCGCCAAGAGGTCGTCATATACGTACCTACCTAAACGACAAAAGTTCAAAACCCTCGGTGCGCGAGTTACACTCGCACTTGTCGTACTTGTTTATCTCAGTTTTAAAGCTACTAGACCAAAATTAACAAAACTTTTAAGGGATCACTCTCGAATGATTATTGTTCGCACGTATTTAATATATCTAGGTCTGGATGGTGTAGATATTAGAGCTTCGATAGTTACAAAAAGAAATCTTTCACAAAGAACCACAATTCTTAATTGAGCTCAAGATAATAATATTACTACAATAGGTTAATTTAATTGTTAACGGACTGATTGACGGATTGTTGTTGTCGTAACAAAATATTGTAAGACAATCTGCAGACGACGGCTACTTAAGGACGATACCTGTCATAGTTATCTTACGAAGAATTATATTAAACTAGCTGACCCGCTCGCAATTTCATTTGCGTGGACTTTAGAGTAAAAAAATCTTGACGAAATTAGCTAATACCCTATTTTGAGAGTCGGAAATTGAAACCCGCTTTTAATATCATGTATAAGACCATGCGTTTTCTTAAAAAAATAACCGTTTACTGTATTTTTTTTATAGTGAATCTAATGACACGGTGGACTGCAAACATTCTACTTTAGCCCATTTTATTTGTAAATTACCTAATCCTATTTTATTTAAATATACCTACAGATTATCTACACTACACTACTATATATCTACAGATATTAAAAAAGACCAAAAAAACTTCCATCCCCCTTTTCACCCCCTTAGGGGTGGAATTTCCAAAAATCCCTTCTTAGCGGGTGCTTATGTTGTAAAAGGAACCTACCTTCCAAATTTCAGCTTTCTAACTTCAGCGGTTTAGGCTGGGCGTTGTCGCCAGAAAATCGCTTGTTCCTTTATATATTAAGATAATCCCTTCTTAGCGGGTGCTTGTGTTGTAAAAGGAACCTACCTTCTAAATTTCAGCTTTCTAGCTTCAGCGGTTTAGGCTGGGCGTTGTCGGTAGGAAATCGCTTGTTTCTTTATATTTCGATGTTTTTTCAGGAATATTTGAAAAAATCTTGAAATACGTGTTCAATATTTTAGTTTGTTTAGTATTCTGAGTAAGTTTCATGTTGGGTCATTTGTTAAAAAAAATCTCAAAAATCTTAAGTAATTCGACTACATTTTTAAACTTATATAGTAACATTTTTGAAAAATCCTGAAACACGTGGTTTGATTTATAGTTTTTTCAATACATACTGAAAGTTTCAAGTCATTAGTATGCTATATCAAAAAGTTATAGACATTTCAATATGGAGCCATAATACGAATCTCAAACTTGAATGACCCATTTCACCCTATTTTCAGGAATATTTTGGAAAATGCTGAAACACGTGTTCAATATTTTTATATGTTTAGTATTTCCTGTAAATTTCAAGAAAATTGGGCTACCGGTTACAGAGTTAGAAAAAAGACCAAAAAAACTTCCATCCCCCTTTTCACCCCCTTAGGGGTGGAATTTCCAAAAATCCCTTCTTAGCGGGTGCTTGTGTTGTATAAGGAACCTACCTTCCAAATTTCAGCTTTCTAACTTCAGCGGTTTAGGCTGGGCGTTGTCGCCAGAAAATCGCTTGTTCCTTTATATATTATTAAGATAATCCCTTCTTAGCGGGTGCTTGTGTTGTAAAAGGAACCTACCTTCTAAATTTCAGCTTTCTAGCTTCAGCGGTTTAGGCTGGGCGTTGTCGGTAGGAAATCGCTTGTTTCTTTATATTTTGATGTTTTTTCAGGAATATTTGAAAAAATCCTGAAATACGTGTTCAATATTTTTGTTTGTTTAGTATTCTGAGTAAGTTTCATGTTGGGTCATTTGTTAAAAAAAATCTCAAAAATCTTAAGTAATTCGACTACATTTTTAAACTTATATAGGAACATTTTTGAAAAATCCTGAAACACGTGGTTTGATTTATAGTTTTTTCAATACATACTGAAAGTTTCAAGTCATTAGTATGCTATATCAAAAAGTTATAGACATTTCAATATGGAGCCAAAATACGAATCTCAAACTTGAATGACCCATTTCACCCTATTTTCAGGAATATTTTGGAAAATGCTGAAACACGTGTTCAATATTTTTGTATGTTTAGTATTTCCTGTAAATTTCAAGAATATCGGGCTACCGGTTACAGAGTTAGAAAAAAGACCAAAAAAACTTCCATCCCCCTTTTCACCCCCTTAGGGGTGGAATTTCCAAAAATCCCTTCTTAGCGGGTGCTTGTGTTGTAAAAGGAACCTACCTTCCAAATTTCAGCTTTCTAACTTCAGCGGTTTAGGCTGGGCGTTGTCGCCAGAAAATCGCTTGTTCCTTTATATATTAAGATAATCCCTTCTTAGCGGGTGCTTGTGTTGTAAAAGGAACCTACCTTCTAAATTTCAGCTTTCTAGCTTCAGCGGTTTAGGCTGGGCGTTGTCGGTAGGAAATCGCTTGTTTCTTTATATTTTGATGTTTTTTCAGGAATATTTGAAAAAATCTTGAAATACGTGTTCAATATTTTAGTTTGTTTAGTATTCTGAGTAAGTTTCATGTTGGGTCATTTGTTAAAAAAAATCTCAAAAATCTTAAGTAATTCGACTACATTTTTAAACTTATATAGTAACATTTTTGAAAAATCCTGAAACACGTGGTTTGATTTATAGTTTTTTCAATACATACTGAAAGTTTCAAGTCATTAGTATGCTATATCAAAAAGTTATAGACATTTCAATATGGAGCCATAATACGAATCTCAAACTTGAATGACCCATTTCACCCTATTTTCAGGAATATTTTGGAAAATGCTGAAACACGTGTTCAAAATTTTTGTATGTTTAGTATTTCCTGTAAATTTCAAGAAAATCGGGCTACCGGTTACAGAGTTAGAAAAAAGACCAAAAAAACTTCCATCCCCCTTTTCACCCCCTTAGGGGTGGAATTTCCAAAAATCCCTTCTTAGCGGGTGCTTGTGTTGTAAAAGGAACCTACCTTCCAAATTTCAGCTTTCTAACTTCAGCGGTTTAGGCTGGGCGTTGTCGCCAGAAAATCGCTTGTTCCTTTATATATTAAGATAATCCCTTCTTAGCGGGTGCTTGTGTTGTCAAAGGAACCTACCTTCTAAATTTCAGCTTTCTAGCTTCAGCGGTTTAGGCTGGGCGTTGTCGGTAGGAAATCGCTTGTTTCTTTATATTTTGATGTTTTTTCAGGAATATTTGAAAAAATCCTGAAATACGTGTTCAATATTTTTGTTTGTTTAGTATTCTGAGTAAGTTTCATGTTGGGTCATTTGTTAAAAAAAATCTCAAAAATCTTAAGTAATTCGACTACATTTTTAAACTTATATAGGAACATTTTTGAAAAATTCTGAAACACGTAGTTTGATTTATAGTTTTTTCAATTCATACTGAAAGTTTCAAGTCATTAGTATGCTATATCAAAAAGTTATAGACATTTCAATATGGAGCCATAATACGAATCTCAAACTTGAATGACCCATTTCACCCTATTTTCAGGAATATTTTGGAAAATGCTGAAACACGTGTTCAATATTTTTGTATATTTAGTATTTCCTGTAAATTTCAAGAAAATCGGGCTACCGGTTACAGAGTTAGAAAAAAGACCAAAAAAACTTCCATCCCCCTTTTCACCCCCTTAGGGGTGGAATTTCCAAAAATCCCTTCTTAGCGGGTGCTTGTGTTGTAAAAGGAACCTACCTTCCAAATTTCAGCTTTCTAACTTCAGCGGTTTAGGCTGGGCGTTGTCGCCAGAAAATCGCTTGTTCCTTTATATATTAAGATAATCCCTTCTTAACGGGTGCTTGTGTTGTCAAAGGAACCTACCTTCTAAATTTCAGCTTTCTAGCTTCAGCGGTTTAGGCTGGGCGTTGTCGGTAGGAAATCGCTTGTTTCTTTATATTTTGATGTTTTTTCAGGAATATTTGAAAAAATCCTGAAATACGTGTTCAATATTTTTGTTTGTTTAGTATTCTGAGTAAGTTTCATGTTGGGTCATTTGTTAAAAAAAATCTCAAAAATCTTAAGTAATTCGACTACATTTTTAAACTTATATAGGAACATTTTTGAAAAATCCTGAAACACATGGTTTGATTTATAGTTTTTTCAATTCATACTGAAAGTTTCAAGTCATTAGTATGCTATATCAAAAAGTTATAGACATTTCAATATGGAGCCATAATACGAATCTCAAACTTGAATGACCCATTTCACCCTATTTTCAGGAATATTTTGGAAAATGCTGAAACACGTGTTCAATATTTTTGTATATTTAGTATTTCCTGTAAATTTCAAGAAAATCGGGCTACCGGTTACAGAGTTAGAAAAAGACCAAAAAAACTTCCATCCCCCTTTTCACCCCCTTAGGGGTGGAATTTCCAAAAATCCCTTCTTAGCGGGTGCTTGTGTTGTAAAAGGAACCTACCTTCCAAATTTCAGATTTCTAACTTCAGCGGTTTAGGCTGGGCGTTGTCGCCAGAAAATCGCTTGTTCCTTTATATATTAAGATAATCCCTTCTTAGCGGGTGCTTGTGTTGTCAAAGGAACCTACCTTCTAAATTTCAGCTTTCTAGCTTCAGCGGTTTAGGCTGGGCGTTGTCGGTAGGAAATCGCTTGTTTCTTTATATTTTGATGTTTTTTCAGGAATATTTGAAAAAATCCTGAAATACGTGTTCAATATTTTTGTTTGTTTAGTATTCTGAGTAAGTTTCATGTTGGGTCATTTGTTAAAAAAAATCTCAAAAATCTTAAGTAATTCGACTTCCTTTTTAAACTTATATAGTAACATTTTCGAAAAATCCTGAAACACGTGGTTTGATTTAGGTATAGTTTTTTCAATACACACTGAAAGTTTCAAGTCATTAGTATGCTATATCAAAAAGTTATAGACATTTCAATATGGAGCCAAAATACGAATCTCAAACTTGAAATGACCCATTTCACCCTATTTTCAGGAATATTTTGAAAAATGCTGAAACACGTGTTCAATATTTTTTTATGTTTAGTATTTCCTGTAAATTTCAAGAAAATTGGGCTACCGGTTACAGAGTTAGAAAAAAGACCAAAAAAACTTCCATCCCCCTTTTCACCCCCTTAGGGGTGGAATTTCCAAAAATCCCTTCTTAGCGGGTGCTTGTGTTGTAAAAGGAACCTACCTTCCAAATTTCAGCTTTCTAACTTCAGCGGTTTAGGCTGGGCGTTGTCGCCAGAAAATCGCTTGTTCCTTTATATATTAAGATAATCCCTTCTTAGCGGGTGCTTGTGTTGTAAAAGGAACCTACCTTCTAAATTTCAGCTTTCTAGCTTCAGCGGTTTAGGCTGGGCGTTGTCGGTAGGAAATCGCTTGTTTCTTTATATTTTGATGTTTTTTCAGGAATATTTGAAAAAATCTTGAAATACGTGTTCAATATTTTAGTTTGTTTAGTATTCTGAGTAAGTTTCATGTTGGGTCATTTGTTAAAAAAAATCTCAAAAATCTTAAGTAATTCGACTACATTTTTAAACTTATATAGTAACATTTTTGAAAAATCCTGAAACACGTGGTTTGATTTATAGTTTTTTCAATACATACTGAAAGTTTCAAGTCATTAGTATGCTATATCAAAAAGTTATAGACATTTCAATATGGAGCCATAATACGAATCTCAAACTTGAATGACCCATTTCACCCTATTTTCAGGAATATTTTGGAAAATGCTGAAACACGTGTTCAATATTTTTGTATGTTTAGTATTTCCTGTAAATTTCAAGAAAATCGGGCTACCGGTTACAGAGTTAGAAAAAAGACCAAAAAAACTTCCATCCCCCTTTTCACCCCCTTAGGGGTGGAATTTCCAAAAATCCCTTCTTAGCGGGTGCTTGTGTTGTAAAAGGAACCTACCTTCCAAATTTCAGCTTTCTAACTTCAGCGGTTTAGGCTGGGCGTTGTCGCCAGAAAATCGCTTGTTCCTTTATATATTAAGATAATCCCTTCTTAGCGGGTGCTTGTGTTGTAAAAGGAACCTACCTTCTAAATTTCAGCTTTCTAGCTTCAGCGGTTTAGGCTGGGCGTTGTCGGTAGGAAATCGCTTGTTTCTTTATATTTTGATGTTTTTTCAGGAATATTTGAAAAAATCCTGAAATACGTGTTCAATATTTTTGTTTGTTTAGTATTCTGAGTAAGTTTCATGTTGGGTCATTTGTTAAAAAAAATCTCAAAAATCTTAAGTAATTCGACTACATTTTTAAACTTATATAGTAACATTTTTGAAAAATCCTGAAACACGTAGTTTGATTTATAGTTTTTTCAATACATACTGAAAGTTTCAAGTCATTAGTATGCTATATCAAAAAGTTATAGACATTTCAATATGGAGCCAAAATACGAATCTCAAACTTGAATGACCCATTTCACCCTATTTTCAGGAATATTTTGGAAAATGCTGAAACACGTGTTCAATATTTTTGTATATTTAGTATTTCCTGTAAATTTCAAGAAAATCGGGCTACCGGTTACAGAGTTAGAAAAAAGACCAAAAAAACTTCCATCCCCCTTTTCACCCCCTTAGGGGTGGAATTTCCAAAAATCCCTTCTTAGCGGGTGCTTGTGTTGTAAAAGGAACCTACCTTCCAAATTTCAGATTTCTAACTTCAGCGGTTTAGGCTGGGCGTTGTCGCCAGAAAATCGCTTGTTCCTTTATATATTAAGATAATCCCTTCTTAGCGGGTGCTTGTGTTGTCAAAGGAACCTACCTTCTAAATTTCAGCTTTCTAGCTTCAGCGGTTTAGGCTGGGCGTTGTCGGTAGGAAATCGCTTGTTTCTTTATATTTTGATGTTTTTTCAGGAATATTTGAAAAAATCCTGAAATACGTGTTCAATATTTTTGTTTGTTTAGTATTCTGAGTAAGTTTCATGTTGGGTCATTTGTTAAAAAAAATCTCAAAAATCTTAAGTAATTCGACTTCCTTTTTAAACTTATATAGTAACATTTTCGAAAAATCCTGAAACACGTGGTTTGATTTAGGTATAGTTTTTTCAATACACACTGAAAGTTTCAAGTCATTAGTATGCTATATCAAAAAGTTATAGACATTTCAATATGGAGCCAAAATACGAATCTCAAACTTGAAATGACCCATTTCACCCTATTTTCAGGAATATTTTGAAAAATGCTGAAACACGTGTTCAATATTTTTTTATGTTTAGTATTTCCTGTAAATTTCAAGAAAATTGGGCTACCGGTTACAGAGTTAGAAAAAAGACCAAAAAAACTTCCATCCCCCTTTTCACCCCCTTAGGGGTGGAATTTCCAAAAATCCCTTCTTAGCGGGTGCTTGTGTTGTAAAAGGAACCTACCTTCCAAATTTCAGCTTTCTAACTTCAGCGGTTTAGGCTGGGCGTTGTCGCCAGAAAATCGCTTGTTCCTTTATATATTAAGATAATCCCTTCTTAGCGGGTGCTTGTGTTGTAAAAGGAACCTACCTTCTAAATTTCAGCTTTCTAGCTTCAGCGGTTTAGGCTGGGCGTTGTCGGTAGGAAATCGCTTGTTTCTTTATATTTTGATGTTTTTTCAGGAATATTTGAAAAAATCTTGAAATACGTGTTCAATATTTTAGTTTGTTTAGTATTCTGAGTAAGTTTCATGTTGGGTCATTTGTTAAAAAAAATCTCAAAAATCTTAAGTAATTCGACTACATTTTTAAACTTATATAGTAACATTTTTGAAAAATCCTGAAACACGTGGTTTGATTTATAGTTTTTTCAATACATACTGAAAGTTTCAAGTCATTAGTATGCTATATCAAAAAGTTATAGACATTTCAATATGGAGCCATAATACGAATCTCAAACTTGAATGACCCATTTCACCCTATTTTCAGGAATATTTTGGAAAATGCTGAAACACGTGTTCAATATTTTTGTATGTTTAGTATTTCCTGTAAATTTCAAGAAAATCGGGCTACCGGTTACAGAGTTAGAAAAAAGACCAAAAAAACTTCCATCCCCCTTTTCACCCCCTTAGGGGTGGAATTTCCAAAAATCCCTTCTTAGCGGGTGCTTGTGTTGTAAAAGGAACCTACCTTCCAAATTTCAGCTTTCTAACTTCAGCGGTTTAGGCTGGGCGTTGTCGCCAGAAAATCGCTTGTTCCTTTATATATTAAGATAATCCCTTCTTAGCGGGTGCTTGTGTTGTAAAAGGAACCTACCTTCTAAATTTCAGCTTTCTAGCTTCAGCGGTTTAGGCTGGGCGTTGTCGGTAGGAAATCGCTTGTTTCTTTATATTTTGATGTTTTTTCAGGAATATTTGAAAAAATCCTGAAATACGTGTTCAATATTTTTGTTTGTTTAGTATTCTGAGTAAGTTTCATGTTGGGTCATTTGTTAAAAAAAATCTCAAAAATCTTAAGTAATTCGACTACATTTTTAAACTTATATAGTAACATTTTTGAAAAATCCTGAAACACGTAGTTTGATTTATAGTTTTTTCAATACATACTGAAAGTTTCAAGTCATTAGTATGCTATATCAAAAAGTTATAGACATTTCAATATGGAGCCAAAATACGAATCTCAAACTTGAATGACCCATTTCACCCTATTTTCAGGAATATTTTGGAAAATGCTGAAACACGTGTTCAATATTTTTGTATATTTAGTATTTCCTGTAAATTTCAAGAAAATCGGGCTACCGGTTACAGAGTTAGAAAAAAGACCAAAAAAACTTCCATCCCCCTTTTCACCCCCTTAGGGGTGGAATTTCCAAAAATCCCTTCTTAGCGGGTGCTTGTGTTGTAAAAGGAACCTACCTTCCAAATTTCAGATTTCTAACTTCAGCGGTTTAGGCTGGGCGTTGTCGCCAGAAAATCGCTTGTTCCTTTATATATTAAGATAATCCCTTCTTAGCGGGTGCTTGTGTTGTCAAAGGAACCTACCTTCTAAATTTCAGCTTTCTAGCTTCAGCGGTTTAGGCTGGGCGTTGTCGGTAGGAAATCGCTTGTTTCTTTATATTTTGATGTTTTTTCAGGAATATTTGAAAAAATCCTGAAATACGTGTTCAATATTTTTGTTTGTTTAGTATTCTGAGTAAGTTTCATGTTGGGTCATTTGTTAAAAAAAATCTCAAAAATCTTAAGTAATTCGACTTCCTTTTTAAACTTATATAGTAACATTTTCGAAAAATCCTGAAACACGTGGTTTGATTTAGGTATAGTTTTTTCAATACACACTGAAAGTTTCAAGTCATTAGTATGCTATATCAAAAAGTTATAGACATTTCAATATGGAGCCAAAATACGAATCTCAAACTTGAAATGACCCATTTCACCCTATTTTCAGGAATATTTTGAAAAATGCTGAAACACGTGTTCAATATTTTTTTATGTTTAGTATTTCCTGTAAATTTCAAGAAAATTGGGCTACCGGTTACAGAGTTAGAAAAAAGACCAAAAAAACTTCCATCCCCCTTTTCACCCCCTTAGGGGTGGAATTTCCAAAAATCCCTTCTTAGCGGGTGCTTGTGTTGTAAAAGGAACCTACCTTCCAAATTTCAGCTTTCTAACTTCAGCGGTTTAGGCTGGGCGTTGTCGCCAGAAAATCGCTTGTTCCTTTATATATTAAGATAATCCCTTCTTAGCGGGTGCTTGTGTTGTAAAAGGAACCTACCTTCTAAATTTCAGCTTTCTAGCTTCAGCGGTTTAGGCTGGGCGTTGTCGGTAGGAAATCGCTTGTTTCTTTATATTTTGATGTTTTTTCAGGAATATTTGAAAAAATCCTGAAATACGTGTTCAATATTTTTGTTTGTTTAGTATTCTGAGTAAGTTTCATGTTGGGTCATTTGTTAAAAAAAATCTCAAAAATCTTAAGTAATTCGACTTCCTTTTTAAACTTATATAGTAACATTTTCGAAAAATCCTGAAACACGTGGTTTGATTTAGGTATAGTTTTTTCAATACACACTGAAAGTTTCAAGTCATTAGTATGCTATATCAAAAAGTTATAGACATTTCAATATGGAGCCAAAATACGAATCTCAAACTTGAAATGACCCATTTCACCCTATTTTCAGGAATATTTTGAAAAATGCTGAAACACGTGTTCAATATTTTTTTATGTTTAGTATTTCCTGTAAATTTCAAGAAAATTGGGCTACCGGTTACAGAGTTAGAAAAAAGACCAAAAAAACTTCCATCCCCCTTTTCACCCCCTTAGGGGTGGAATTTCCAAAAATCCCTTCTTAGCGGGTGCTTGTGTTGTAAAAGGAACCTACCTTCCAAATTTCAGCTTTCTAACTTCAGCGGTTTAGGCTGGGAGTTGTCGCCAGAAAATCGCTTGTTCCTTTATATATTAAGATAATCCCTTCTTAGCGGGTGCTTGTGTTGTAAAAGGAACCTACCTTCTAAATTTCAGCTTTCTAGCTTCAGCGGTTTAGGCTGGGCGTTGTCGGTAGGAAATCGCTTGTTTCTTTATATTTTGATGTTTTTTCAGGAATATTTGAAAAAATCTTGAAATACGTGTTCAATATTTTAGTTTGTTTAGTATTCTGAGTAAGTTTCATGTTGGGTCATTTGTTAAAAAAAATCTCAAAAATCTTAAGTAATTCGACTACATTTTTAAACTTATATAGTAACATTTTTGAAAAATCCTGAAACACGTGGTTTGATTTATAGTTTTTTCAATACATACTGAAAGTTTCAAGTCATTAGTATGCTATATCAAAAAGTTATAGACATTTCAATATGGAGCCATAATACGAATCTCAAACTTGAATGACCCATTTCACCCTATTTTCAGGAATATTTTGGAAAATGCTGAAACACGTGTTCAATATTTTTGTATGTTTAGTATTTCCTGTAAATTTCAAGAAAATCGGGCTACCGGTTACAGAGTTAGAAAAAAGACCAAAAAAACTTCCATCCCCCTTTTCACCCCCTTAGGGGTGGAATTTCCAAAAATCCCTTCTTAGCGGGTGCTTGTGTTGTAAAAGGAACCTACCTTCCAAATTTCAGCTTTCTAACTTCAGCGGTTTAGGCTGGGCGTTGTCGCCAGAAAATCGCTTGTTCCTTTATATATTAAGATAATCCCTTCTTAGCGGGTGCTTGTGTTGTAAAAGGAACCTACCTTCTAAATTTCAGCTTTCTAGCTTCAGCGGTTTAGGCTGGGCGTTGTCGGTAGGAAATCGCTTGTTTCTTTATATTTTGATGTTTTTTCAGGAATATTTGAAAAAATCCTGAAATACGTGTTCAATATTTTTGTTTGTTTAGTATTCTGAGTAAGTTTCATGTTGGGTCATTTGTTAAAAAAAATCTCAAAAATCTTAAGTAATTCGACTACATTTTTAAACTTATATAGTAACATTTTTGAAAAATCCTGAAACACGTAGTTTGATTTATAGTTTTTTCAATACATACTGAAAGTTTCAAGTCATTAGTATGCTATATCAAAAAGTTATAGACATTTCAATATGGAGCCAAAATACGAATCTCAAACTTGAATGACCCATTTCACCCTATTTTCAGGAATATTTTGGAAAATGCTGAAACACGTGTTCAATATTTTTGTATATTTAGTATTTCCTGTAAATTTCAAGAAAATCGGGCTACCGGTTACAGAGTTAGAAAAAAGACCAAAAAAACTTCCATCCCCCTTTTCACCCCCTTAGGGGTGGAATTTCCAAAAATCCCTTCTTAGCGGGTGCTTGTGTTGTAAAAGGAACCTACCTTCCAAATTTCAGCTTTCTAACTTCAGCGGTTTAGGCTGGGCGTTGTCGCCAGAAAATCGCTTGTTCCTTTATATATTAAGATAATCCCTTCTTAGCGGGTGCTTGTGTTGTAAAAGGAACCTACCTTCTAAATTTCAGCTTTCTAGCTTCAGCGGTTTAGGCTGGGCGTTGTCGGTAGGAAATCGCTTGTTTCTTTATATTTTGATGTTTTTTCAGGAATATTTGAAAAAATCTTGAAATACGTGTTCAATATTTTAGTTTGTTTAGTATTCTGAGTAAGTTTCATGTTGGGTCATTTGTTAAAAAAAATCTCAAAAATCTTAAGTAATTCGACTACATTTTTAAACTTATATAGTAACATTTTTGAAAAATCCTGAAACACGTGGTTTGATTTATAGTTTTTTCAATACATACTGAAAGTTTCAAGTCATTAGTATGCTATATCAAAAAGTTATAGACATTTCAATATGGAGCCATAATACGAATCTCAAACTTGAATGACCCATTTCACCCTATTTTCAGGAATATTTTGGAAAATGCTGAAACACGTGTTCAATATTTTTGTATGTTTAGTATTTCCTGTAAATTTCAAGAAAATCGGGCTACCGGTTACAGAGTTAGAAAAAAGACCAAAAAAACTTCCATCCCCCTTTTCACCCCCTTAGGGGTGGAATTTCCAAAAATCCCTTCTTAGCGGGTGCTTGTGTTGTAAAAGGAACCTACCTTCCAAATTTCAGCTTTCTAACTTCAGCGGTTTAGGCTGGGCGTTGTCGCCAGAAAATCGCTTGTTCCTTTATATATTAAGATAATCCCTTCTTAGCGGGTGCTTGTGTTGTAAAAGGAACCTACCTTCTAAATTTCAGCTTTCTAGCTTCAGCGGTTTAGGCTGGGCGTTGTCGGTAGGAAATCGCTTGTTTCTTTATATTTTGATGTTTTTTCAGGAATATTTGAAAAAATCCTGAAATACGTGTTCAATATTTTTGTTTGTTTAGTATTCTGAGTAAGTTTCATGTTGGGTCATTTGTTAAAAAAAATCTCAAAAATCTTAAGTAATTCGACTACATTTTTAAACTTATATAGTAACATTTTTGAAAAATCCTGAAACACGTAGTTTGATTTATAGTTTTTTCAATACATACTGAAAGTTTCAAGTCATTAGTATGCTATATCAAAAAGTTATAGACATTTCAATATGGAGCCAAAATATGAATCTCAAACTTGAATGACCCATTTCACCCTATTTTCAGGAATATTTTGGAAAATACTGAAACAAGTGTTCAATATTTTTGTATATTTAGTATTTCCTGTAAATTTCAAGAAAATCGGGCTACCGGTTACAGAGTTAGAAAAAAGACCAAAAAAACTTCCATCCCCCTTTTCACCCCCTTAGGGGTGGAATTTCCAAAAATCCCTTCTTAGCGGGTGCTTGTGTTGTAAAAGGAACCTACCTTCCAAATTTCAGATTTCTAACTTCAGCGGTTTAGGCTGGGCGTTGTCGCCAGAAAATCGCTTGTTCCTTTATATATTAAGATAATCCCTTCTTAGCGGGTGCTTGTGTTGTCAAAGGAACCTACCTTCTAAATTTCAGCTTTCTAGCTTCAGCGGTTTAGGCTGGGCGTTGTCGGTAGGAAATCGCTTGTTTCTTTATATTTTGATGTTTTTTCAGGAATATTTGAAAAAATCCTGAAATACGTGTTCAATATTTTTGTTTGTTTAGTATTCTGAGTAAGTTTCATGTTGGGTCATTTGTTAAAAAAAATCTCAAAAATCTTAAGTAATTCGACTACATTTTTAAACTTATATAGTAACATTTTTGAAAAATCCTGAAACACGTGGTTTGATTTATAGTTTTATCAATACATACTGAAAGTTTCAAGTCATTACTATGCTATATCAAAAAGTTATAGACATTTCAATATGGAGCCATAATACGAATCTCAAACTTGAATGACCCATTTCACCCTATTTTCAGGAATATTTTGGAAAATGCTGAAACACGTGTTCAATATTTTTGTATGTTTAGTATTTCCTGTAAATTTCAAGAAAATCGGGCTACCGGTTACAGAGTTAGAAAAAAGACCAAAAAAACTTCCATCCCCCTTTTCACCCCCTTAGGGGTGGAATTTCCAAAAATCCCTTCTTAGCGGGTGCTTGTGTTGTAAAAGGAACCTACCTTCCAAATTTCAGCTTTCTAACTTCAGCGGTTTAGGCTGGGCGTTGTCGCCAGAAAATCGCTTGTTCCTTTATATATTAAGATAATCCCTTCTTAGCGGGTGCTTGTGTTGTCAAAGGAACCTACCTTCTAAATTTCAGCTTTCTAGCTTCAGCGGTTTAGGCTGGGCGTTGTCGGTAGGAAATCGCTTGTTTCTTTATATTTTGATGTTTTTTCAGGAATATTTGAAAAAATCCTGAAATACGTGTTCAATATTTTTGTTTGTTTAGTATTCTGAGTAAGTTTCATGTTGGGTCATTTGTTAAAAAAAATCTCAAAAATCTTAAGTAATTCGACTACATTTTTAAACTTATATAGGAACATTTTTGAAAAATCCTGAAACACGTGGTTTGATTTATAGTTTTTTCAATTCATACTGAAAGTTTCAAGTCATTTGTATGCTATATCAAAAAGTTATAGACATTTCAATATGGAGCCATAATACGAATCTCAAACTTGAATGACCCATTTCACCCTATTTTCAGGAATATTTTGGAAAATGCTGAAACATGTGTTCAATATTTTTGTATATTTAGTATTTCCTGTAAATTTCAAGAAAATCGGGCTACCGGTTACAGAGTTAGAAAAAAGACCAAAAAAACTTCCATCCCCCTTTTCACCCCCTTAGGGGTGGAATTTCCAAAAATCCCTTCTTAGCGGGTGCTTGTGTTGTAAAAGGAACCTACCTTCCAAATTTCAGCTTTCTAACTTCAGCGGTTTAGGCTGGGCGTTGTCGCCAGAAAATCGCTTGTTCCTTTATATATTAAGATAATCCCTTCTTAACGGGTGCTTGTGTTGTCAAAGGAACCTACCTTCTAAATTTCAGCTTTCTAGCTTCAGCGGTTTAGGCTGGGCGTTGTCGGTAGGAAATCGCTTGTTTCTTTATATTTTGATGTTTTTTCAGGAATATTTGAAAAAATCCTGAAATACGTGTTCAATATTTTTGTTTGTTTAGTATTCTGAGTAAGTTTCATGTTGGGTCATTTGTTAAAAAAAATCTCAAAAATCTTAAGTAATTCGACTACATTTTTAAACTTATATAGGAACATTTTTGAAAAATCCTGAAACACATTGTTTGATTTATAGTTTTTTCAATTCATACTGAAAGTTTCAAGTCATTAGTATGCTATATCAAAAAGTTATAGACATTTCAATATGGAGCCATAATACGAATCTCAAACTTGAATGACCCATTTCACCCTATTTTCAGGAATATTTTGGAAAATGCTGAAACACGTGTTCAATATTTTTTTATGTTTAGTATTTCCTGTAAATTTCAAGAAAATCGGGCTACCGGTTACAGAGTTAGAAAAAAGACCAAAAAAACTTCCATCCCCCTTTTCACCCCCTTAGGGGTGGAATTTCCAAAAATCCCTTCTTAGCGGGTGCTTGTGTTGTAAAAGGAACCTACCTTCCAAATTTCAGATTTCTAACTTCAGCGGTTTAGGCTGGGCGTTGTCGCCAGAAAATCGCTTGTTCCTTTATATATTAAGATAATCCCTTCTTAGCGGGTGCTTGTGTTGTCAAAGGAACCTACCTTCTAAATTTCAGCTTTCTAGCTTCAGCGGTTTAGGCTGGGCGTTGTCGGTAGGAAATCGCTTGTTTCTTTATATTTTGATGTTTTTTCAGGAATATTTGAAAAAATCCTGAAATACGTGTTCAATATTTTTGTTTGTTTAGTATTCTGAGTAAGTTTCATGTTGGGTCATTTGTTAAAAAAAATCTCAAAAATCTTAAGTAATTCGACTTCCTTTTTAAACTTATATAGTAACATTTTCGAAAAATCCTGAAACACGTGGTTTGATTTAGGTATAGTTTTTTCAATACACACTGAAAGTTTCAAGTCATTAGTATGCTATATCAAAAAGTTATAGACATTTCAATATGGAGCCAAAATACGAATCTCAAACTTGAAATGACCCATTTCACCCTATTTTCAGGAATATTTTGAAAAATGCTGAAACACTTGTTCAATATTTTTTTATGTTTAGTATTTCCTGTAAATTTCAAGAAAATTGGGCTACCGGTTACAGAGTTAGAAAAAAGACCAAAAAAACTTCCATCCCCCTTTTCACCCCCTTAGGGGTGGAATTTCCAAAAATCCCTTCTTAGCGGGTGCTTGTGTTGTAAAAGGAACCTACCTTCCAAATTTCAGCTTTCTAACTTCAGCGGTTTAGGCTGGGCGTTGTCGCCAGAAAATCGCTTGTTCCTTTATATATTAAGATAATCCCTTCTTAGCGGGTGCTTGTGTTGTAAAAGGAACCTACCTTCTAAATTTCAGCTTTCTAGCTTCAGCGGTTTAGGCTGGGCGTTGTCGGTAGGAAATCGCTTGTTTCTTTATATTTTGATGTTTTTTCAGGAATATTTGAAAAAATCCTGAAATACGTGTTCAATATTTTTGTTTGTTTAGTATTCTGAGTAAGTTTCATGTTGGGTCATTTGTTAAAAAAAATCTCAAAAATCTTAAGTAATTCGACTTCCTTTTTAAACTTATATAGTAACATTTTCGAAAAATCCTGAAACACGTGGTTTGATTTAGGTATAGTTTTTTCAATACACACTGAAAGTTTCAAGTCATTAGTATGCTATATCAAAAAGTTATAGACATTTCAATATGGAGCCAAAATACGAATCTCAAACTTGAAATGACCCATTTCACCCTATTTTCAGGAATATTTTGAAAAATGCTGAAACACGTGTTCAATATTTTTTTATGTTTAGTATTTCCTGTAAATTTCAAGAAAATCGGGCTACCGGTTACAGAGTTAGAAAAAAGACCAAAAAAACTTCCATCCCCCTTTTCACCCCCTTAGGGGTGGAATTTCCAAAAATCCCTTCTTAGCGGGTGCTTGTGTTGTAAAAGGAACCTACCTTCCAAATTTCAGATTTCTAACTTCAGCGGTTTAGGCTGGGCGTTGTCGCCAGAAAATCGCTTGTTCCTTTATATATTAAGATAATCCCTTCTTAGCGGGTGCTTGTGTTGTCAAAGGAACCTACCTTCTAAATTTCAGCTTTCTAGCTTCAGCGGTTTAGGCTGGGCGTTGTCGGTAGGAAATCGCTTGTTTCTTTATATTTTGATGTTTTTTCAGGAATATTTGAAAAAATCCTGAAATACGTGTTCAATATTTTTGTTTGTTTAGTATTCTGAGTAAGTTTCATGTTGGGTCATTTGTTAAAAAAAATCTCAAAAATCTTAAGTAATTCGACTTCCTTTTTAAACTTATATAGTAACATTTTCGAAAAATCCTGAAACACGTGGTTTGATTTAGGTATAGTTTTTTCAATACACACTGAAAGTTTCAAGTCATTAGTATGCTATATCAAAAAGTTATAGACATTTCAATATGGAGCCAAAATACGAATCTCAAACTTGAAATGACCCATTTCACCCTATTTTCAGGAATATTTTGAAAAATGCTGAAACACGTGTTCAATATTTTTTTATGTTTAGTATTTCCTGTAAATTTCAAGAAAATTGGGCTACCGGTTACAGAGTTAGAAAAAAGACCAAAAAAACTTCCATCCCCCTTTTCACCCCCTTAGGGGTGGAATTTCCAAAAATCCCTTCTTAGCGGGTGCTTGTGTTGTAAAAGGAACCTACCTTCCAAATTTCAGCTTTCTAACTTCAGCGGTTTAGGCTGGGCGTTGTCGCCAGAAAATCGCTTGTTCCTTTATATATTAAGATAATCCCTTCTTAGCGGGTGCTTGTGTTGTAAAAGGAACCTACCTTCTAAATTTCAGCTTTCTAGCTTCAGCGGTTTAGGCTGGGCGTTGTCGGTAGGAAATCGCTTGTTTCTTTATATTTTGATGTTTTTTCAGGAATATTTGAAAAAATCTTGAAATACGTGTTCAATATTTTAGTTTGTTTAGTATTCTGAGTAAGTTTCATGTTGGGTCATTTGTTAAAAAAAATCTCAAAAATCTTAAGTAATTCGACTACATTTTTAAACTTATATAGTAACATTTTTGAAAAATCCTGAAACACGTGGTTTGATTTATAGTTTTTTCAATACATACTGAAAGTTTCAAGTCATTAGTATGCTATATCAAAAAGTTATAGACATTTCAATATGGAGCCATAATACGAATCTCAAACTTGAATGACCCATTTCACCCTATTTTCAGGAATATTTTGGAAAATGCTGAAACACGTGTTCAATATTTTTGTATGTTTAGTATTTCCTGTAAATTTCAAGAAAATCGGGCTACCGGTTACAGAGTTAGAAAAAAGACCAAAAAAACTTCCATCCCCCTTTTCACCCCCTTAGGGGTGGAATTTCCAAAAATCCCTTCTTAGCGGGTGCTTGTGTTGTAAAAGGAACCTACCTTCCAAATTTCAGCTTTCTAACTTCAGCGGTTTAGGCTGGGCGTTGTCGCCAGAAAATCGCTTGTTCCTTTATATATTAAGATAATCCCTTCTTAGCGGGTGCTTGTGTTGTAAAAGGAACCTACCTTCTAAATTTCAGCTTTCTAGCTTCAGCGGTTTAGGCTGGGCGTTGTCGGTAGGAAATCGCTTGTTTCTTTATATTTTGATGTTTTTTCAGGAATATTTGAAAAAATCCTGAAATACGTGTTCAATATTTTTGTTTGTTTAGTATTCTGAGTAAGTTTCATGTTGGGTCATTTGTTAAAAAAAATCTCAAAAATCTTAAGTAATTCGACTACATTTTTAAACTTATATAGTAACATTTTTGAAAAATCCTGAAACACGTAGTTTGATTTATAGTTTTTTCAATACATACTGAAAGTTTCAAGTCATTAGTATGCTATATCAAAAAGTTATAGACATTTCAATATGGAGCCAAAATACGAATCTCAAACTTGAATGACCCATTTCACCCTATTTTCAGGAATATTTTGGAAAATGCTGAAACACGTGTTCAATATTTTTGTATATTTAGTATTTCCTGTAAATTTCAAGAAAATCGGGCTACCGGTTACAGAGTTAGAAAAAAGACCAAAAAAACTTCCATCCCCCTTTTCACCCCCTTAGGGGTGGAATTTCCAAAAATCCCTTCTTAGCGGGTGCTTGTGTTGTAAAAGGAACCTACCTTCCAAATTTCAGATTTCTAACTTCAGCGGTTTAGGCTGGGCGTTGTCGCCAGAAAATCGCTTGTTCCTTTATATATTAAGATAATCCCTTCTTAGCGGGTGCTTGTGTTGTCAAAGGAACCTACCTTCTAAATTTCAGCTTTCTAGCTTCAGCGGTTTAGGCTGGGCGTTGTCGGTAGGAAATCGCTTGTTTCTTTATATTTTGATGTTTTTTCAGGAATATTTGAAAAAATCCTGAAATACGTGTTCAATATTTTTGTTTGTTTAGTATTCTGAGTAAGTTTCATGTTGGGTCATTTGTTAAAAAAAATCTCAAAAATCTTAAGTAATTCGACTACATTTTTAAACTTATATAGTAACATTTTTGAAAAATCCTGAAACACGTGGTTTGATTTATAGTTTTTTCAATACATACTGAAAGTTTCAAGTCATTAGTATGCTATATCAAAAAGTTATAGACATTTCAATATGGAGCCAAAATACGAATCTCAAACTTGAAATGACCCATTTCACCCTATTTTCAGGAATATTTTGAAAAATGCTGAAACACGTGTTCAATATTTTTTTATGTTTAGTATTTCCTGTAAATTTCAAGAAAATTGGGCTACCGGTTACAGAGTTAGAAAAAAGACCAAAAAAACTTCCATCCCCCTTTTCACCCCCTTAGGGGTAGAATTTCCAAAAATCCCTTCTTAGCGGGTGCTTGTGTTGTAAAAGGAACCTACCTTCCAAATTTCAGCTTTCTAACTTCAGCGGTTTAGGCTGGGCGTTGTCGCCAGAAAATCGCTTGTTCCTTTATATATTAAGATAATCCCTTCTTAGCGGGTGCTTGTGTTGTAAAAGGAACCTACCTTCTAAATTTCAGCTTTCTAGCTTCAGCGGTTTAGGCTGGGCGTTGTCGGTAGGAAATCGCTTGTTTCTTTATATTTTGATGTTTTTTCAGGAATATTTGAAAAAATCCTGAAATACGTGTTCAATATTTTTGTTTGTTTAGTATTCTGAGTAAGTTTCATGTTGGGTCATTTGTTAAAAAAAATCTCAAAAATCTTAAGTAATTCGACTTCCTTTTTAAACTTATATAGTAACATTTTCGAAAAATCCTGAAACACGTGGTTTGATTTAGGTATAGTTTTTTCAATACACACTGAAAGTTTCAAGTCATTAGTATGCTATATCAAAAAGTTATAGACATTTCAATATGGAGCCAAAATACGAATCTCAAACTTGAAATGACCCATTTCACCCTATTTTCAGGAATATTTTGAAAAATGCTGAAACACGTGTTCAATATTTTTTTATGTTTAGTATTTCCTGTAAATTTCAAGAAAATTGGGCTACCGGTTACAGAGTTAGAAAAAAGACCAAAAAAACTTCCATCCCCCTTTTCACCCCCTTAGGGGTGGAATTTCCAAAAATCCCTTCTTAGCGGGTGCTTGTGTTGTAAAAGGAACCTACCTTCCAAATTTCAGCTTTCTAACTTCAGCGGTTTAGGCTGGGCGTTGTCGCCAGAAAATCGCTTGTTCCTTTATATATTAAGATAATCCCTTCTTAGCGGGTGCTTGTGTTGTAAAAGGAACCTACCTTCTAAATTTCAGCTTTCTAGCTTCAGCGGTTTAGGCTGGGCGTTGTCGGTAGGAAATCGCTTGTTTCTTTATATTTTGATGTTTTTTCAGGAATATTTGAAAAAATCTTGAAATACGTGTTCAATATTTTAGTTTGTTTAGTATTCTGAGTAAGTTTCATGTTGGGTCATTTGTTAAAAAAAATCTCAAAAATCTTAAGTAATTCGACTACATTTTTAAACTTATATAGTAACATTTTTGAAAAATCCTGAAACATGTGGTTTGATTTATAGTTTTTTCAATACATACTGAAAGTTTCAAGTCATTAGTATGCTATATCAAAAAGTTATAGACATTTCAATATGGAGCCATAATACGAATCTCAAACTTGAATGACCCATTTCACCCTATTTTCAGGAATATTTTGGAAAATGCTGAAACACGTGTTCAATATTTTTGTATGTTTAGTATTTCCTGTAAATTTCAAGAAAATCGGGCTACCGGTTACAGAGTTAGAAAAAAGACCAAAAAAACTTCCATCCCCCTTTTCACCCCCTTAGGGGTGGAATTTCCAAAAATCCCTTCTTAGCGGGTGCTTGTGTTGTAAAAGGAACCTACCTTCCAAATTTCAGCTTTCTAACTTCAGCGGTTTAGGCTGGGCGTTGTCGCCAGAAAATCGCTTGTTCCTTTATATATTAAGATAATCCCTTCTTAGCGGGTGCTTGTGTTGTAAAAGGAACCTACCTTCTAAATTTCAGCTTTCTAGCTTCAGCGGTTTAGGCTGGGCGTTGTCGGTAGGAAATCGCTTGTTTCTTTATATTTTGATGTTTTTTCAGGAATATTTGAAAAAATCCTGAAATACGTGTTCAATATTTTTGTTTGTTTAGTATTCTGAGTAAGTTTCATGTTGGGTCATTTGTTAAAAAAAATCTCAAAAATCTTAAGTAATTCGACTACATTTTTAAACTTATATAGTAACATTTTTGAAAAATCCTGAAACACGTAGTTTGATTTATAGTTTTTTCAATACATACTGAAAGTTTCAAGTCATTAGTATGCTATATCAAAAAGTTATAGACATTTCAATATGGAGCCAAAATACGAATCTCAAACTTGAATGACCCATTTCACCCTATTTTCAGGAATATTTTGGAAAATGCTGAAACACGTGTTCAATATTTTTGTATATTTAGTATTTCCTGTAAATTTCAAGAAAATCGGGCTACCGGTTACAGAGTTAGAAAAAAGACCAAAAAAACTTCCATCCCCCTTTTCACCCCCTTAGGGGTGGAATTTCCAAAAATCCCTTCTTAGCGGGTGCTTGTGTTGTAAAAGGAACCTACCTTCCAAATTTCAGATTTCTAACTTCAGCGGTTTAGGCTGGGCGTTGTCGCCAGAAAATCGCTTGTTCCTTTATATATTAAGATAATCCCTTCTTAGCGGGTGCTTGTGTTGTCAAAGGAACCTACCTTCTAAATTTCAGCTTTCTAGCTTCAGCGGTTTAGGCTGGGCGTTGTCGGTAGGAAATCGCTTGTTTCTTTATATTTTGATGTTTTTTCAGGAATATTTGAAAAAATCCTGAAATACGTGTTCAATATTTTTGTTTGTTTAGTATTCTGAGTAAGTTTCATGTTGGGTCATTTGTTAAAAAAAATCTCAAAAATCTTAAGTAATTCGACTTCCTTTTTAAACTTATATAGTAACATTTTCGAAAAATCCTGAAACACGTGGTTTGATTTAGGTATAGTTTTTTCAATACACACTGAAAGTTTCAAGTCATTAGTATGCTATATCAAAAAGTTATAGACATTTCAATATGGAGCCAAAATACGAATCTCAAACTTGAAATGACCCATTTCACCCTATTTTCAGGAATATTTTGAAAAATGCTGAAACACGTGTTCAATATTTTTTTATGTTTAGTATTTCCTGTAAATTTCAAGAAAATTGGGCTACCGGTTACAGAGTTAGAAAAAAGACCAAAAAAACTTCCATCCCCCTTTTCACCCCCTTAGGGGTGGAATTTCCAAAAATCCCTTCTTAGCGGGTGCTTGTGTTGTAAAAGGAACCTACCTTCCAAATTTCAGCTTTCTAACTTCAGCGGTTTAGGCTGGGCGTTGTCGCCAGAAAATCGCTTGTTCCTTTATATATTAAGATAATCCCTTCTTAGCGGGTGCTTGTGTTGTAAAAGGAACCTACCTTCTAAATTTCAGCTTTCTAGCTTCAGCGGTTTAGGCTGGGCGTTGTCGGTAGGAAATCGCTTGTTTCTTTATATTTTGATGTTTTTTCAGGAATATTTGAAAAAATCCTGAAATACGTGTTCAATATTTTTGTTTGTTTAGTATTCTGAGTAAGTTTCATGTTGGGTCATTTGTTAAAAAAAATCTCAAAAATCTTAAGTAATTCGACTTCCTTTTTAAACTTATATAGTAACATTTTCGAAAAATCCTGAAACACGTGGTTTGATTTAGGTATAGTTTTTTCAATACACACTGAAAGTTTCAAGTCATTAGTATGCTATATCAAAAAGTTATAGACATTTCAATATGGAGCCAAAATACGAATCTCAAACTTGAAATGACCCATTTCACCCTATTTTCAGGAATATTTTGAAAAATGCTGAAACACGTGTTCAATATTTTTTTATGTTTAGTATTTCCTGTAAATTTCAAGAAAATTGGGCTACCGGTTACAGAGTTAGAAAAAAGACCAAAAAAACTTCCATCCCCCTTTTCACCCCCTTAGGGGTGGAATTTCCAAAAATCCCTTCTTAGCGGGTGCTTGTGTTGTAAAAGGAACCTACCTTCCAAATTTCAGCTTTCTAACTTCAGCGGTTTAGGCTGGGCGTTGTCGCCAGAAAATCGCTTGTTCCTTTATATATTAAGATAATCCCTTCTTAGCGGGTGCTTGTGTTGTAAAAGGAACCTACCTTCTAAATTTCAGCTTTCTAGCTTCAGCGGTTTAGGCTGGGCGTTGTCGGTAGGAAATCGCTTGTTTCTTTATATTTTGATGTTTTTTCAGGAATATTTGAAAAAATCTTGAAATACGTGTTCAATATTTTAGTTTGTTTAGTATTCTGAGTAAGTTTCATGTTGGGTCATTTGTTAAAAAAAATCTCAAAAATCTTAAGTAATTCGACTACATTTTTAAACTTATATAGTAACATTTTTGAAAAATCCTGAAACATGTGGTTTGATTTATAGTTTTTTCAATACATACTGAAAGTTTCAAGTCATTAGTATGCTATATCAAAAAGTTATAGACATTTCAATATGGAGCCATAATACGAATCTCAAACTTGAATGACCCATTTCACCCTATTTTCAGGAATATTTTGGAAAATGCTGAAACACGTGTTCAATATTTTTGTATGTTTAGTATTTCCTGTAAATTTCAAGAAAATCGGGCTACCGGTTACAGAGTTAGAAAAAAGACCAAAAAAACTTCCATCCCCCTTTTCACCCCCTTAGGGGTGGAATTTCCAAAAATCCCTTCTTAGCGGGTGCTTGTGTTGTAAAAGGAACCTACCTTCCAAATTTCAGCTTTCTAACTTCAGCGGTTTAGGCTGGGCGTTGTCGCCAGAAAATCGCTTGTTCCTTTATATATTAAGATAATCCCTTCTTAGCGGGTGCTTGTGTTGTAAAAGGAACCTACCTTCTAAATTTCAGCTTTCTAGCTTCAGCGGTTTAGGCTGGGCGTTGTCGGTAGGAAATCGCTTGTTTCTTTATATTTTGATGTTTTTTCAGGAATATTTGAAAAAATCCTGAAATACGTGTTCAATATTTTTGTTTGTTTAGTATTCTGAGTAAGTTTCATGTTGGGTCATTTGTTAAAAAAAATCTCAAAAATCTTAAGTAATTCGACTACATTTTTAAACTTATATAGTAACATTTTTGAAAAATCCTGAAACACGTAGTTTGATTTATAGTTTTTTCAATACATACTGAAAGTTTCAAGTCATTAGTATGCTATATCAAAAAGTTATAGACATTTCAATATGGAGCCAAAATACGAATCTCAAACTTGAATGACCCATTTCACCCTATTTTCAGGAATATTTTGGAAAATGCTGAAACACGTGTTCAATATTTTTGTATATTTAGTATTTCCTGTAAATTTCAAGAAAATCGGGCTACCGGTTACAGAGTTAGAAAAAAGACCAAAAAAACTTCCATCCCCCTTTTCACCCCCTTAGGGGTGGAATTTCCAAAAATCCCTTCTTAGCGGGTGCTTGTGTTGTAAAAGGAACCTACCTTCCAAATTTCAGATTTCTAACTTCAGCGGTTTAGGCTGGGCGTTGTCGCCAGAAAATCGCTTGTTCCTTTATATATTAAGATAATCCCTTCTTAGCGGGTGCTTGTGTTGTCAAAGGAACCTACCTTCTAAATTTCAGCTTTCTAGCTTCAGCGGTTTAGGCTGGGCGTTGTCGGTAGGAAATCGCTTGTTTCTTTATATTTTGATGTTTTTTCAGGAATATTTGAAAAAATCCTGAAATACGTGTTCAATATTTTTGTTTGTTTAGTATTCTGAGTAAGTTTCATGTTGGGTCATTTGTTAAAAAAAATCTCAAAAATCTTAAGTAATTCGACTACATTTTTAAACTTATATAGTAACATTTTTGAAAAATCCTGAAACACGTGGTTTGATTTATAGTTTTTTCAATACATACTGAAAGTTTCAAGTCATTAGTATGCTATATCAAAAAGTTATAGACATTTCAATATGGAGCCAAAATACGAATCTCAAACTTGAAATGACCCATTTCACCCTATTTTCAGGAATATTTTGAAAAATGCTGAAACACGTGTTCAATATTTTTTTATGTTTAGTATTTCCTGTAAATTTCAAGAAAATTGGGCTACCGGTTACAGAGTTAGAAAAAAGACCAAAAAAACTTCCATCCCCCTTTTCACCCCCTTAGGGGTAGAATTTCCAAAAATCCCTTCTTAGCGGATGCTTGTGTTGTAAAAGGAACCTACCTTCCAAATTTCAGCTTTCTAACTTCAGCGGTTTAGGCTGGGCGTTGTCGCCAGAAAATCGCTTGTTCCTTTATATATTAAGATAATCCCTTCTTAGCGGGTGCTTGTGTTGTAAAAGGAACCTACCTTCTAAATTTCAGCTTTCTAGCTTCAGCGGTTTAGGCTGGGCGTTGTCGGTAGGAAATCGCTTGTTTCTTTATATTTTGATGTTTTTTCAGGAATATTTGAAAAAATCCTGAAATACGTGTTCAATATTTTTGTTTGTTTAGTATTCTGAGTAAGTTTCATGTTGGGTCATTTGTTAAAAAAAATCTCAAAAATCTTAAGTAATTCGACTTCCTTTTTAAACTTATATAGTAACATTTTCGAAAAATCCTGAAACACGTGGTTTGATTTAGGTATAGTTTTTTCAATACACACTGAAAGTTTCAAGTCATTAGTATGCTATATCAAAAAGTTATAGACATTTCAATATGGAGCCAAAATACGAATCTCAAACTTGAAATGACCCATTTCACCCTATTTTCAGGAATATTTTGAAAAATGCTGAAACACGTGTTCAATATTTTTTTATGTTTAGTATTTCCTGTAAATTTCAAGAAAATTGGGCTACCGGTTACAGAGTTAGAAAAAAGACCAAAAAAACTTCCATCCCCCTTTTCACCCCCTTAGGGGTGGAATTTCCAAAAATCCCTTCTTAGCGGGTGCTTGTGTTGTAAAAGGAACCTACCTTCCAAATTTCAGCTTTCTAACTTCAGCGGTTTAGGCTGGGCGTTGTCGCCAGAAAATCGCTTGTTCCTTTATATATTAAGATAATCCCTTCTTAGCGGGTGCTTGTGTTGTAAAAGGAACCTACCTTCTAAATTTCAGCTTTCTAGCTTCAGCGGTTTAGGCTGGGCGTTGTCGGTAGGAAATCGCTTGTTTCTTTATATTTTGATGTTTTTTCAGGAATATTTGAAAAAATCTTGAAATACGTGTTCAATATTTTAGTTTGTTTAGTATTCTGAGTAAGTTTCATGTTGGGTCATTTGTTAAAAAAAATCTCAAAAATCTTAAGTAATTCGACTACATTTTTAAACTTATATAGTAACATTTTTGAAAAATCCTGAAACATGTGGTTTGATTTATAGTTTTTTCAATACATACTGAAAGTTTCAAGTCATTAGTATGCTATATCAAAAAGTTATAGACATTTCAATATGGAGCCATAATACGAATCTCAAACTTGAATGACCCATTTCACCCTATTTTCAGGAATATTTTGGAAAATGCTGAAACACGTGTTCAATATTTTTGTATGTTTAGTATTTCCTGTAAATTTCAAGAAAATCGGGCTACCGGTTACAGAGTTAGAAAAAAGACCAAAAAAACTTCCATCCCCCTTTTCACCCCCTTAGGGGTGGAATTTCCAAAAATCCCTTCTTAGCGGGTGCTTGTGTTGTAAAAGGAACCTACCTTCCAAATTTCAGCTTTCTAACTTCAGCGGTTTAGGCTGGGCGTTGTCGCCAGAAAATCGCTTGTTCCTTTATATATTAAGATAATCCCTTCTTAGCGGGTGCTTGTGTTGTAAAAGGAACCTACCTTCTAAATTTCAGCTTTCTAGCTTCAGCGGTTTAGGCTGGGCGTTGTCGGTAGGAAATCGCTTGTTTCTTTATATTTTGATGTTTTTTCAGGAATATTTGAAAAAATCTTGAAATACGTGTTCAATATTTTAGTTTGTTTAGTATTCTGAGTAAGTTTCATGTTGGGTCATTTGTTAAAAAAAATCTCAAAAATCTTAAGTAATTCGACTACATTTTTAAACTTATATAGTAACATTTTTGAAAAATCCTGAAACATGTGGTTTGATTTATAGTTTTTTCAATACATACTGAAAGTTTCAAGTCATTAGTATGCTATATCAAAAAGTTATAGACATTTCAATATGGAGCCATAATACGAATCTCAAACTTGAATGACCCATTTCACCCTATTTTCAGGAATATTTTGGAAAATGCTGAAACACGTGTTCAATATTTTTGTATGTTTAGTATTTCCTGTAAATTTCAAGAAAATCGGGCTACCGGTTACAGAGTTAGAAAAAAGACCAAAAAAACTTCCATCCCCCTTTTCACCCCCTTAGGGGTGGAATTTCCAAAAATCCCTTCTTAGCGGGTGCTTGTGTTGTAAAAGGAACCTACCTTCCAAATTTCAGCTTTCTAACTTCAGCGGTTTAGGCTGGGCGTTGTCGCCAGAAAATCGCTTGTTCCTTTATATATTAAGATAATCCCTTCTTAGCGGGTGCTTGTGTTGTAAAAGGAACCTACCTTCTAAATTTCAGCTTTCTAGCTTCAGCGGTTTAGGCTGGGCGTTGTCGGTAGGAAATCGCTTGTTTCTTTATATTTTGATGTTTTTTCAGGAATATTTGAAAAAATCCTGAAATACGTGTTCAATATTTTTGTTTGTTTAGTATTCTGAGTAAGTTTCATGTTGGGTCATTTGTTAAAAAAAATCTCAAAAATCTTAAGTAATTCGACTACATTTTTAAACTTATATAGTAACATTTTTGAAAAATCCTGAAACACGTAGTTTGATTTATAGTTTTTTCAATACATACTGAAAGTTTCAAGTCATTAGTATGCTATATCAAAAAGTTATAGACATTTCAATATGGAGCCAAAATACGAATCTCAAACTTGAATGACCCATTTCACCCTATTTTCAGGAATATTTTGGAAAATGCTGAAACACGTGTTCAATATTTTTGTATATTTAGTATTTCCTGTAAATTTCAAGAAAATCGGGCTACCGGTTACAGAGTTAGAAAAAAGACCAAAAAAACTTCCATCCCCCTTTTCACCCCCTTAGGGGTGGAATTTCCAAAAATCCCTTCTTAGCGGGTGCTTGTGTTGTAAAAGGAACCTACCTTCCAAATTTCAGATTTCTAACTTCAGCGGTTTAGGCTGGGCGTTGTCGCCAGAAAATCGCTTGTTCCTTTATATATTAAGATAATCCCTTCTTAGCGGGTGCTTGTGTTGTCAAAGGAACCTACCTTCTAAATTTCAGCTTTCTAGCTTCAGCGGTTTAGGCTGGGCGTTGTCGGTAGGAAATCGCTTGTTTCTTTATATTTTGATGTTTTTTCAGGAATATTTGAAAAAATCCTGAAATACGTGTTCAATATTTTTGTTTGTTTAGTATTCTGAGTAAGTTTCATGTTGGGTCATTTGTTAAAAAAAATCTCAAAAATCTTAAGTAATTCGACTACATTTTTAAACTTATATAGTAACATTTTTGAAAAATCCTGAAACACGTGGTTTGATTTATAGTTTTTTCAATACATACTGAAAGTTTCAAGTCATTAGTATGCTATATCAAAAAGTTATAGACATTTCAATATGGAGCCAAAATACGAATCTCAAACTTGAAATGACCCATTTCACCCTATTTTCAGGAATATTTTGAAAAATGCTGAAACACGTGTTCAATATTTTTTTATGTTTAGTATTTCCTGTAAATTTCAAGAAAATTGGGCTACCGGTTACAGAGTTAGAAAAAAGACCAAAAAAACTTCCATCCCCCTTTTCACCCCCTTAGGGGTAGAATTTCCAAAAATCCCTTCTTAGCGGGTGCTTGTGTTGTAAAAGGAACCTACCTTCCAAATTTCAGCTTTCTAACTTCAGCGGTTTAGGCTGGGCGTTGTCGCCAGAAAATCGCTTGTTCCTTTATATATTAAGATAATCCCTTCTTAGCGGGTGCTTGTGTTGTAAAAGGAACCTACCTTCTAAATTTCAGCTTTCTAGCTTCAGCGGTTTAGGCTGGGCGTTGTCGGTAGGAAATCGCTTGTTTCTTTATATTTTGATGTTTTTTCAGGAATATTTGAAAAAATCCTGAAATACGTGTTCAATATTTTTGTTTGTTTAGTATTCTGAGTAAGTTTCATGTTGGGTCATTTGTTAAAAAAAATCTCAAAAATCTTAAGTAATTCGACTTCCTTTTTAAACTTATATAGTAACATTTTCGAAAAATCCTGAAACACGTGGTTTGATTTAGGTATAGTTTTTTCAATACACACTGAAAGTTTCAAGTCATTAGTATGCTATATCAAAAAGTTATAGACATTTCAATATGGAGCCAAAATACGAATCTCAAACTTGAAATGACCCATTTCACCCTATTTTCAGGAATATTTTGAAAAATGCTGAAACACGTGTTCAATATTTTTTTATGTTTAGTATTTCCTGTAAATTTCAAGAAAATTGGGCTACCGGTTACAGAGTTAGAAAAAAGACCAAAAAAACTTCCATCCCCCTTTTCACCCCCTTAGGGGTGGAATTTCCAAAAATCCCTTCTTAGCGGGTGCTTGTGTTGTAAAAGGAACCTACCTTCCAAATTTCAGCTTTCTAACTTCAGCGGTTTAGGCTGGGCGTTGTCGCCAGAAAATCGCTTGTTCCTTTATATATTAAGATAATCCCTTCTTAGCGGGTGCTTGTGTTGTAAAAGGAACCTACCTTCTAAATTTCAGCTTTCTAGCTTCAGCGGTTTAGGCTGGGCGTTGTCGGTAGGAAATCGCTTGTTTCTTTATATTTTGATGTTTTTTCAGGAATATTTGAAAAAATCTTGAAATACGTGTTCAATATTTTAGTTTGTTTAGTATTCTGAGTAAGTTTCATGTTGGGTCATTTGTTAAAAAAAATCTCAAAAATCTTAAGTAATTCGACTACATTTTTAAACTTATATAGTAACATTTTTGAAAAATCCTGAAACATGTGGTTTGATTTATAGTTTTTTCAATACATACTGAAAGTTTCAAGTCATTAGTATGCTATATCAAAAAGTTATAGACATTTCAATATGGAGCCATAATACGAATCTCAAACTTGAATGACCCATTTCACCCTATTTTCAGGAATATTTTGGAAAATGCTGAAACACGTGTTCAATATTTTTGTATGTTTAGTATTTCCTGTAAATTTCAAGAAAATCGGGCTACCGGTTACAGAGTTAGAAAAAAGACCAAAAAAACTTCCATCCCCCTTTTCACCCCCTTAGGGGTGGAATTTCCAAAAATCCCTTCTTAGCGGGTGCTTGTGTTGTAAAAGGAACCTACCTTCCAAATTTCAGCTTTCTAACTTCAGCGGTTTAGGCTGGGCGTTGTCGCCAGAAAATCGCTTGTTCCTTTATATATTAAGATAATCCCTTCTTAGCGGGTGCTTGTGTTGTAAAAGGAACCTACCTTCTAAATTTCAGCTTTCTAGCTTCAGCGGTTTAGGCTGGGCGTTGTCGGTAGGAAATCGCTTGTTTCTTTATATTTTGATGTTTTTTCAGGAATATTTGAAAAAATCCTGAAATACGTGTTCAATATTTTTGTTTGTTTAGTATTCTGAGTAAGTTTCATGTTGGGTCATTTGTTAAAAAAAATCTCAAAAATCTTAAGTAATTCGACTACATTTTTAAACTTATATAGTAACATTTTTGAAAAATCCTGAAACACGTAGTTTGATTTATAGTTTTTTCAATACATACTGAAAGTTTCAAGTCATTAGTATGCTATATCAAAAAGTTATAGACATTTCAATATGGAGCCAAAATACGAATCTCAAACTTGAATGACCCATTTCACCCTATTTTCAGGAATATTTTGGAAAATGCTGAAACACGTGTTCAATATTTTTGTATATTTAGTATTTCCTGTAAATTTCAAGAAAATCGGGCTACCGGTTACAGAGTTAGAAAAAAGACCAAAAAAACTTCCATCCCCCTTTTCACCCCCTTAGGGGTGGAATTTCCAAAAATCCCTTCTTAGCGGGTGCTTGTGTT
The DNA here is from genome assembly GCA_963931895.1 of Eupithecia pulchellata. NCBI lineage: Eukaryota > Metazoa > Arthropoda > Insecta > Lepidoptera > Geometridae > Eupithecia > Eupithecia pulchellata. Next base: position 1,963,305 of record OZ007551.1, on the reverse strand, counting down.
GTAAAAGGAACCTACCTTCCAAATTTCAGATTTCTAACTTCAGCGGTTTAGGCTGGGCGTTGTCGCCAGAAAATCGCATGTTCCTTTATATATTAAGATAATCCCTTCTTAGCGGGTGCTTGTGTTGTCAAAGGAACCTACCTTCTAAATTTCAGCTTTCTAGCTTCAGCGGTTTAGGCTGGGCGTTGTCGGTAGGAAATCGCTTGTTTCTTTATATTTTGATGTTTTTTCAGGAATATTTGAAAAAATCCTGAAATACGTGTTCAATATTTTTGTTTGTTTAGTATTCTGAGTAAGTTTCATGTTGGGTCATTTGTTAAAAAAAATCTCAAAAATCTTAAGTAATTCGACTTCCTTTTTAAACTTATATAGTAACATTTTCGAAAAATCCTGAAACACGTGGTTTGATTTAGGTATAGTTTTTTCAATACACACTGAAAGTTTCAAGTCATTAGTATGCTATATCAAAAAGTTATAGACATTTCAATATGGAGCCAAAATACGAATCTCAAACTTGAATGACCCATTTCACCCTATTTTCAGGAATATTTTGGAAAATGCTGAAACACGTGTTCAATATTTTTGTATGTTTAGTATTTCCTGTAAATTTCAAGAAAATCGGGCTACCGGTTACAGAGTTAGAAAAAAGACCAAAAAAACTTCCATCCCCCTTTTCACCCCCTTAGGGGTGGAATTTCCAAAAATCCCTTCTTAGCGGGTGCTTGTGTTGTAAAAGGAACCTACCTTCCAAATTTCAGCTTTCTAACTTCAGCGGTTTAGGCTGGGCGTTGTCGCCAGAAAATCGCTTGTTCCTTTATATATTAAGATAATCCCTTCTTAGCGGGTGCTTGTGTTGTAAAAGGAACCTACCTTCTAAATTTCAGCTTTCTAGCTTCAGCGGTTTAGGCTGGGCGTTGTCGGTAGGAAATCGCTTGTTTCTTTATATTTTGATGTTTTTTCAGGAATATTTGAAAAAATCCTGAAATACGTGTTCAATATTTTTGTTTGTTTAGTATTCTGAGTAAGTTTCATGTTGGGTCATTTGTTAAAAAAAATCTCAAAAATCTTAAGTAATTCGACTACATTTTTAAACTTATATAGTAACATTTTTGAAAAATCCTGAAACACGTAGTTTGATTTATAGTTTTTTCAATACATACTGAAAGTTTCAAGTCATTAGTATGCTATATCAAAAAGTTATAGACATTTCAATATGGAGCCAAAATACGAATCTCAAACTTGAATGACCCATTTCACCCTATTTTCAGGAATATTTTGGAAAATGCTGAAACACGTGTTCAATATTTTTGTATATTTAGTATTTCCTGTAAATTTCAAGAAAATCGGGCTACCGGTTACAGAGTTAGAAAAAAGACCAAAAAAACTTCCATCCCCCTTTTCACCCCCTTAGGGGTGGAATTTCCAAAAATCCCTTCTTAGCGGGTGCTTGTGTTGTAAAAGGAACCTACCTTCCAAATTTCAGATTTCTAACTTCAGCGGTTTAGGCTGGGCGTTGTCGCCAGAAAATCGCTTGTTCCTTTATATATTAAGATAATCCCTTCTTAGCGGGTGCTTGTGTTGTCAAAGGAACCTACCTTCTAAATTTCAGCTTTCTAGCTTCAGCGGTTTAGGCTGGGCGTTGTCGGTAGGAAATCGCTTGTTTCTTTATATTTTGATGTTTTTTCAGGAATATTTGAAAAAATCCTGAAATACGTGTTCAATATTTTTGTTTGTTTAGTATTCTGAGTAAGTTTCATGTTGGGTCATTTGTTAAAAAAAATCTCAAAAATCTTAAGTAATTCGACTACATTTTTAAACTTATATAGTAACATTTTTGAAAAATCCTGAAACACGTTGTTTGATTTATAGTTTTTTCAATACATACTGAAAGTTTCAAGTCATTAGTATGCTATATCAAAAAGTTATAGACATTTCAATATGGAGCCAAAATACGAATCTCAAACTTGAAATGACCCATTTCACCCTATTTTCAGGAATATTTTGAAAAATGCTGAAACACGTGTTCAATATTTTTTTATGTTTAGTATTTCCTGTAAATTTCAAGAAAATTGGGCTACCGGTTACAGAGTTAGAAAAAAGACCAAAAAAACTTCCATCCCCCTTTTCACCCCCTTAGGGGTAGAATTTCCAAAAATCCCTTCTTAGCGGGTGCTTGTGTTGTAAAAGGAACCTACCTTCCAAATTTCAGCTTTCTAACTTCAGCGGTTTAGGCTGGGCGTTGTCGCCAGAAAATCGCTTGTTCCTTTATATATTAAGATAATCCCTTCTTAGCGGGTGCTTGTGTTGTAAAAGGAACCTACCTTCTAAATTTCAGCTTTCTAGCTTCAGCGGTTTAGGCTGGGCGTTGTCGGTAGGAAATCGCTTGTTTCTTTATATTTTGATGTTTTTTCAGGAATATTTGAAAAAATCCTGAAATACGTGTTCAATATTTTTGTTTGTTTAGTATTCTGAGTAAGTTTCATGTTGGGTCATTTGTTAAAAAAAATCTCAAAAATCTTAAGTAATTCGACTTCCTTTTTAAACTTATATAGTAACATTTTCGAAAAATCCTGAAACACGTGGTTTGATTTAGGTATAGTTTTTTCAATACACACTGAAAGTTTCAAGTCATTAGTATGCTATATCAAAAAGTTATAGACATTTCAATATGGAGCCAAAATACGAATCTCAAACTTGAAATGACCCATTTCACCCTATTTTCAGGAATATTTTGAAAAATGCTGAAACACGTGTTCAATATTTTTTTATGTTTAGTATTTCCTGTAAATTTCAAGAAAATTGGGCTACCGGTTACAGAGTTAGAAAAAAGACCAAAAAAACTTCCATCCCCCTTTTCACCCCCTTAGGGGTGGAATTTCCAAAAATCCCTTCTTAGCGGGTGCTTGTGTTGTAAAAGGAACCTACCTTCCAAATTTCAGCTTTCTAACTTCAGCGGTTTAGGCTGGGCGTTGTCGCCAGAAAATCGCTTGTTCCTTTATATATTAAGATAATCCCTTCTTAGCGGGTGCTTGTGTTGTAAAAGGAACCTACCTTCTAAATTTCAGCTTTCTAGCTTCAGCGGTTTAGGCTGGGCGTTGTCGGTAGGAAATCGCTTGTTTCTTTATATTTTGATGTTTTTTCAGGAATATTTGAAAAAATCTTGAAATACGTGTTCAATATTTTAGTTTGTTTAGTATTCTGAGTAAGTTTCATGTTGGGTCATTTGTTAAAAAAAATCTCAAAAATCTTAAGTAATTCGACTACATTTTTAAACTTATATAGTAACATTTTTGAAAAATCCTGAAACATGTGGTTTGATTTATAGTTTTTTCAATACATACTGAAAGTTTCAAGTCATTAGTATGCTATATCAAAAAGTTATAGACATTTCAATATGGAGCCATAATACGAATCTCAAACTTGAATGACCCATTTCACCCTATTTTCAGGAATATTTTGGAAAATGCTGAAACACGTGTTCAATATTTTTGTATGTTTAGTATTTCCTGTAAATTTCAAGAAAATCGGGCTACCGGTTACAGAGTTAGAAAAAAGACCAAAAAAACTTCCATCCCCCTTTTCACCCCCTTAGGGGTGGAATTTCCAAAAATCCCTTCTTAGCGGGTGCTTGTGTTGTAAAAGGAACCTACCTTCCAAATTTCAGCTTTCTAACTTCAGCGGTTTAGGCTGGGCGTTGTCGCCAGAAAATCGCTTGTTCCTTTATATATTAAGATAATCCCTTCTTAGCGGGTGCTTGTGTTGTAAAAGGAACCTACCTTCTAAATTTCAGCTTTCTAGCTTCAGCGGTTTAGGCTGGGCGTTGTCGGTAGGAAATCGCTTGTTTCTTTATATTTTGATGTTTTTTCAGGAATATTTGAAAAAATCCTGAAATACGTGTTCAATATTTTTGTTTGTTTAGTATTCTGAGTAAGTTTCATGTTGGGTCATTTGTTAAAAAAAATCTCAAAAATCTTAAGTAATTCGACTACATTTTTAAACTTATATAGTAACATTTTTGAAAAATCCTGAAACACGTAGTTTGATTTATAGTTTTTTCAATACATACTGAAAGTTTCAAGTCATTAGTATGCTATATCAAAAAGTTATAGACATTTCAATATGGAGCCAAAATACGAATCTCAAACTTGAATGACCCATTTCACCCTATTTTCAGGAATATTTTGGAAAATGCTGAAACACGTGTTCAATATTTTTGTATATTTAGTATTTCCTGTAAATTTCAAGAAAATCGGGCTACCGGTTACAGAGTTAGAAAAAAGACCAAAAAAACTTCCATCCCCCTTTTCACCCCCTTAGGGGTGGAATTTCCAAAAATCCCTTCTTAGCGGGTGCTTGTGTTGTAAAAGGAACCTACCTTCCAAATTTCAGATTTCTAACTTCAGCGGTTTAGGCTGGGCGTTGTCGCCAGAAAATCGCATGTTCCTTTATATATTAAGATAATCCCTTCTTAGCGGGTGCTTGTGTTGTCAAAGGAACCTACCTTCTAAATTTCAGCTTTCTAGCTTCAGCGGTTTAGGCTGGGCGTTGTCGGTAGGAAATCGCTTGTTTCTTTATATTTTGATGTTTTTTCAGGAATATTTGAAAAAATCCTGAAATACGTGTTCAATATTTTTGTTTGTTTAGTATTCTGAGTAAGTTTCATGTTGGGTCATTTGTTAAAAAAAATCTCAAAAATCTTAAGTAATTCGACTTCCTTTTTAAACTTATATAGTAACATTTTCGAAAAATCCTGAAACACGTGGTTTGATTTAGGTATAGTTTTTTCAATACACACTGAAAGTTTCAAGTCATTAGTATGCTATATCAAAAAGTTATAGACATTTCAATATGGAGCCAAAATACGAATCTCAAACTTGAAATGACCCATTTCACCCTATTTTCAGGAATATTTTGAAAAATGCTGAAACACGTGTTCAATATTTTTTTATGTTTAGTATTTCCTGTAAATTTCAAGAAAATTGGGCTACCGGTTACAGAGTTAGAAAAAAGACCAAAAAAACTTCCATCCCCCTTTTCACCCCCTTAGGGGTGGAATTTCCAAAAATCCCTTCTTAGCGGGTGCTTGTGTTGTAAAAGGAACCTACCTTCCAAATTTCAGCTTTCTAACTTCAGCGGTTTAGGCTGGGCGTTGTCGCCAGAAAATCGCTTGTTCCTTTATATATTAAGATAATCCCTTCTTAGCGGGTGCTTGTGTTGTAAAAGGAACCTACCTTCTAAATTTCAGCTTTCTAGCTTCAGCGGTTTAGGCTGGGCGTTGTCGGTAGGAAATCGCTTGTTTCTTTATATTTTGATGTTTTTTCAGGAATATTTGAAAAAATCTTGAAATACGTGTTCAATATTTTAGTTTGTTTAGTATTCTGAGTAAGTTTCATGTTGGGTCATTTGTTAAAAAAAATCTCAAAAATCTTAAGTAATTCGACTACATTTTTAAACTTATATAGTAACATTTTTGAAAAATCCTGAAACACGTGGTTTGATTTATAGTTTTTTCAATACATACTGAAAGTTTCAAGTCATTAGTATGCTATATCAAAAAGTTATAGACATTTCAATATGGAGCCATAATACGAATCTCAAACTTGAATGACCCATTTCACCCTATTTTCAGGAATATTTTGGAAAATGCTGAAACACGTGTTCAATATTTTTGTATGTTTAGTATTTCCTGTAAATTTCAAGAAAATCGGGCTACCGGTTACAGAGTTAGAAAAAAGACCAAAAAAACTTCCATCCCCCTTTTCACCCCCTTAGGGGTGGAATTTCCAAAAATCCCTTCTTAGCGGGTGCTTGTGTTGTAAAAGGAACCTACCTTCCAAATTTCAGCTTTCTAACTTCAGCGGTTTAGGCTGGGCGTTGTCGCCAGAAAATCGCTTGTTCCTTTATATATTAAGATAATCCCTTCTTAGCGGGTGCTTGTGTTGTAAAAGGAACCTACCTTCTAAATTTCAGCTTTCTAGCTTCAGCGGTTTAGGCTGGGCGTTGTCGGTAGGAAATCGCTTGTTTCTTTATATTTTGATGTTTTTTCAGGAATATTTGAAAAAATCTTGAAATACGTGTTCAATATTTTAGTTTGTTTAGTATTCTGAGTAAGTTTCATGTTGGGTCATTTGTTAAAAAAAATCTCAAAAATCTTAAGTAATTCGACTACATTTTTAAACTTATATAGTAACATTTTCGAAAAATCCTGAAACACGTGGTTTGATTTAGGTATAGTTTTTTCAATACACACTGAAAGTTTCAAGTCATTAGTATGCTATATCAAAAAGTTATAGACATTTCAATATGGAGCCAAAATACGAATCTCAAACTTGAAATGACCCATTTCACCCTATTTTCAGGAATATTTTGAAAAATGCTGAAACACGTGTTCAATATTTTTTTATGTTTAGTATTTCCTGTAAATTTCAAGAAAATTGGGCTACCGGTTACAGAGTTAGAAAAAAGACCAAAAAAACTTCCATCCCCCTTTTCACCCCCTTAGGGGTGGAATTTCCAAAAATCCCTTCTTAGCGGGTGCTTGTGTTGTAAAAGGAACCTACCTTCCAAATTTCAGCTTTCTAACTTCAGCGGTTTAGGCTGGGCGTTGTCGCCAGAAAATCGCTTGTTCCTTTATATATTAAGATAATCCCTTCTTAGCGGGTGCTTGTGTTGTAAAAGGAACCTACCTTCTAAATTTCAGCTTTCTAGCTTCAGCGGTTTAGGCTGGGCGTTGTCGGTAGGAAATCGCTTGTTTCTTTATATTTTGATGTTTTTTCAGGAATATTTGAAAAAATCCTGAAATACGTGTTCAATATTTTTGTTTGTTTAGTATTCTGAGTAAGTTTCATGTTGGGTCATTTGTTAAAAAAAATCTCAAAAATCTTAAGTAATTCGACTACATTTTTAAACTTATATAGTAACATTTTTGAAAAATCCTGAAACACGTAGTTTGATTTATAGTTTTTTCAATACATACTGAAAGTTTCAAGTCATTAGTATGCTATATCAAAAAGTTATAGACATTTCAATATGGAGCCAAAATACGAATCTCAAACTTGAATGACCCATTTCACCCTATTTTCAGGAATATTTTGGAAAATGCTGAAACACGTGTTCAATATTTTTGTATATTTAGTATTTCCTGTAAATTTCAAGAAAATCGGGCTACCGGTTACAGAGTTAGAAAAAAGACCAAAAAAACTTCCATCCCCCTTTTCACCCCCTTAGGGGTGGAATTTCCAAAAATCCCTTCTTAGCGGGTGCTTGTGTTGTAAAAGGAACCTACCTTCCAAATTTCAGATTTCTAACTTCAGCGGTTTAGGCTGGGCGTTGTCGCCAGAAAATCGCTTGTTCCTTTATATATTAAGATAATCCCTTCTTAGCGGGTGCTTGTGTTGTCAAAGGAACCTACCTTCTAAATTTCAGCTTTCTAGCTTCAGCGGTTTAGGCTGGGCGTTGTCGGTAGGAAATCGCTTGTTTCTTTATATTTTGATGTTTTTTCAGGAATATTTGAAAAAATCCTGAAATACGTGTTCAATATTTTTGTTTGTTTAGTATTCTGAGTAAGTTTCATGTTGGGTCATTTGTTAAAAAAAATCTCAAAAATCTTAAGTAATTCGACTTCCTTTTTAAACTTATATAGTAACATTTTCGAAAAATCCTGAAACACGTGGTTTGATTTAGGTATAGTTTTTTCAATACACACTGAAAGTTTCAAGTCATTAGTATGCTATATCAAAAAGTTATAGACATTTCAATATGGAGCCAAAATACGAATCTCAAACTTGAAATGACCCATTTCACCCTATTTTCAGGAATATTTTGAAAAATGCTGAAACACGTGTTCAATATTTTTTTATGTTTAGTATTTCCTGTAAATTTCAAGAAAATTGGGCTACCGGTTACAGAGTTAGAAAAAAGACCAAAAAAACTTCCATCCCCCTTTTCACCCCCTTAGGGGTGGAATTTCCAAAAATCCCTTCTTAGCGGGTGCTTGTGTTGTAAAAGGAACCTACCTTCCAAATTTCAGATTTCTAACTTCAGCGGTTTAGGCTGGGCGTTGTCGCCAGAAAATCGCTTGTTCCTTTATATATTAAGATAATCCCTTCTTAGCGGGTGCTTGTGTTGTCAAAGGAACCTACCTTCTAAATTTCAGCTTTCTAGCTTCAGCGGTTTAGGCTGGGCGTTGTCGGTAGGAAATCGCTTGTTTCTTTATATTTTGATGTTTTTTCAGGAATATTTGAAAAAATCCTGAAATACGTGTTCAATATTTTTGTTTGTTTAGTATTCTGAGTAAGTTTCATGTTGGGTCATTTGTTAAAAAAAATCTCAAAAATCTTAAGTAATTCGACTTCCTTTTTAAACTTATATAGTAACATTTTCGAAAAATCCTGAAACACGTGGTTTGATTTAGGTATAGTTTTTTCAATACACACTGAAAGTTTCAAGTCATTAGTATGCTATATCAAAAAGTTATAGACATTTCAATATGGAGCCAAAATACGAATCTCAAACTTGAAATGACCCATTTCACCCTATTTTCAGGAATATTTTGAAAAATGCTGAAACACGTGTTCAATATTTTTTTATGTTTAGTATTTCCTGTAAATTTCAAGAAAATTGGGCTACCGGTTACAGAGTTAGAAAAAAGACCAAAAAAACTTCCATCCCCCTTTTCACCCCCTTAGGGGTGGAATTTCCAAAAATCCCTTCTTAGCGGGTGCTTGTGTTGTAAAAGGAACCTACCTTCCAAATTTCAGCTTTCTAACTTCAGCGGTTTAGGCTGGGCGTTGTCGCCAGAAAATCGCTTGTTCCTTTATATATTAAGATAATCCCTTCTTAGCGGGTGCTTGTGTTGTAAAAGGAACCTACCTTCTAAATTTCAGCTTTCTAGCTTCAGCGGTTTAGGCTGGGCGTTGTCGGTAGGAAATCGCTTGTTTCTTTATATTTTGATGTTTTTTCAGGAATATTTGAAAAAATCCTGAAATACGTGTTCAATATTTTTGTTTGTTTAGTATTCTGAGTAAGTTTCATGTTGGGTCATTTGTTAAAAAAAATCTCAAAAATCTTAAGTAATTCGACTACATTTTTAAACTTATATAGTAACATTTTTGAAAAATCCTGAAACACGTGGTTTGATTTATAGTTTTTTCAATACATACTGAAAGTTTCAAGTCATTAGTATGCTATATCAAAAAGTTATAGACATTTCAATATGGAGCCATAATACGAATCTCAAACTTGAATGACCCATTTCACCCTATTTTCAGGGATATTTTGGAAAATGCTGAAACACGTGTTCAATATTTTTGTATGTTTAGTATTTCCTGTAAATTTCAAGAAAATCGGGCTACCGGTTACAGAGTTAGAAAAAAGACCAAAAAAACTTCCATCCCCCTTTTCACCCCCTTAGGGGTGGAATTTCCAAAAATCCCTTCTTAGCGGGTGCTTGTGTTGTAAAAGGAACCTACCTTCCAAATTTCAGCTTTCTAACTTCAGCGGTTTAGGCTGGGCGTTGTCGCCAGAAAATCGCTTGTTCCTTTATATATTAAGATAATCCCTTCTTAGCGGGTGCTTGTGTTGTAAAAGGAACCTACCTTCTAAATTTCAGCTTTCTAGCTTCAGCGGTTTAGGCTGGGCGTTGTCGGTAGGAAATCGCTTGTTTCTTTATATTTTGATGTTTTTTCAGGAATATTTGAAAAAATCCTGAAATACGTGTTCAATATTTTTGTTTGTTTAGTATTCTGAGTAAGTTTCATGTTGGGTCATTTGTTAAAAAAAATCTCAAAAATCTTAAGTAATTCGACTACATTTTTAAACTTATATAGTAACATTTTTGAAAAATCCTGAAACACGTAGTTTGATTTATAGTTTTTTCAATACATACTGAAAGTTTCAAGTCATTAGTATGCTATATCAAAAAGTTATAGACATTTCAATATGGAGCCAAAATACGAATCTCAAACTTGAATGACCCATTTCACCCTATTTTCAGGAATATTTTGGAAAATGCTGAAACATGTGTTCAATATTTTTGTATATTTAGTATTTCCTGTAAATTTCAAGAAAATCGGGCTACCGGTTACAGAGTTAGAAAAAAGACCAAAAAAACTTCCATCCCCCTTTTCACCCCCTTAGGGGTGGAATTTCCAAAAATCCCTTCTTAGCGGGTGCTTGTGTTGTAAAAGGAACCTACCTTCCAAATTTCAGATTTCTAACTTCAGCGGTTTAGGCTGGGCGTTGTCGCCAGAAAATCGCTTGTTCCTTTATATATTAAGATAATCCCTTCTTAGCGGGTGCTTGTGTTGTCAAAGGAACCTACCTTCTAAATTTCAGCTTTCTAGCTTCAGCGGTTTAGGCTGGGCGTTGTCGGTAGGAAATCGCTTGTTTCTTTATATTTTGATGTTTTTTCAGGAATATTTGAAAAAATCCTGAAATACGTGTTCAATATTTTTGTTTGTTTAGTATTCTGAGTAAGTTTCATGTTGGGTCATTTGTTAAAAAAAATCTCAAAAATCTTAAGTAATTCGACTTCCTTTTTAAACTTATATAGTAACATTTTCGAAAAATCCTGAAACACGTGGTTTGATTTAGGTATAGTTTTTTCAATACACACTGAAAGTTTCAAGTCATTAGTATGCTATATCAAAAAGTTATAGACATTTCAATATGGAGCCAAAATACGAATCTCAAACTTGAAATGACCCATTTCACCCTATTTTCAGGAATATTTTGAAAAATGCTGAAACACGTGTTCAATATTTTTTTATGTTTAGTATTTCCTGTAAATTTCAAGAAAATTGGGCTACCGGTTACAGAGTTAGAAAAAAGACCAAAAAAACTTCCATCCCCCTTTTCACCCCCTTAGGGGTGGAATTTCCAAAAATCCCTTCTTAGCGGGTGCTTGTGTTGTAAAAGGAACCTACCTTCCAAATTTCAGCTTTCTAACTTCAGCGGTTTAGGCTGGGCGTTGTCGCCAGAAAATCGCTTGTTCCTTTATATATTAAGATAATCCCTTCTTAGCGGGTGCTTGTGTTGTAAAAGGAACCTACCTTCTAAATTTCAGCTTTCTAGCTTCAGCGGTTTAGGCTGGGCGTTGTCGGTAGGAAATCGCTTGTTTCTTTATATTTTGATGTTTTTTCAGGAATATTTGAAAAAATCCTGAAATACGTGTTCAATATTTTTGTTTGTTTAGTATTCTGAGTAAGTTTCATGTTGGGTCATTTGTTAAAAAAAATCTCAAAAATCTTAAGTAATTCGACTTCCTTTTTAAACTTATATAGTAACATTTTCGAAAAATCCTGAAACACGTGGTTTGATTTAGGTATAGTTTTTTCAATACACACTGAAAGTTTCAAGTCATTAGTATGCTATATCAAAAAGTTATAGACATTTCAATATGGAGCCAAAATACGAATCTCAAACTTGAAATGACCCATTTCACCCTATTTTCAGGAATATTTTGAAAAATGCTGAAACACGTGTTCAATATTTTTTTATGTTTAGTATTTCCTGTAAATTTCAAGAAAATTGGGCTACCGGTTACAGAGTTAGAAAAAAGACCAAAAAAACTTCCATCCCCCTTTTCACCCCCTTAGGGGTGGAATTTCCAAAAATCCCTTCTTAGCGGGTGCTTGTGTTGTAAAAGGAACCTACCTTCCAAATTTCAGCTTTCTAACTTCAGCGGTTTAGGCTGGGCGTTGTCGCCAGAAAATCGCTTGTTCCTTTATATATTAAGATAATCCCTTCTTAGCGGGTGCTTGTGTTGTAAAAGGAACCTACCTTCTAAATTTCAGCTTTCTAGCTTCAGCGGTTTAGGCTGGGCGTTGTCGGTAGGAAATCGCTTGTTTCTTTATATTTTGATGTTTTTTCAGGAATATTTGAAAAAATCCTGAAATACGTGTTCAATATTTTTGTTTGTTTAGTATTCTGAGTAAGTTTCATGTTGGGTCATTTGTTAAAAAAAATCTCAAAAATCTTAAGTAATTCGACTTCCTTTTTAAACTTATATAGTAACATTTTCGAAAAATCCTGAAACACGTGGTTTGATTTAGGTATAGTTTTTTCAATACACACTGAAAGTTTCAAGTCATTAGTATGCTATATCAAAAAGTTATAGACATTTCAATATGGAGCCAAAATACGAATCTCAAACTTGAAATGACCCATTTCACCCTATTTTCAGGAATATTTTGAAAAATGCTGAAACACGTGTTCAATATTTTTTTATGTTTAGTATTTCCTGTAAATTTCAAGAAAATTGGGCTACCGGTTACAGAGTTAGAAAAAAGACCAAAAAAACTTCCATCCCCCTTTTCACCCCCTTAGGGGTGGAATTTCCAAAAATCCCTTCTTAGCGGGTGCTTGTGTTGTAAAAGGAACCTACCTTCCAAATTTCAGCTTTCTAACTTCAGCGGTTTAGGCTGGGCGTTGTCGCCAGAAAATCGCTTGTTCCTTTATATATTAAGATAATCCCTTCTTAGCGGGTGCTTGTGTTGTAAAAGGAACCTACCTTCTAAATTTCAGCTTTCTAGCTTCAGCGGTTTAGGCTGGGCGTTGTCGGTAGGAAATCGCTTGTTTCTTTATATTTTGATGTTTTTTCAGGAATATTTGAAAAAATCCTGAAATACGTGTTCAATATTTTTGTTTGTTTAGTATTCTGAGTAAGTTTCATGTTGGGTCATTTGTTAAAAAAAATCTCAAAAATCTTAAGTAATTCGACTTCCTTTTTAAACTTATATAGTAACATTTTCGAAAAATCCTGAAACACGTGGTTTGATTTAGGTATAGTTTTTTCAATACACACTGAAAGTTTCAAGTCATTAGTATGCTATATCAAAAAGTTATAGACATTTCAATATGGAGCCAAAATACGAATCTCAAACTTGAAATGACCCATTTCACCCTATTTTCAGGAATATTTTGAAAAATGCTGAAACACGTGTTCAATATTTTTTTATGTTTAGTATTTCCTGTAAATTTCAAGAAAATTGGGCTACCGGTTACAGAGTTAGAAAAAAGACCAAAAAAACTTCCATCCCCCTTTTCACCCCCTTAGGGGTGGAATTTCCAAAAATCCCTTCTTAGCGGGTGCTTGTGTTGTAAAAGGAACCTACCTTCCAAATTTCAGCTTTCTAACTTCAGCGGTTTAGGCTGGGCGTTGTCGCCAGAAAATCGCTTGTTCCTTTATATATTAAGATAATCCCTTCTTAGCGGGTGCTTGTGTTGTAAAAGGAACCTACCTTCTAAATTTCAGCTTTCTAGCTTCAGCGGTTTAGGCTGGGCGTTGTCGGTAGGAAATCGCTTGTTTCTTTATATTTTGATGTTTTTTCAGGAATATTTGAAAAAATCCTGAAATACGTGTTCAATATTTTTGTTTGTTTAGTATTCTGAGTAAGTTTCATGTTGGGTCATTTGTTAAAAAAAATCTCAAAAATCTTAAGTAATTCGACTTCCTTTTTAAACTTATATAGTAACATTTTCGAAAAATCCTGAAACACGTGGTTTGATTTAGGTATAGTTTTTTCAATACACACTGAAAGTTTCAAGTCATTAGTATGCTATATCAAAAAGTTATAGACATTTCAATATGGAGCCAAAATACGAATCTCAAACTTGAAATGACCCATTTCACCCTATTTTCAGGAATATTTTGAAAAATGCTGAAACACGTGTTCAATATTTTTTTATGTTTAGTATTTCCTGTAAATTTCAAGAAAATCGGGCTACCGGTTACAGAGTTAGAAAAAAGACCAAAAAAACTTCCATCCCCCTTTTCACCCCCTTAGGGGTGGAATTTCCAAAAATCCCTTCTTAGCGGGTGCTTGTGTTGTAAAAGGAACCTACCTTCCAAATTTCAGCTTTCTAACTTCAGCGGTTTAGGCTGGGCGTTGTCGCCAGAAAATCGCTTGTTCCTTTATATATTAAGATAATCCCTTCTTAGCGGGTGCTTGTGTTGTAAAAGGAACCTACCTTCTAAATTTCAGCTTTCTAGCTTCAGCGGTTTAGGCTGGGCGTTGTCGGTAGGAAATCGCTTGTTTCTTTATATTTTGATGTTTTTTCAGGAATATTTGAAAAAATCCTGAAATACGTGTTCAATATTTTTGTTTGTTTAGTATTCTGAGTAAGTTTCATGTTGGGTCATTTGTTAAAAAAAATCTCAAAAATCTTAAGTAATTCGACTACATTTTTAAACTTATATAGTAACATTTTTGAAAAATCCTGAAACACGTAGTTTGATTTATAGTTTTTTCAATACATACTGAAAGTTTCAAGTCATTAGTATGCTATATCAAAAAGTTATAGACATTTCAATATGGAGCCAAAATACGAATCTCAAACTTGAATGACCCATTTCACCCTATTTTCAGGAATATTTTGGAAAATGCTGAAACACGTGTTCAATATTTTTGTATATTTAGTATTTCCTGTAAATTTCAAGAAAATCGGGCTACCGGTTACAGAGTTAGAAAAAAGACCAAAAAAACTTCCATCCCCCTTTTCACCCCCTTAGGGGTGGAATTTCCAAAAATCCCTTCTTAGCGGGTGCTTGTGTTGTAAAAGGAACCTACCTTCCAAATTTCAGATTTCTAACTTCAGCGGTTTAGGCTGGGCGTTGTCGCCAGAAAATCGCTTGTTCCTTTATATATTAAGATAATCCCTTCTTAGCGGGTGCTTGTGTTGTCAAAGGAACCTACCTTCTAAATTTCAGCTTTCTAGCTTCAGCGGTTTAGGCTGGGCGTTGTCGGTAGGAAATCGCTTGTTTCTTTATATTTTGATGTTTTTTCAGGAATATTTGAAAAAATCCTGAAATACGTGTTCAATATTTTTGTTTGTTTAGTATTCTGAGTAAGTTTCATGTTGGGTCATTTGTTAAAAAAAATCTCAAAAATCTTAAGTAATTCGACTTCCTTTTTAAACTTATATAGTAACATTTTCGAAAAATCCTGAAACACGTGGTTTGATTTAGGTATAGTTTTTTCAATACACACTGAAAGTTTCAAGTCATTAGTATGCTATATCAAAAAGTTATAGACATTTCAATATGGAGCCAAAATACGAATCTCAAACTTGAAATGACCCATTTCACCCTATTTTCAGGAATATTTTGAAAAATGCTGAAACACGTGTTCAATATTTTTTTATGTTTAGTATTTCCTGTAAATTTCAAGAAAATTGGGCTACCGGTTACAGAGTTAGAAAAAAGACCAAAAAAACTTCCATCCCCCTTTTCACCCCCTTAGGGGTGGAATTTCCAAAAATCCCTTCTTAGCGGGTGCTTGTGTTGTAAAAGGAACCTACCTTCCAAATTTCAGCTTTCTAACTTCAGCGGTTTAGGCTGGGCGTTGTCGCCAGAAAATCGCTTGTTCCTTTATATATTAAGATAATCCCTTCTTAGCGGGTGCTTGTGTTGTAAAAGGAACCTACCTTCTAAATTTCAGCTTTCTAGCTTCAGCGGTTTAGGCTGGGCGTTGTCGGTAGGAAATCGCTTGTTTCTTTATATTTTGATGTTTTTTCAGGAATATTTGAAAAAATCTTGAAATACGTGTTCAATATTTTAGTTTGTTTAGTATTCTGAGTAAGTTTCATGTTGGGTCATTTGTTAAAAAAAATCTCAAAAATCTTAAGTAATTCGACTACATTTTTAAACTTATATAGTAACATTTTTGAAAAATCCTGAAACACGTGGTTTGATTTATAGTTTTTTCAATACATACTGAAAGTTTCAAGTCATTAGTATGCTATATCAAAAAGTTATAGACATTTCAATATGGAGCCATAATACGAATCTCAAACTTGAATGACCCATTTCACCCTATTTTCAGGAATATTTTGGAAAATGCTGAAACACGTGTTCAATATTTTTGTATGTTTAGTATTTCCTGTAAATTTCAAGAAAATCGGGCTACCGGTTACAGAGTTAGAAAAAAGACCAAAAAAACTTCCATCCCCCTTTTCACCCCCTTAGGGGTGGAATTTCCAAAAATCCCTTCTTAGCGGGTGCTTGTGTTGTAAAAGGAACCTACCTTCCAAATTTCAGCTTTCTAACTTCAGCGGTTTAGGCTGGGCGTTGTCGCCAGAAAATCGCTCGTTCCTTTATATATTAAGATAATCCCTTCTTAGCGGGTGCTTGTGTTGTAAAAGGAACCTACATTCTAAATTTCAGCTTTCTAGCTTCAGCGGTTTAGGCTGGGCGTTGTCGGTAGGAAATCGCTTGTTTCTTTATATTTTGATGTTTTTTCAGGAATATTTGAAAAAATCCTGAAATACGTGTTCAATATTTTTGTTTGTTTAGTATTCTGAGTAAGTTTCATGTTGGGTCATTTGTTAAAAAAAATCTCAAAAATCTTAAGTAATTCGACTTCCTTTTTTAACTTATATAGTAACATTTTCGAAAAATCCTGAAACACGTGGTTTGATTTATAGTTTTTTCAATACATACTGAAAGTTTCAAGTCATTAGTATGCTATATCAAAAAGTTATAGACATTTCAATATGGAGCCATAATACGAATCTCAAACTTGAATGACCCATTTCACCCTATTTTCAGGAATATTTTGGAAAATGCTGAAACACGTGTTCAATATTTTTGTATGTTTAGTATTTCCTGTAAATTTCAAGAAAATCGGGCTACCGGTTACAGAGTTAGAAAAAAGACCAAAAAAACTTCCATCCCCCTTTTCACCCCCTTAGGGGTGGAATTTCCAAAAATCCCTTCTTAGCGGGTGCTTGTGTTGTAAAAGGAACCTACCTTCCAAATTTCAGCTTTCTAACTTCAGCGGTTTAGGCTGGGCGTTGTCGCCAGAAAATCGCTTGTTCCTTTATATATTAAGATAATCCCTTCTTAGCGGGTGCTTGTGTTGTAAAAGGAACCTACCTTCTAAATTTCAGCTTTCTAGCTTCAGCGGTTTAGGCTGGGCGTTGTCGGTAGGAAATCGCTTGTTTCTTTATATTTTGATGTTTTTTCAGGAATATTTGAAAAAATCCTGAAATACGTGTTCAATATTTTTGTTTGTTTAGTATTCTGAGTAAGTTTCATGTTGGGTCATTTGTTAAAAAAAATCTCAAAAATCTTAAGTAATTCGACTACATTTTTAAACTTATATAGTAACATTTTTGAAAAATCCTGAAACACGTAGTTTGATTTATAGTTTTTTCAATACATACTGAAAGTTTCAAGTCATTAGTATGCTATATCAAAAAGTTATAGACATTTCAATATGGAGCCAAAATACGAATCTCAAACTTGAATGACCCATTTCACCCTATTTTCAGGAATATTTTGGAAAATGCTGAAACTTGTGTTCAATATTTTTTTATGTTTAGTATTTCCTGTAAATTTCAAGAAAATTGGGCTACCGGTTACAGAGTTAGAAAAAAGACCAAAAAAACTTCCATCCCCCTTTTCACCCCCTTAGGGGTGGAATTTCCAAAAATCCCTTCTTAGCGGGTGCTTGTGTTGTAAAAGGAACCTACCTTCCAAATTTCAGCTTTCTAACTTCAGCGGTTTAGGCTGGGCGTTGTCGCCAGAAAATCGCTCGTTCCTTTATATATTAAGATAATCCCTTCTTAGCGGGTGCTTGTGTTGTAAAAGGAACCTACATTCTAAATTTCAGCTTTCTAGCTTCAGCGGTTTAGGCTGGGCGTTGTCGGTAGGAAATCGCTTGTTTCTTTATATTTTGATGTTTTTTCAGGAATATTTGAAAAAATCCTGAAATACGTGTTCAATATTTTTGTTTGTTTAGTATTCTGAGTAAGTTTCATGTTGGGTCATTTGTTAAAAAAAATCTCAAAAATCTTAAGTAATTCGACTTCCTTTTTTAACTTATATAGTAACATTTTCGAAAAATCCTGAAACACGTGGTTTGATTTATAGTTTTTTCAATACATACTGAAAGTTTCAAGTCATTAGTATGCTATATCAAAAAGTTATAGACATTTCAATATGGAGCCATAATACGAATCTCAAACTTGAATGACCCATTTCACCCTATTTTCAGGAATATTTTGGAAAATGCTGAAACACGTGTTCAATATTTTTGTATGTTTAGTATTTCCTGTAAATTTCAAGAATATCGGGCTACCGGTTACAGAGTTAGAAAAAAGACCAAAAAAACTTCCATCCCCCTTTTCACCCCCTTAGGGGTGGAATTTCCAAAAATCCCTTCTTAGCGGGTGCTTGTGTTGTAAAAGGAACCTACCTTCCAAATTTCAGCTTTCTAACTTCAGCGGTTTAGGCTGGGCGTTGTCGCCAGAAAATCGCTTGTTCCTTTATATATTAAGATAATCCCTTCTTAGCGGGTGCTTGTGTTGTAAAAGGAACCTACCTTCTAAATTTCAGCTTTCTAGCTTCAGCGGTTTAGGCTGGGCGTTGTCGGTAGGAAATCGCTTGTTTCTTTATATTTTGATGTTTTTTCAGGAATATTTGAAAAAATCCTGAAATACGTGTTCAATATTTTTGTTTGTTTAGTATTCTGAGTAAGTTTCATGTTGGGTCATTTGTTAAAAAAAATCTCAAAAATCTTAAGTAATTCGACTTCCTTTTTAAACTTATATAGTAACATTTTCGAAAAATCCTGAAACACGTGGTTTGATTTAGGTATAGTTTTTTCAATACACACTGAAAGTTTCAAGTCATTAGTATGCTATATCAAAAAGTTATAGACATTTCAATATGGAGCCAAAATACGAATCTCAAACTTGAAATGACCCATTTCACCCTATTTTCAGGAATATTTTGAAAAATGCTGAAACACGTGTTCAATATTTTTTTATGTTTAGTATTTCCTGTAAATTTCAAGAAAATTGGGCTACCGGTTACAGAGTTAGAAAAAAGACCAAAAAAACTTCCATCCCCCTTTTCACCCCCTTAGGGGTGGAATTTCCAAAAATCCCTTCTTAGCGGGTGCTTGTGTTGTAAAAGGAACCTACCTTCCAAATTTCAGCTTTCTAACTTCAGCGGTTTAGGCTGGGCGTTGTCGCCAGAAAATCGCTTGTTCCTTTATATATTAAGATAATCCCTTCTTAGCGGGTGCTTGTGTTGTAAAAGGAACCTACCTTCTAAATTTCAGCTTTCTAGCTTCAGCGGTTTAGGCTGGGCGTTGTCGGTAGGAAATCGCTTGTTTCTTTATATTTTGATGTTTTTTCAGGAATATTTGAAAAAATCCTGAAATACGTGTTCAATATTTTTGTTTGTTTAGTATTCTGAGTAAGTTTCATGTTGGGTCATTTGTTAAAAAAAATCTCAAAAATCTTAAGTAATTCGACTTCCTTTTTAAACTTATATAGTAACATTTTCGAAAAATCCTGAAACACGTGGTTTGATTTAGGTATAGTTTTTTCAATACACACTGAAAGTTTCAAGTCATTAGTATGCTATATCAAAAAGTTATAGACATTTCAATATGGAGCCAAAATACGAATCTCAAACTTGAAATGACCCATTTCACCCTATTTTCAGGAATATTTTGAAAAATGCTGAAACACGTGTTCAATATTTTTTTATGTTTAGTATTTCCTGTAAATTTCAAGAAAATTGGGCTACCGGTTACAGAGTTAGAAAAAAGACCAAAAAAACTTCCATCCCCCTTTTCACCCCCTTAGGGGTGGAATTTCCAAAAATCCCTTCTTAGCGGGTGCTTGTGTTGTAAAAGGAACCTACCTTCCAAATTTCAGCTTTCTAACTTCAGCGGTTTAGGCTGGGCGTTGTCGCCAGAAAATCGCTTGTTCCTTTATATATTAAGATAATCCCTTCTTAGCGGGTGCTTGTGTTGTAAAAGGAACCTACCTTCTAAATTTCAGCTTTCTAGCTTCAGCGGTTTAGGCTGGGCGTTGTCGGTAGGAAATCGCTTGTTTCTTTATATTTTGATGTTTTTTCAGGAATATTTGAAAAAATCCTGAAATACGTGTTCAATATTTTTGTTTGTTTAGTATTCTGAGTAAGTTTCATGTTGGGTCATTTGTTAAAAAAAATCTCAAAAATCTTAAGTAATTCGACTTCCTTTTTAAACTTATATAGTAACATTTTCGAAAAATCCTGAAACACGTGGTTTGATTTAGGTATAGTTTTTTCAATACACACTGAAAGTTTCAAGTCATTAGTATGCTATATCAAAAAGTTATAGACATTTCAATATGGAGCCAAAATACGAATCTCAAACTTGAAATGACCCATTTCACCCTATTTTCAGGAATATTTTGAAAAATGCTGAAACACGTGTTCAATATTTTTTTATGTTTAGTATTTCCTGTAAATTTCAAGAAAATTGGGCTACCGGTTACAGAGTTAGAAAAAAGACCAAAAAAACTTCCATCCCCCTTTTCACCCCCTTAGGGGTGGAATTTCCAAAAATCCCTTCTTAGCGGGTGCTTGTGTTGTAAAAGGAACCTACCTTCCAAATTTCAGCTTTCTAACTTCAGCGGTTTAGGCTGGGAGTTGTCGCCAGAAAATCGCTTGTTCCTTTATATATTAAGATAATCCCTTCTTAGCGGGTGCTTGTGTTGTAAAAGGAACCTACCTTCTAAATTTCAGCTTTCTAGCTTCAGCGGTTTAGGCTGGGCGTTGTCGGTAGGAAATCGCTTGTTTCTTTATATTTTGATGTTTTTTCAGGAATATTTGAAAAAATCCTGAAATACGTGTTCAATATTTTTGTTTGTTTAGTATTCTGAGTAAGTTTCATGTTGGGTCATTTGTTAAAAAAAATCTCAAAAATCTTAAGTAATTCGACTTCCTTTTTAAACTTATATAGTAACATTTTCGAAAAATCCTGAAACACGTGGTTTGATTTAGGTATAGTTTTTTCAATACACACTGAAAGTTTCAAGTCATTAGTATGCTATATCAAAAAGTTATAGACATTTCAATATGGAGCCAAAATACGAATCTCAAACTTGAAATGACCCATTTCACCCTATTTTCAGGAATATTTTGAAAAATGCTGAAACACGTGTTCAATATTTTTTTATGTTTAGTATTTCCTGTAAATTTCAAGAAAATTGGGCTACCGGTTACAGAGTTAGAAAAAAGACCAAAAAAACTTCCATCCCCCTTTTCACCCCCTTAGGGGTGGAATTTCCAAAAATCCCTTCTTAGCGGGTGCTTGTGTTGTAAAAGGAACCTACCTTCCAAATTTCAGCTTTCTAACTTCAGCGGTTTAGGCTGGGAGTTGTCGCCAGAAAATCGCTTGTTCCTTTATATATTAAGATAATCCCTTCTTAGCGGGTGCTTGTGTTGTAAAAGGAACCTACCTTCTAAATTTCAGCTTTCTAGCTTCAGCGGTTTAGGCTGGGCGTTGTCGGTAGGAAATCGCTTGTTTCTTTATATTTTGATGTTTTTTCAGGAATATTTGAAAAAATCTTGAAATACGTGTTCAATATTTTAGTTTGTTTAGTATTCTGAGTAAGTTTCATGTTGGGTCATTTGTTAAAAAAAATCTCAAAAATCTTAAGTAATTCGACTACATTTTTAAACTTATATAGTAACATTTTTGAAAAATCCTGAAACACGTGGTTTGATTTATAGTTTTTTCAATACATACTGAAAGTTTCAAGTCATTAGTATGCTATATCAAAAAGTTATAGACATTTCAATATGGAGCCATAATACGAATCTCAAACTTGAATGACCCATTTCACCCTATTTTCAGGAATATTTTGGAAAATGCTGAAACACGTGTTCAATATTTTTGTATGTTTAGTATTTCCTGTAAATTTCAAGAAAATCGGGCTACCGGTTACAGAGTTAGAAAAAAGACCAAAAAAACTTCCATCCCCCTTTTCACCCCCTTAGGGGTGGAATTTCCAAAAATCCCTTCTTAGCGGGTGCTTGTGTTGTAAAAGGAACCTACCTTCCAAATTTCAGCTTTCTAACTTCAGCGGTTTAGGCTGGGCGTTGTCGCCAGAAAATCGCTTGTTCCTTTATATATTAAGATAATCCCTTCTTAGCGGGTGCTTGTGTTGTAAAAGGAACCTACCTTCTAAATTTCAGCTTTCTAGCTTCAGCGGTTTAGGCTGGGCGTTGTCGGTAGGAAATCGCTTGTTTCTTTATATTTTGATGTTTTTTCAGGAATATTTGAAAAAATCCTGAAATACGTGTTCAATATTTTTGTTTGTTTAGTATTCTGAGTAAGTTTCATGTTGGGTCATTTGTTAAAAAAAATCTCAAAAATCTTAAGTAATTCGACTACATTTTTAAACTTATATAGTAACATTTTTGAAAAATCCTGAAACACGTAGTTTGATTTATAGTTTTTTCAATACATACTGAAAGTTTCAAGTCATTAGTATGCTATATCAAAAAGTTATAGACATTTCAATATGGAGCCAAAATACGAATCTCAAACTTGAATGACCCATTTCACCCTATTTTCAGGAATATTTTGGAAAATGCTGAAACACGTGTTCAATATTTTTGTATATTTAGTATTTCCTGTAAATTTCAAGAAAATCGGGCTACCGGTTACAGAGTTAGAAAAAAGACCAAAAAAACTTCCATCCCCCTTTTCACCCCCTTAGGGGTGGAATTTCCAAAAATCCCTTCTTAGCGGGTGCTTGTGTTGTAAAAGGAACCTACCTTCCAAATTTCAGATTTCTAACTTCAGCGGTTTAGGCTGGGCGTTGTCGCCAGAAAATCGCTTGTTCCTTTATATATTAAGATAATCCCTTCTTAGCGGGTGCTTGTGTTGTCAAAGGAACCTACCTTCTAAATTTCAGCTTTCTAGCTTCAGCGGTTTAGGCTGGGCGTTGTCGGTAGGAAATCGCTTGTTTCTTTATATTTTGATGTTTTTTCAGGAATATTTGAAAAAATCCTGAAATACGTGTTCAATATTTTTGTTTGTTTAGTATTCTGAGTAAGTTTCATGTTGGGTCATTTGTTAAAAAAAATCTCAAAAATCTTAAGTAATTCGACTTCCTTTTTAAACTTATATAGTAACATTTTCGAAAAATCCTGAAACACGTGGTTTGATTTAGGTATAGTTTTTTCAATACACACTGAAAGTTTCAAGTCATTAGTATGCTATATCAAAAAGTTATAGACATTTCAATATGGAGCCAAAATACGAATCTCAAACTTGAAATGACCCATTTCACCCTATTTTCAGGAATATTTTGAAAAATGCTGAAACACGTGTTCAATATTTTTTTATGTTTAGTATTTCCTGTAAATTTCAAGAAAATTGGGCTACCGGTTACAGAGTTAGAAAAAAGACCAAAAAAACTTCCATCCCCCTTTTCACCCCCTTAGGGGTGGAATTTCCAAAAATCCCTTCTTAGCGGGTGCTTGTGTTGTAAAAGGAACCTACCTTCCAAATTTCAGCTTTCTAACTTCAGCGGTTTAGGCTGGGCGTTGTCGCCAGAAAATCGCTTGTTCCTTTATATATTAAGATAATCCCTTCTTAGCGGGTGCTTGTGTTGTAAAAGGAACCTACCTTCTAAATTTCAGCTTTCTAGCTTCAGCGGTTTAGGCTGGGCGTTGTCGGTAGGAAATCGCTTGTTTCTTTATATTTTGATGTTTTTTCAGGAATATTTGAAAAAAATCTTGAAATACGTGTTCAATATTTTAGTTTGTTTAGTATTCTGAGTAAGTTTCATGTTGGGTCATTTGTTAAAAAAAATCTCAAAAATCTTAAGTAATTCGACTACATTTTTAAACTTATATAGTAACATTTTTGAAAAATCCTGAAACACGTGGTTTGATTTAGGTATAGTTTTTTCAATACACACTGAAAGTTTCAAGTCATTAGTATGCTATATCAAAAAGTTATAGACATTTCAATATGGAGCCATAATACGAATCTCAAACTTGAATGACCCATTTCACCCTATTTTCAGGAATATTTTGGAAAATGCTGAAACACGTGTTCAATATTTTTGTATGTTTAGTATTTCCTGTAAATTTCAAGAAAATCGGGCTACCGGTTACAGAGTTAGAAAAAAGACCAAAAAAACTTCCATCCCCCTTTTCACCCCCTTAGGGGTGGAATTTCCAAAAATCCCTTCTTAGCGGGTGCTTGTGTTGTAAAAGGAACCTACCTTCCAAATTTCAGCTTTCTAACTTCAGCGGTTTAGGCTGGGCGTTGTCGCCAGAAAATCGCTTGTTCCTTTATATATTAAGATAATCCCTTCTTAGCGGGTGCTTGTGTTGTAAAAGGAACCTACCTTCTAAATTTCAGCTTTCTAGCTTCAGCGGTTTAGGCTGGGCGTTGTCGGTAGGAAATCGCTTGTTTCTTTATATTTTGATGTTTTTTCAGGAATATTTGAAAAAATCCTGAAATACGTGTTCAATATTTTTGTTTGTTTAGTATTCTGAGTAAGTTTCATGTTGGGTCATTTGTTAAAAAAAATCTCAAAAATCTTAAGTAATTCGACTACATTTTTAAACTTATATAGTAACATTTTTGAAAAATCCTGAAACACGTAGTTTGATTTATAGTTTTTTCAATACATACTGAAAGTTTCAAGTCATTAGTATGCTATATCAAAAAGTTATAGACATTTCAATATGGAGCCAAAATACGAATCTCAAACTTGAATGACCCATTTCACCCTATTTTCAGGAATATTTTGGAAAATGCTGAAACTTGTGTTCAATATTTTTTTATGTTTAGTATTTCCTGTAAATTTCAAGAAAATTGGGCTACCGGTTACAGAGTTAGAAAAAAGACCAAAAAAACTTCCATCCCCCTTTTCACCCCCTTAGGGGTGGAATTTCCAAAAATCCCTTCTTAGCGGGTGCTTGTGTTGTAAAAGGAACCTACCTTCCAAATTTCAGCTTTCTAACTTCAGCGGTTTAGGCTGGGCGTTGTCGCCAGAAAATCGCTCGTTCCTTTATATATTAAGATAATCCCTTCTTAGCGGGTGCTTGTGTTGTAAAAGGAACCTACATTCTAAATTTCAGCTTTCTAGCTTCAGCGGTTTAGGCTGGGCGTTGTCGGTAGGAAATCGCTTGTTTCTTTATATTTTGATGTTTTTTCAGGAATATTTGAAAAAATCCTGAAATACGTGTTCAATATTTTTGTTTGTTTAGTATTCTGAGTAAGTTTCATGTTGGGTCATTTGTTAAAAAAAATCTCAAAAATCTTAAGTAATTCGACTTCCTTTTTTAACTTATATAGTAACATTTTCGAAAAATCCTGAAACACGTGGTTTGATTTATAGTTTTTTCAATACATACTGAAAGTTTCAAGTCATTAGTATGCTATATCAAAAAGTTATAGACATTTCAATATGGAGCCAAAATACGAATCTCAAACTTGAATGACCCATTTCACCCTATTTTCAGGAATATTTTGAAAAATGCTGAAACACGTCTTCAATATTTTTGTATGGTTAGTATTTCCTATAAATTTCAAGAAAATCGGGCTACCGGTTACAGAGTTAGAAAAATAACCAAAAAAACTTCCATCCCCCTTTTCATCCCCTTAGGGGTGGAATTTCCAAAAATCCCTTCTTAGCGGGTGCTTGTGTTGTAAAAGGAACCTACCTTCTAAATTTCAGCTTTCTAGCTTCAGCGGTTTAGGCTGGGCGTTGTCGGTAGAAAATCGCTTGTTTCTTTATATTTTGATGTTTTTTCAGGAATATTTGAAAAAATCTTGAAATACGTGTTCAATATTTTAGTTTGTTTAGTATTCTGAGTAAGTTTCATGTTGGGTCATTTGTTAAAAAAAATCTCAAAAATCTTAAGTAATTCGACTTCCTTTTTAAACTTATATAGTAACATTTTCGAAAAATCCTGAAACACGTGGTTTGATTTAGGTATAGTTTTTTCAATACACACTGAAAGTTTCAAGTCATTAGTATGCTATATCAAAAAGTTATAGACATTTCAATATGGAGCCAAAATACGAATCTCAAACTTGAAATGACCCATTTCACCCTATTTTCAGGAATATTTTGAAAAATGCTGAAACACGTGTTCAATATTTTTTTATGTTTAGTATTTCCTGTAAATTTCAAGAAAATTGGGCTACCGGTTACAGAGTTAGAAAAAAGACCAAAAAAACTTCCATCCCCCTTTTCACCCCCTTAGGGGTGGAATTTCCAAAAATCCCTTCTTAGCGGGTGCTTGTGTTGTAAAAGGAACCTACCTTCCAAATTTCAGCTTTCTAACTTCAGCGGTTTAGGCTGGGAGTTGTCGCCAGAAAATCGCTTGTTCCTTTATATATTAAGATAATCCCTTCTTAGCGGGTGCTTGTGTTGTAAAAGGAACCTACCTTCTAAATTTCAGCTTTCTAGCTTCAGCGGTTTAGGCTGGGCGTTGTCGGTAGGAAATCGCTTGTTTCTTTATATTTTGATGTTTTTTCAGGAATATTTGAAAAAATCTTGAAATACGTGTTCAATATTTTAGTTTGTTTAGTATTCTGAGTAAGTTTCATGTTGGGTCATTTGTTAAAAAAAATCTCAAAAATCTTAAGTAATTCGACTACATTTTTAAACTTATATAGTAACATTTTTGAAAAATCCTGAAACACGTGGTTTGATTTATAGTTTTTTCAATACATACTGAAAGTTTCAAGTCATTAGTATGCTATATCAAAAAGTTATAGACATTTCAATATGGAGCCATAATACGAATCTCAAACTTGAATGACCCATTTCACCCTATTTTCAGGAATATTTTGGAAAATGCTGAAACACGTGTTCAATATTTTTGTATGTTTAGTATTTCCTGTAAATTTCAAGAAAATCGGGCTACCGGTTACAGAGTTAGAAAAAAGACCAAAAAAACTTCCATCCCCCTTTTCACCCCCTTAGGGGTGGAATTTCCAAAAATCCCTTCTTAGCGGGTGCTTGTGTTGTAAAAGGAACCTACCTTCCAAATTTCAGCTTTCTAACTTCAGCGGTTTAGGCTGGGCGTTGTCGCCAGAAAATCGCTTGTTCCTTTATATATTAAGATAATCCCTTCTTAGCGGGTGCTTGTGTTGTAAAAGGAACCTACCTTCTAAATTTCAGCTTTCTAGCTTCAGCGGTTTAGGCTGGGCGTTGTCGGTAGGAAATCGCTTGTTTCTTTATATTTTGATGTTTTTTCAGGAATATTTGAAAAAATCCTGAAATACGTGTTCAATATTTTTGTTTGTTTAGTATTCTGAGTAAGTTTCATGTTGGGTCATTTGTTAAAAAAAATCTCAAAAATCTTAAGTAATTCGACTACATTTTTAAACTTATATAGTAACATTTTTGAAAAATCCTGAAACACGTAGTTTGATTTATAGTTTTTTCAATACATACTGAAAGTTTCAAGTCATTAGTATGCTATATCAAAAAGTTATAGACATTTCAATATGGAGCCAAAATACGAATCTCAAACTTGAATGACCCATTTCACCCTATTTTCAGGAATATTTTGGAAAATGCTGAAACACGTGTTCAATATTTTTGTATATTTAGTATTTCCTGTAAATTTCAAGAAAATCGGGCTACCGGTTACAGAGTTAGAAAAAAGACCAAAAAAACTTCCATCCCCCTTTTCACCCCCTTAGGGGTGGAATTTCCAAAAATCCCTTCTTAGCGGGTGCTTGTGTTGTAAAAGGAACCTACCTTCCAAATTTCAGATTTCTAACTTCAGCGGTTTAGGCTGGGCGTTGTCGCCAGAAAATCGCTTGTTCCTTTATATATTAAGATAATCCCTTCTTAGCGGGTGCTTGTGTTGTCAAAGGAACCTACCTTCTAAATTTCAGCTTTCTAGCTTCAGCGGTTTAGGCTGGGCGTTGTCGGTAGGAAATCGCTTGTTTCTTTATATTTTGATGTTTTTTCAGGAATATTTGAAAAAATCCTGAAATACGTGTTCAATATTTTTGTTTGTTTAGTATTCTGAGTAAGTTTCATGTTGGGTCATTTGTTAAAAAAAATCTCAAAAATCTTAAGTAATTCGACTTCCTTTTTAAACTTATATAGTAACATTTTCGAAAAATCCTGAAACACGTGGTTTGATTTAGGTATAGTTTTTTCAATACACACTGAAAGTTTCAAGTCATTAGTATGCTATATCAAAAAGTTATAGACATTTCAATATGGAGCCAAAATACGAATCTCAAACTTGAATGACCCATTTCACCCTATTTTCAGGAATATTTTGGAAAATGCTGAAACTTGTGTTCAATATTTTTTTATGTTTAGTATTTCCTGTAAATTTCAAGAAAATTGGGCTACCGGTTACAGAGTTAGAAAAAAGACCAAAAAAACTTCCATCCCCCTTTTCACCCCCTTAGGGGTGGAATTTCCAAAAATCCCTTCTTAGCGGGTGCTTGTGTTGTAAAAGGAACCTACCTTCCAAATTTCAGCTTTCTAACTTCAGCGGTTTAGGCTGGGCGTTGTCGCCAGAAAATCGCTCGTTCCTTTATATATTAAGATAATCCCTTCTTAGCGGGTGCTTGTGTTGTAAAAGGAACCTACATTCTAAATTTCAGCTTTCTAGCTTCAGCGGTTTAGGCTGGGCGTTGTCGGTAGGAAATCGCTTGTTTCTTTATATTTTGATGTTTTTTCAGGAATATTTGAAAAAATCCTGAAATACGTGTTCAATATTTTTGTTTGTTTAGTATTCTGAGTAAGTTTCATGTTGGGTCATTTGTTAAAAAAAATCTCAAAAATCTTAAGTAATTCGACTTCCTTTTTTAACTTATATAGTAACATTTTCGAAAAATCCTGAAACACGTGGTTTGATTTATAGTTTTTTCAATACATACTGAAAGTTTCAAGTCATTAGTATGCTATATCAAAAAGTTATAGACATTTCAATATGGAGCCAAAATACGAATCTCAAACTTGAATGACCCATTTCACCCTATTTTCAGGAATATTTTGAAAAATGCTGAAACACGTCTTCAATATTTTTGTATGGTTAGTATTTCCTATAAATTTCAAGAAAATCGGGCTACCGGTTACAGAGTTAGAAAAATAACCAAAAAAACTTCCATCCCCCTTTTCATCCCCTTAGGGGTGGAATTTCCAAAAATCCCTTCTTAGCGGGTGCTTGTGTTGTAAAAGGAACCTACCTTCTAAATTTCAGCTTTCTAGCTTCAGCGGTTTAGGCTGGGCGTTGTCGGTAGAAAATCGCTTGTTTCTTTATATTTTGATGTTTTTTCAGGAATATTTGAAAAAATCTTGAAATACGTGTTCAATATTTTAGTTTGTTTAGTATTCTGAGTAAGTTTCATGTTGGGTCATTTGTTAAAAAAAATCTCAAAAATCTTAAGTAATTCGACTACATTTTTAAACTTATATAGTAACATTTTTGAAAAATCCTGAAACACGTAGTTTGATTTATAGTTTTTTCAATACATACTGAAAGTTTCAAGTCATTAGTATGCTATATCAAAAAGTTATAGACATTTCAATATGGAGCCATAATACGAATCTCAAACTTGAATGACCCATTTCACCCTATTTTCAGGAATATTTTGGAAAATGCTGAAACACGTGTTCAATATTTTTGTATGTTTAGTATTTCTTGTAAATTTCAAGAAAATCAGGCTACCGGTTACAGAGTTAGAAAAAAGACCAAAAAAACTTCCATCCCCCTTTTCACCCCCTTAGGGGTGGAATTTCCAAAAATCCCTTCTTAGCGGGTGCTTGTGTTGTAAAAGGAACCTACCTTCCAAATTTCAGCTTTCTAACTTCAGCGGTTTAGGCTGGGCGTTGTCGCCAGAAAATCGCTTGTTCCTTTATATATTAAGATAATCCCTTCTTAGCGGGTGCTTGTGTTGTAAAAGGAACCTACCTTCTAAATTTCAGCTTTCTAGCTTCAGCGGTTTAGGCTGGGCGTTGTCGGTAGGAAATCGCTTGTTTCTTTATATTTTGATGTTTTTTCAGGAATATTTGAAAAAATCCTGAAATACGTGTTCAATATTTTTGTTTGTTTAGTATTCTGAGTAAGTTTCATGTTGGGTCATTTGTTAAAAAAAATCTCAAAAATCTTAAGTAATTCGACTACATTTTTAAACTTATATAGTAACATTTTTGAAAAATCCTGAAACACGTGGTTTGATTTATAGTTTTTTCAATACATACTGAAAGTTTCAAGTCATTAGTATGCTATATCAAAAAGTTATAGACATTTCAATATGGAGCCAAAATACGAATCTCAAACTTGAATGACCCATTTCACCCTATTTTCAGGAATATTTTGGAAAATGCTGAAACACGTGTTCAATATTTTTATATGTTTAGTATTTCCTGTAAATTTCAAGAAAATCGGGCTACCGGTTACAGAGTTAGAAAAAAGACCAAAAAAACTTCCATCCCCCTTTTCACCCCCTTAGGGGTGGAATTTCCAAAAATCCCTTCTTAGCGGGTGCTTGTGTTGTAAAAGGAACCTACCTTCCAAATTTCAGCTTTCTAACTTCAGCGGTTTAGGCTGGGCGTTGTCGCCAGAAAATCGCTTGTTCCTTTATATATTAAGATAATCCCTTCTTAGCGGGTGCTTGTGTTGTAAAAGGAACCTACCTTCTAAATTTCAGCTTTCTAGCTTCAGCGGTTTAGGCTGGGCGTTGTCGGTAGGAAATCGCTTGTTTCTTTATATTTTGATGTTTTTTCAGGAATATTTGAAAAAATCTTGAAATACGTGTTCAATATTTTAGTTTGTTTAGTATTCTGAGTAAGTTTCATGTTGGGTCATTTGTTAAAAAAAATCTCAAAAATCTTAAGTAATTCGACTACATTTTTAAACTTATATAGTAACATTTTTGAAAAATCCTGAAACACGTAGTTTGATTTATAGTTTTTTCAATACATACTGAAAGTTTCAAGTCATTAGTATGCTATATCAAAAAGTTATAGACATTTCAATATGGAGCCATAATACGAATCTCAAACTTGAATGACCCATTTCACCCTATTTTCAGGAATATTTTGGAAAATGCTGAAACACGTGTTCAATATTTTTGTATGTTTAGTATTTCCTGTAAATTTCAAGAAAATCGGGCTACCGGTTACAGAGTTAGAAAAAAGACCAAAAAAACTTCCATCCCCCTTTTCACCCCCTTAGGGGTGGAATTTCCAAAAATCCCTTCTTAGCGGGTGCTTGTGTTGTAAAAGGAACCTACCTTCCAAATTTCAGCTTTCTAACTTCAGCGGTTTAGGCTGGGCGTTGTCGCCAGAAAATCGCTTGTTCCTTTATATATTAAGATAATCCCTTCTTAGCGGGTGCTTGTGTTGTAAAAGGAACCTACCTTCTAAATTT
The DNA here is from genome assembly GCA_963931895.1 of Eupithecia pulchellata. Classification (NCBI taxonomy): domain Eukaryota; kingdom Metazoa; phylum Arthropoda; class Insecta; order Lepidoptera; family Geometridae; genus Eupithecia; species Eupithecia pulchellata. Next base: position 1,932,131 of record OZ007551.1, on the reverse strand, counting down.
CAGCTTTCTAGCTTCAGCGGTTTAGGCTGGGCGTTGTCGGTAGGAAATCGCTTGTTTCTTTATATTTTGATGTTTTTTCAGGAATATTTGAAAAAATCCTGAAATACGTGTTCAATATTTTTGTTTGTTTAGTATTCTGAGTAAGTTTCATGTTGGGTCATTTGTTAAAAAAAATCTCAAAAATCTTAAGTAATTCGACTACATTTTTAAACTTATATAGTAACATTTTTGAAAAATCCTGAAACACGTAGTTTGATTTATAGTTTTTTCAATACATACTGAAAGTTTCAAGTCATTAGTATGCTATATCAAAAAGTTATAGACATTTCAATATGGAGCCATAATACGAATCTCAAACTTGAATGACCCATTTCACCCTATTTTCAGGAATATTTTGGAAAATGCTGAAACACGTGTTCAATATTTTTGTATGTTTAGTATTTCCTGTAAATTTCAAGAAAATCGGGCTACCGGTTACAGAGTTAGAAAAAAGACCAAAAAAACTTCCATCCCCCTTTTCACCCCCTTAGGGGTGGAATTTCCAAAAATCCCTTCTTAGCGGGTGCTTGTGTTGTAAAAGGAACCTACCTTCCAAATTTCAGCTTTCTAACTTCAGCGGTTTAGGCTGGGCGTTGTCGCCAGAAAATCGCTTGTTCCTTTATATATTATTAAGATAATCCCTTCTTAGCGGGTGCTTGTGTTGTAAAAGGAACCTACCTTCTAAATTTCAGCTTTCTAGCTTCAGCGGTTTAGGCTGGGCGTTGTCGGTAGGAAATCGCTTGTTTCTTTATATTTTGATGTTTTTTCAGGAATATTTGAAAAAATCCTGAAATACGTGTTCAATATTTTTGTTTGTTTAGTATTCTGAGTAAGTTTCATGTTGGGTCATTTGTTAAAAAAAATCTCAAAAATCTTAAGTAATTCGACTACATTTTTAAACTTATATAGGAACATTTTTGAAAAATCCTGAAACACGTGGTTTGATTTATAGTTTTTTCAATACATACTGAAAGTTTCAAGTCATTAGTATGCTATATCAAAAAGTTATAGACATTTCAATATGGAGCCAAAATACGAATCTCAAACTTGAATGACCCATTTCACCCTATTTTCAGGAATATTTTGGAAAATGCTGAAACACGTGTTCAATATTTTTGTATGTTTAGTATTTCCTGTAAATTTCAAGAATATCGGGCTACCGGTTACAGAGTTAGAAAAAAGACCAAAAAAACTTCCATCCCCCTTTTCACCCCCTTAGGGGTGGAATTTCCAAAAATCCCTTCTTAGCGGGTGCTTGTGTTGTAAAAGGAACCTACCTTCCAAATTTCAGCTTTCTAACTTCAGCGGTTTAGGCTGGGCGTTGTCGCCAGAAAATCGCTTGTTCCTTTATATATTAAGATAATCCCTTCTTAGCGGGTGCTTGTGTTGTCAAAGGAACCTACCTTCTAAATTTCAGCTTTCTAGCTTCAGCGGTTTAGGCTGGGCGTTGTCGGTAGGAAATCGCTTGTTTCTTTATATTTTGATGTTTTTTCAGGAATATTTGAAAAAATCTTGAAATACGTGTTCAATATTTTAGTTTGTTTAGTATTCTGAGTAAGTTTCATGTTGGGTCATTTGTTAAAAAAAATCTCAAAAATCTTAAGTAATTCGACTACATTTTTAAACTTATATAGTAACATTTTTGAAAAATCCTGAAACACGTAGTTTGATTTATAGTTTTTTCAATACATACTGAAAGTTTCAAGTCATTAGTATGCTATATCAAAAAGTTATAGACATTTCAATATGGAGCCAAAATACGAATCTCAAACTTGAATGACCCATTTCACCCTATTTTCAGGAATATTTTGGAAAATGCTGAAACACGTGTTCAATATTTTTGTATATTTAGTATTTCCTGTAAATTTCAAGAAAATCGGGCTACCGGTTACAGAGTTAGAAAAAAGACCAAAAAAACTTCCATCCCCCTTTTCACCCCCTTAGGGGTGGAATTTCCAAAAATCCCTTCTTAGCGGGTGCTTGTGTTGTAAAAGGAACCTACCTTCCAAATTTCAGATTTCTAACTTCAGCGGTTTAGGCTGGGCGTTGTCGCCAGAAAATCGCTTGTTCCTTTATATATTAAGATAATCCCTTCTTAGCGGGTGCTTGTGTTGTCAAAGGAACCTACCTTCTAAATTTCAGCTTTCTAGCTTCAGCGGTTTAGGCTGGGCGTTGTCGGTAGGAAATCGCTTGTTTCTTTATATTTTGATGTTTTTTCAGGAATATTTGAAAAAATCCTGAAATACGTGTTCAATATTTTTGTTTGTTTAGTATTCTGAGTAAGTTTCATGTTGGGTCATTTGTTAAAAAAAATCTCAAAAATCTTAAGTAATTCGACTTCCTTTTTAAACTTATATAGTAACATTTTCGAAAAATCCTGAAACACGTGGTTTGATTTAGGTATAGTTTTTTCAATACACACTGAAAGTTTCAAGTCATTAGTATGCTATATCAAAAAGTTATAGACATTTCAATATGGAGCCAAAATACGAATCTCAAACTTGAAATGACCCATTTCACCCTATTTTCAGGAATATTTTGAAAAATGCTGAAACACGTGTTCAATATTTTTTTATGTTTAGTATTTCCTGTAAATTTCAAGAAAATTGGGCTACCGGTTACAGAGTTAGAAAAAAGACCAAAAAAACTTCCATCCCCCTTTTCACCCCCTTAGGGGTGGAATTTCCAAAAATCCCTTCTTAGCGGGTGCTTGTGTTGTAAAAGGAACCTACCTTCCAAATTTCAGCTTTCTAACTTCAGCGGTTTAGGCTGGGCGTTGTCGCCAGAAAATCGCTTGTTCCTTTATATATTAAGATAATCCCTTCTTAGCGGGTGCTTGTGTTGTAAAAGGAACCTACCTTCTAAATTTCAGCTTTCTAGCTTCAGCGGTTTAGGCTGGGCGTTGTCGGTAGGAAATCGCTTGTTTCTTTATATTTTGATGTTTTTTCAGGAATATTTGAAAAAATCCTGAAATACGTGTTCAATATTTTTGTTTGTTAAGTATTCTGAGTAAGTTTCATGTTGGGTCATTTGTTAAAAAAAATCTCAAAAATCTTAAGTAATTCGACTTCCTTTTTAAACTTATATAGTAACATTTTCGAAAAATCCTGAAACACGTGGTTTGATTTAGGTATAGTTTTTTCAATACACACTGAAAGTTTCAAGTCATTAGTATGCTATATCAAAAAGTTATAGACATTTCAATATGGAGCCAAAATACGAATCTCAAACTTGAAATGACCCATTTCACCCTATTTTCAGGAATATTTTGAAAAATGCTGAAACACGTGTTCAATATTTTTTTATGTTTAGTATTTCCTGTAAATTTCAAGAAAATTGGGCTACCGGTTACAGAGTTAGAAAAAAGACCAAAAAAACTTCCATCCCCCTTTTCACCCCCTTAGGGGTGGAATTTCCAAAAATCCCTTCTTAGCGGGTGCTTGTGTTGTAAAAGGAACCTACCTTCCAAATTTCAGCTTTCTAACTTCAGCGGTTTAGGCTGGGCGTTGTCGCCAGAAAATCGCTTGTTCCTTTATATATTAAGATAATCCCTTCTTAGCGGGTGCTTGTGTTGTAAAAGGAACCTACCTTCTAAATTTCAGCTTTCTAGCTTCAGCGGTTTAGGCTGGGCGTTGTCGGTAGGAAATCGCTTGTTTCTTTATATTTTGATGTTTTTTCAGGAATATTTGAAAAAATCCTGAAATACGTGTTCAATATTTTTGTTTGTTTAGTATTCTGAGTAAGTTTCATGTTGGGTCATTTGTTAAAAAAAATCTCAAAAATCTTAAGTAATTCGACTTCCTTTTTAAACTTATATAGTAACATTTTCGAAAAATCCTGAAACACGTGGTTTGATTTAGGTATAGTTTTTTCAATACACACTGAAAGTTTCAAGTCATTAGTATGCTATATCAAAAAGTTATAGACATTTCAATATGGAGCCAAAATACGAATCTCAAACTTGAAATGACCCATTTCACCCTATTTTCAGGAATATTTTGAAAAATGCTGAAACACGTGTTCAATATTTTTTTATGTTTAGTATTTCCTGTAAATTTCAAGAAAATTGGGCTACCGGTTACAGAGTTAGAAAAAAGACCAAAAAAACTTCCATCCCCCTTTTCACCCCCTTAGGGGTGGAATTTCCAAAAATCCCTTCTTAGCGGGTGCTTGTGTTGTAAAAGGAACCTACCTTCCAAATTTCAGCTTTCTAACTTCAGCGGTTTAGGCTGGGAGTTGTCGCCAGAAAATCGCTTGTTCCTTTATATATTAAGATAATCCCTTCTTAGCGGGTGCTTGTGTTGTAAAAGGAACCTACCTTCTAAATTTCAGCTTTCTAGCTTCAGCGGTTTAGGCTGGGCGTTGTCGGTAGGAAATCGCTTGTTTCTTTATATTTTGATGTTTTTTCAGGAATATTTGAAAAAATCTTGAAATACGTGTTCAATATTTTAGTTTGTTTAGTATTCTGAGTAAGTTTCATGTTGGGTCATTTGTTAAAAAAAATCTCAAAAATCTTAAGTAATTCGACTACATTTTTAAACTTATATAGTAACATTTTTGAAAAATCCTGAAACACGTGGTTTGATTTATAGTTTTTTCAATACATACTGAAAGTTTTCAAGTCATTAGTATGCTATATCAAAAAGTTATAGACATTTCAATATGGAGCCATAATACGAATCTCAAACTTGAATGACCCATTTCACCCTATTTTCAGGAATATTTTGGAAAATGCTGAAACACGTGTTCAATATTTTTGTATGTTTAGTATTTCCTGTAAATTTCAAGAAAATCGGGCTACCGGTTACAGAGTTAGAAAAAAGACCAAAAAAACTTCCATCCCCCTTTTCACCCCCTTAGGGGTGGAATTTCCAAAAATCCCTTCTTAGCGGGTGCTTGTGTTGTAAAAGGAACCTACCTTCCAAATTTCAGCTTTCTAACTTCAGCGGTTTAGGCTGGGCGTTGTCGCCAGAAAATCGCTTGTTCCTTTATATATTAAGATAATCCCTTCTTAGCGGGTGCTTGTGTTGTAAAAGGAACCTACCTTCTAAATTTCAGCTTTCTAGCTTCAGCGGTTTAGGCTGGGCGTTGTCGGTAGGAAATCGCTTGTTTCTTTATATTTTGATGTTTTTTCAGGAATATTTGAAAAAATCCTGAAATACGTGTTCAATATTTTTGTTTGTTTAGTATTCTGAGTAAGTTTCATGTTGGGTCATTTGTTAAAAAAAATCTCAAAAATCTTAAGTAATTCGACTACATTTTTAAACTTATATAGTAACATTTTTGAAAAATCCTGAAACACGTAGTTTGATTTATAGTTTTTTCAATACATACTGAAAGTTTCAAGTCATTAGTATGCTATATCAAAAAGTTATAGACATTTCAATATGGAGCCAAAATACGAATCTCAAACTTGAATGACCCATTTCACCCTATTTTCAGGAATATTTTGGAAAATGCTGAAACACGTGTTCAATATTTTTGTATATTTAGTATTTCCTGTAAATTTCAAGAAAATCGGGCTACCGGTTACAGAGTTAGAAAAAAGACCAAAAAAACTTCCATCCCCCTTTTCACCCCCTTAGGGGTGGAATTTCCAAAAATCCCTTCTTAGCGGGTGCTTGTGTTGTAAAAGGAACCTACCTTCCAAATTTCAGATTTCTAACTTCAGCGGTTTAGGCTGGGCGTTGTCGCCAGAAAATCGCTTGTTCCTTTATATATTAAGATAATCCCTTCTTAGCGGGTGCTTGTGTTGTCAAAGGAACCTACCTTCTAAATTTCAGCTTTCTAGCTTCAGCGGTTTAGGCTGGGCGTTGTCGGTAGGAAATCGCTTGTTTCTTTATATTTTGATGTTTTTTCAGGAATATTTGAAAAAATCCTGAAATACGTGTTCAATATTTTTGTTTGTTAAGTATTCTGAGTAAGTTTCATGTTGGGTCATTTGTTAAAAAAAATCTCAAAAATCTTAAGTAATTCGACTTCCTTTTTAAACTTATATAGTAACATTTTCGAAAAATCCTGAAACACGTGGTTTGATTTAGGTATAGTTTTTTCAATACACACTGAAAGTTTCAAGTCATTAGTATGCTATATCAAAAAGTTATAGACATTTCAATATGGAGCCAAAATACGAATCTCAAACTTGAAATGACCCATTTCACCCTATTTTCAGGAATATTTTGAAAAATGCTGAAACACGTGTTCAATATTTTTTTATGTTTAGTATTTCCTGTAAATTTCAAGAAAATTGGGCTACCGGTTACAGAGTTAGAAAAAAGACCAAAAAAACTTCCATCCCCCTTTTCACCCCCTTAGGGGTGGAATTTCCAAAAATCCCTTCTTAGCGGGTGCTTGTGTTGTAAAAGGAACCTACCTTCCAAATTTCAGCTTTCTAACTTCAGCGGTTTAGGCTGGGCGTTGTCGCCAGAAAATCGCTTGTTCCTTTATATATTAAGATAATCCCTTCTTAGCGGGTGCTTGTGTTGTAAAAGGAACCTACCTTCTAAATTTCAGCTTTCTAGCTTCAGCGGTTTAGGCTGGGCGTTGTCGGTAGGAAATCGCTTGTTTCTTTATATTTTGATGTTTTTTCAGGAATATTTGAAAAAATCCTGAAATACGTGTTCAATATTTTTGTTTGTTTAGTATTCTGAGTAAGTTTCATGTTGGGTCATTTGTTAAAAAAAATCTCAAAAATCTTAAGTAATTCGACTTCCTTTTTAAACTTATATAGTAACATTTTCGAAAAATCCTGAAACACGTGGTTTGATTTAGGTATAGTTTTTTCAATACACACTGAAAGTTTCAAGTCATTAGTATGCTATATCAAAAAGTTATAGACATTTCAATATGGAGCCAAAATACGAATCTCAAACTTGAAATGACCCATTTCACCCTATTTTCAGGAATATTTTGAAAAATGCTGAAACACGTGTTCAATATTTTTTTATGTTTAGTATTTCCTGTAAATTTCAAGAAAATTGGGCTACCGGTTACAGAGTTAGAAAAAAGACCAAAAAAACTTCCATCCCCCTTTTCACCCCCTTAGGGGTGGAATTTCCAAAAATCCCTTCTTAGCGGGTGCTTGTGTTGTAAAAGGAACCTACCTTCCAAATTTCAGCTTTCTAACTTCAGCGGTTTAGGCTGGGAGTTGTCGCCAGAAAATCGCTTGTTCCTTTATATATTAAGATAATCCCTTCTTAGCGGGTGCTTGTGTTGTAAAAGGAACCTACCTTCTAAATTTCAGCTTTCTAGCTTCAGCGGTTTAGGCTGGGCGTTGTCGGTAGGAAATCGCTTGTTTCTTTATATTTTGATGTTTTTTCAGGAATATTTGAAAAAATCTTGAAATACGTGTTCAATATTTTAGTTTGTTTAGTATTCTGAGTAAGTTTCATGTTGGGTCATTTGTTAAAAAAAATCTCAAAAATCTTAAGTAATTCGACTACATTTTTAAACTTATATAGTAACATTTTTGAAAAATCCTGAAACACGTGGTTTGATTTATAGTTTTTTCAATACATACTGAAAGTTTCAAGTCATTAGTATGCTATATCAAAAAGTTATAGACATTTCAATATGGAGCCATAATACGAATCTCAAACTTGAATGACCCATTTCACCCTATTTTCAGGAATATTTTGGAAAATGCTGAAACACGTGTTCAATATTTTTGTATGTTTAGTATTTCCTGTAAATTTCAAGAAAATCGGGCTACCGGTTACAGAGTTAGAAAAAAGACCAAAAAAACTTCCATCCCCCTTTTCACCCCCTTAGGGGTGGAATTTCCAAAAATCCCTTCTTAGCGGGTGCTTGTGTTGTAAAAGGAACCTACCTTCCAAATTTCAGCTTTCTAACTTCAGCGGTTTAGGCTGGGCGTTGTCGCCAGAAAATCGCTTGTTCCTTTATATATTAAGATAATCCCTTCTTAGCGGGTGCTTGTGTTGTAAAAGGAACCTACCTTCTAAATTTCAGCTTTCTAGCTTCAGCGGTTTAGGCTGGGCGTTGTCGGTAGGAAATCGCTTGTTTCTTTATATTTTGATGTTTTTTCAGGAATATTTGAAAAAATCCTGAAATACGTGTTCAATATTTTTGTTTGTTTAGTATTCTGAGTAAGTTTCATGTTGGGTCATTTGTTAAAAAAAATCTCAAAAATCTTAAGTAATTCGACTACATTTTTAAACTTATATAGTAACATTTTTGAAAAATCCTGAAACACGTAGTTTGATTTATAGTTTTTTCAATACATACTGAAAGTTTCAAGTCATTAGTATGCTATATCAAAAAGTTATAGACATTTCAATATGGAGCCAAAATACGAATCTCAAACTTGAATGACCCATTTCACCCTATTTTCAGGAATATTTTGGAAAATGCTGAAACACGTGTTCAATATTTTTGTATATTTAGTATTTCCTGTAAATTTCAAGAAAATCGGGCTACCGGTTACAGAGTTAGAAAAAAGACCAAAAAAACTTCCATCCCCCTTTTCACCCCCTTAGGGGTGGAATTTCCAAAAATCCCTTCTTAGCGGGTGCTTGTGTTGTAAAAGGAACCTACCTTCCAAATTTCAGATTTCTAACTTCAGCGGTTTAGGCTGGGCGTTGTCGCCAGAAAATCGCTTGTTCCTTTATATATTAAGATAATCCCTTCTTAGCGGGTGCTTGTGTTGTCAAAGGAACCTACCTTCTAAATTTCAGCTTTCTAGCTTCAGCGGTTTAGGCTGGGCGTTGTCGGTAGGAAATCGCTTGTTTCTTTATATTTTGATGTTTTTTCAGGAATATTTGAAAAAATCCTGAAATACGTGTTCAATATTTTTGTTTGTTAAGTATTCTGAGTAAGTTTCATGTTGGGTCATTTGTTAAAAAAAATCTCAAAAATCTTAAGTAATTCGACTTCCTTTTTAAACTTATATAGTAACATTTTCGAAAAATCCTGAAACACGTGGTTTGATTTAGGTATAGTTTTTTCAATACACACTGAAAGTTTCAAGTCATTAGTATGCTATATCAAAAAGTTATAGACATTTCAATATGGAGCCAAAATACGAATCTCAAACTTGAAATGACCCATTTCACCCTATTTTCAGGAATATTTTGAAAAATGCTGAAACACTTGTTCAATATTTTTTTATGTTTAGTATTTCCTGTAAATTTCAAGAAAATTGGGCTACCGGTTACAGAGTTAGAAAAAAGACCAAAAAAACTTCCATCCCCCTTTTCACCCCCTTAGGGGTGGAATTTCCAAAAATCCCTTCTTAGCGGGTGCTTGTGTTGTAAAAGGAACCTACCTTCCAAATTTCAGCTTTCTAACTTCAGCGGTTTAGGCTGGGCGTTGTCGCCAGAAAATCGCTTGTTCCTTTATATATTAAGATAATCCCTTCTTAGCGGGTGCTTGTGTTGTAAAAGGAACCTACCTTCTAAATTTCAGCTTTCTAGCTTCAGCGGTTTAGGCTGGGCGTTGTCGGTAGGAAATCGCTTGTTTCTTTATATTTTGATGTTTTTTCAGGAATATTTGAAAAAATCCTGAAATACGTGTTCAATATTTTTGTTTGTTTAGTATTCTGAGTAAGTTTCATGTTGGGTCATTTGTTAAAAAAAATCTCAAAAATCTTAAGTAATTCGACTTCCTTTTTAAACTTATATAGTAACATTTTCGAAAAATCCTGAAACACGTGGTTTGATTTAGGTATAGTTTTTTCAATACACACTGAAAGTTTCAAGTCATTAGTATGCTATATCAAAAAGTTATAGACATTTCAATATGGAGCCAAAATACGAATCTCAAACTTGAAATGACCCATTTCACCCTATTTTCAGGAATATTTTGAAAAATGCTGAAACACGTGTTCAATATTTTTTTATGTTTAGTATTTCCTGTAAATTTCAAGAAAATTGGGCTACCGGTTACAGAGTTAGAAAAAAGACCAAAAAAACTTCCATCCCCCTTTTCACCCCCTTAGGGGTGGAATTTCCAAAAATCCCTTCTTAGCGGGTGCTTGTGTTGTAAAAGGAACCTACCTTCCAAATTTCAGCTTTCTAACTTCAGCGGTTTAGGCTGGGCGTTGTCGCCAGAAAATCGCTTGTTCCTTTATATATTAAGATAATCCCTTCTTAGCGGGTGCTTGTGTTGTAAAAGGAACCTACCTTCTAAATTTCAGCTTTCTAGCTTCAGCGGTTTAGGCTGGGCGTTGTCGGTAGGAAATCGCTTGTTTCTTTATATTTTGATGTTTTTTCAGGAATATTTGAAAAAATCTTGAAATACGTGTTCAATATTTTAGTTTGTTTAGTATTCTGAGTAAGTTTCATGTTGGGTCATTTGTTAAAAAAAATCTCAAAAATCTTAAGTAATTCGACTACATTTTTAAACTTATATAGTAACATTTTTGAAAAATCCTAAAACACGTGGTTTGATTTATAGTTTTTTCAATACATACTGAAAGTTTCAAGTCATTAGTATGCTATATCAAAAAGTTATAGACATTTCAATATGGAGCCATAATACGAATCTCAAACTTGAATGACCCATTTCACCCTATTTTCAGGAATATTTTGGAAAATGCTGAAACACGTGTTCAATATTTTTGTATGTTTAGTATTTCCTGTAAATTTCAAGAAAATCGGGCTACCGGTTACAGAGTTAGAAAAAAGACCAAAAAAACTTCCATCCCCCTTTTCACCCCCTTAGGGGTGGAATTTCCAAAAATCCCTTCTTAGCGGGTGCTTGTGTTGTAAAAGGAACCTACCTTCCAAATTTCAGCTTTCTAACTTCAGCGGTTTAGGCTGGGCGTTGTCGCCAGAAAATCGCTTGTTCCTTTATATATTAAGATAATCCCTTCTTAGCGGGTGCTTGTGTTGTAAAAGGAACCTACCTTCTAAATTTCAGCTTTCTAGCTTCAGCGGTTTAGGCTGGGCGTTGTCGGTAGGAAATCGCTTGTTTCTTTATATTTTGATGTTTTTTCAGGAATATTTGAAAAAATCCTGAAATACGTGTTCAATATTTTTGTTTGTTTAGTATTCTGAGTAAGTTTCATGTTGGGTCATTTGTTAAAAAAAATCTCAAAAATCTTAAGTAATTCGACTACATTTTTAAACTTATATAGTAACATTTTTGAAAAATCCTGAAACACGTAGTTTGATTTATAGTTTTTTCAATACATACTGAAAGTTTCAAGTCATTAGTATGCTATATCAAAAAGTTATAGACATTTCAATATGGAGCCAAAATACGAATCTCAAACTTGAATGACCCATTTCACCCTATTTTCAGGAATGTTTTGGAAAATGCTGAAACACGTGTTCAATATTTTTTTATGTTTAGTATTTCCTGTAAATTTCAAGAAAATTGGGCTACCGGTTACAGAGTTAGAAAAAAGACCAAAAAAACTTCCATCCCCCTTTTCACCCCCTTAGGGGTGGAATTTCCAAAAATCCCTTCTTAGCGGGTGCTTGTGTTGTAAAAGGAACCTACCTTCCAAATTTCAGCTTTCTAACTTCAGCGGTTTAGGCTGGGCGTTGTCGCCAGAAAATCACTCGTTCCTTTATATATTAAGATAATCCCTTCTTAGCGGGTGCTTGTGTTGTAAAAGGAACCTACATTCTAAATTTCAGCTTTCTAGCTTCAGCGGTTTAGGCTGGGCGTTGTCGGTAGGAAATCGCTTGTTTCTTTATATTTTGATGTTTTTTCAGGAATATTTGAAAAAATCCTGAAATACGTGTTCAATATTTTTGTTTGTTTAGTATTCTGAGTAAGTTTCATGTTGGGTCATTTGTTAAAAAAAATCTCAAAAATCTTAAGTAATTCGACTTCCTTTTTTAACTTATATAGTAACATTTTCGAAAAATCCTGAAACACGTGGTTTGATTTATAGTTTTTTCAATACATACTGAAAGTTTCAAGTCATTAGTATGCTATATCAAAAAGTTATAGACATTTCAATATGGAGCCAAAATACGAATCTCAAACTTGAATGACCCATTTCACCCTATTTTCAGGAATATTTTGAAAAATGCTGAAACACGTCTTCAATAATTTGTATGTTTAGTATTTCCTATAAATTTCAAGAAAATCGGGCTACCGGTTACAGAGTTAGAAAAATAACCAAAAAAACTTCCATCCCCCTTTTCATCCCCTTAGGGGTGGAATTTCCAAAAATCCCTTCTTAGCGGGTGCTTGTGTTGTAAAAGGAACCTACCTTCTAAATTTCAGCTTTCTAGCTTCAGCGGTTTAGGCTGGGCGTTGTCGGTAGAAAATCGCTTGTTTCTTTATATTTTGATGTTTTTTCAGGAATATTTGAAAAAATCTTGAAATATGTGTTCAATATTTTAGTTTGTTTAGTATTCTGAGTAAGTTTCATGTTGGGTCATTTGTTAAAAAAAATCTCAAAAATCTTAAGTAATTCGACTACATTTTTAAACTTATATAGTAACATTTTTGAAAAATCCTGAAACACTTGGTTTGATTTATAGTTTTTTCAATACATACTGAAAGTTTCAAGTCATTAGTATGCTATATCAAAAAGTTATAGACATTTCAATATGGAGCCATAATACGAATCTCAAACTTGAATGACCCATTTCACCCTATTTTCAGGAATATTTTGGAAAATGCTGAAACACGTGTTCAATATTTTTGTATGTTTAGTATTTCCTGTAAATTTCAAGAAAATCAGGCTACCGGTTACAGAGTTAGAAAAAAGACCAAAAAAACTTCCATCCCCCTTTTCACCCCCTTAGGGGTGGAATTTCCAAAAATCCCTTCTTAGCGGGTGCTTGTGTTGTAAAAGGAACCTACCTTCCAAATTTCAGCTTTCTAACTTCAGCGGTTTAGGCTGGGCGTTGTCGCCAGAAAATCGCTTGTTCCTTTATATATTAAGATAATCCCTTCTTAGCGGGTGCTTGTGTTGTAAAAGGAACCTACCTTCTAAATTTCAGCTTTCTAGCTTCAGCGGTTTAGGCTGGGCGTTGTCGGTAGGAAATCGCTTGTTTCTTTATATTTTGATGTTTTTTCAGGAATATTTGAAAAAATCCTGAAATACGTGTTCAATATTTTTGTTTGTTTAGTATTCTGAGTAAGTTTCATGTTGGGTCATTTGTTAAAAAAAATCTCAAAAATCTTAAGTAATTCGACTACATTTTTAAACTTATATAGTAACATTTTTGAAAAATCCTGAAACACGTGGTTTGATTTATAGTTTTTTCAATACATACTGAAAGTTTCAAGTCATTAGTATGCTATATCAAAAAGTTATAGACATTTCAATATGGAGCCAAAATACGAATCTCAAACTTGAATGACCCATTTCACCCTATTTTCAGGAATATTTTGGAAAATGCTGAAACACGTGTTCAATATTTTTATATGTTTAGTATTTCCTGTAAATTTCAAGAAAATCGGGCTACCGGTTACAGAGTTAGAAAAAAGACCAAAAAAACTTCCATCCCCCTTTTCACCCCCTTAGGGGTGGAATTTCCAAAAATCCCTTCTTAGCGGGTGCTTGTGTTGTAAAAGGAACCTACCTTCCAAATTTCAGCTTTCTAACTTCAGCGGTTTAGGCTGGGCGTTGTCGCCAGAAAATCGCTTGTTCCTTTATATATTAAGATAATCCCTTCTTAGCGGGTGCTTGTGTTGTAAAAGGAACCTACCTTCTAAATTTCAGCTTTCTAGCTTCAGCGGTTTAGGCTGGGCGTTGTCGGTAGGAAATCGCTTGTTTCTTTATATTTTGATGTTTTTTCAGGAATATTTGAAAAAATCTTGAAATACGTGTTCAATATTTTAGTTTGTTTAGTATTCTGAGTAAGTTTCATGTTGGGTCATTTGTTAAAAAAAATCTCAAAAATCTTAAGTAATTCGACTACATTTTTAAACTTATATAGTAACATTTTTGAAAAATCCTGAAACACGTAGTTTGATTTATAGTTTTTTCAATACATACTGAAAGTTTCAAGTCATTAGTATGCTATATCAAAAAGTTATAGACATTTCAATATGGAGCCATAATACGAATCTCAAACTTGAATGACCCATTTCACCCTATTTTCAGGAATATTTTGGAAAATGCTGAAACACGTGTTCAATATTTTTGTATGTTTAGTATTTCCTGTAAATTTCAAGAAAATCGGGCTACCGGTTACAGAGTTAGAAAAAAGACCAAAAAAACTTCCATCCCCCTTTTCACCCCCTTAGGGGTGGAATTTCCAAAAATCCCTTCTTAGCGGGTGCTTGTGTTGTAAAAGGAACCTACCTTCCAAATTTCAGCTTTCTAACTTCAGCGGTTTAGGCTGGGCGTTGTCGCCAGAAAATCGCTTGTTCCTTTATATATTAAGATAATCCCTTCTTAGCGGGTGCTTGTGTTGTAAAAGGAACCTACCTTCTAAATTTCAGCTTTCTAGCTTCAGCGGTTTAGGCTGGGCGTTGTCGGTAGGAAATCGCTTGTTTCTTTATATTTTGATGTTTTTTCAGGAATATTTGAAAAAATCCTGAAATACGTGTTCAATATTTTTGTTTGTTTAGTATTCTGAGTAAGTTTCATGTTGGGTCATTTGTTAAAAAAAATCTCAAAAATCTTAAGTAATTCGACTACATTTTTAAACTTATATAGTAACATTTTTGAAAAATCCTGAAACACGTGGTTTGATTTATAGTTTTTTCAATACATACTGAAAGTTTCAAGTCATTAGTATGCTATATCAAAAAGTTATAGACATTTCAATATGGAGCCAAAATACGAATCTCAAACTTGAATGACCCATTTCACCCTATTTTCAGGAATATTTTGGAAAATGCTGAAACACGTGTTCAATATTTTTATATGTTTAGTATTTCCTGTAAATTTCAAGAAAATCGGGCTACCGGTTACAGAGTTAGAAAAAAGACCAAAAAAACTTCCATCCCCCTTTTCACCCCCTTAGGGGTGGAATTTCCAAAAATCCCTTCTTAGCGGGTGCTTGTGTTGTAAAAGGAACCTACCTTCCAAATTTCAGCTTTCTAACTTCAGCGGTTTAGGCTGGGCGTTGTCGCCAGAAAATCGCTTGTTCCTTTATATATTAAGATAATCCCTTCTTAGCGGGTGCTTGTGTTGTAAAAGGAACCTACCTTCTAAATTTCAGCTTTCTAGCTTCAGCGGTTTAGGCTGGGCGTTGTCGGTAGGAAATCGCTTGTTTCTTTATATTTTGATGTTTTTTCAGGAATATTTGAAAAAATCTTGAAATACGTGTTCAATATTTTAGTTTGTTTAGTATTCTGAGTAAGTTTCATGTTGGGTCATTTGTTAAAAAAAATCTCAAAAATCTTAAGTAATTCGACTACATTTTTAAACTTATATAGTAACATTTTTGAAAAATCCTGAAACACGTAGTTTGATTTATAGTTTTTTCAATACATACTGAAAGTTTCAAGTCATTAGTATGCTATATCAAAAAGTTATAGACATTTCAATATGGAGCCATAATACGAATCTCAAACTTGAATGACCCATTTCACCCTATTTTCAGGAATATTTTGGAAAATGCTGAAACACGTGTTCAATATTTTTGTATGTTTAGTATTTCCTGTAAATTTCAAGAAAATCGGGCTACCGGTTACAGAGTTAGAAAAAAGACCAAAAAAACTTCCATCCCCCTTTTCACCCCCTTAGGGGTGGAATTTCCAAAAATCCCTTCTTAGCGGGTGCTTGTGTTGTAAAAGGAACCTACCTTCCAAATTTCAGCTTTCTAACTTCAGCGGTTTAGGCTGGGCGTTGTCGCCAGAAAATCGCTTGTTCCTTTATATATTAAGATAATCCCTTCTTAGCGGGTGCTTGTGTTGTAAAAGGAACCTACCTTCTAAATTTCAGCTTTCTAGCTTCAGCGGTTTAGGCTGGGCGTTGTCGGTAGGAAATCGCTTGTTTCTTTATATTTTGATGTTTTTTCAGGAATATTTGAAAAAATCCTGAAATACGTGTTCAATATTTTTGTTTGTTTAGTATTCTGAGTAAGTTTCATGTTGGGTCATTTGTTAAAAAAAATCTCAAAAATCTTAAGTAATTCGACTACATTTTTAAACTTATATAGTAACATTTTTGAAAAATCCTGAAACAGGTAGTTTGATTTATAGTTTTTTCAATACATACTGAAAGTTTCAAGTCATTAGTATGCTATATCAAAAAGTTATAGACATTTCAATATGGAGCCATAATACGAATCTCAAACTTGAATGACCCATTTCACCCTATTTTCAGGAATATTTTGGAAAATGCTGAAACACGTGTTCAATATTTTTGTATGTTTAGTATTTCCTGTAAATTTCAAGAAAATCGGGCTACCGGTTACAGAGTTAGAAAAAAGACCAAAAAAACTTCCATCCCCCTTTTCACCCCCTTAGGGGTGGAATTTCCAAAAATCCCTTCTTAGCGGGTGCTTGTGTTGTAAAAGGAACCTACCTTCCAAATTTCAGCTTTCTAACTTCAGCGGTTTAGGCTGGGCGTTGTCGCCAGAAAATCGCTTGTTCCTTTATATATTATTAAGATAATCCCTTCTTAGCGGGTGCTTGTGTTGTAAAAGGAACCTACCTTCTAAATTTCAGCTTTCTAGCTTCAGCGGTTTAGGCTGGGCGTTGTCGGTAGGAAATCGCTTGTTTCTTTATATTTTGATGTTTTTTCAGGAATATTTGAAAAAATCCTGAAATACGTGTTCAATATTTTTGTTTGTTTAGTATTCTGAGTAAGTTTCATGTTGGGTCATTTGTTAAAAAAAATCTCAAAAATCTTAAGTAATTCGACTACATTTTTAAACTTATATAGGAACATTTTTGAAAAATCCTGAAACACGTGGTTTGATTTATAGTTTTTTCAATACATACTGAAAGTTTCAAGTCATTAGTATGCTATATCAAAAAGTTATAGACATTTCAATATGGAGCCAAAATACGAATCTCAAACTTGAATGACCCATTTCACCCTATTTTCAGGAATATTTTGGAAAATGCTGAAACACGTGTTCAATATTTTTGTATGTTTAGTATTTCCTGTAAATTTCAAGAATATCGGGCTACCGGTTACAGAGTTAGAAAAAAGACCAAAAAAACTTCCATCCCCCTTTTCACCCCCTTAGGGGTGGAATTTCCAAAAATCCCTTCTTAGCGGGTGCTTGTGTTGTAAAAGGAACCTACCTTCCAAATTTCAGCTTTCTAACTTCAGCGGTTTAGGCTGGGCGTTGTCGCCAGAAAATCGCTTGTTCCTTTATATATTAAGATAATCCCTTCTTAGCGGGTGCTTGTGTTGTAAAAGGAACCTACCTTCTAAATTTCAGCTTTCTAGCTTCAGCGGTTTAGGCTGGGCGTTGTCGGTAGGAAATCGCTTGTTTCTTTATATTTTGATGTTTTTTCAGGAATATTTGAAAAAATCTTGAAATACGTGTTCAATATTTTAGTTTGTTTAGTATTCTGAGTAAGTTTCATGTTGGGTCATTTGTTAAAAAAAATCTCAAAAATCTTAAGTAATTCGACTACATTTTTAAACTTATATAGTAACATTTTTGAAAAATCCTGAAACACGTAGTTTGATTTATAGTTTTTTCAATACATACTGAAAGTTTCAAGTCATTAGTATGCTATATCAAAAAGTTATAGACATTTCAATATGGAGCCAAAATACGAATCTCAAACTTGAATGACCCATTTCACCCTATTTTCAGGAATATTTTGGAAAATGCTGAAACACGTGTTCAATATTTTTGTATATTTAGTATTTCCTGTAAATTTCAAGAAAATCGGGCTACCGGTTACAGAGTTAGAAAAAAGACCAAAAAAACTTCCATCCCCCTTTTCACCCCCTTAGGGGTGGAATTTCCAAAAATCCCTTCTTAGCGGGTGCTTGTGTTGTAAAAGGAACCTACCTTCCAAATTTCAGATTTCTAACTTCAGCGGTTTAGGCTGGGCGTTGTCGCCAGAAAATCGCTTGTTCCTTTATATATTAAGATAATCCCTTCTTAGCGGGTGCTTGTGTTGTCAAAGGAACCTACCTTCTAAATTTCAGCTTTCTAGCTTCAGCGGTTTAGGCTGGGCGTTGTCGGTAGGAAATCGCTTGTTTCTTTATATTTTGATGTTTTTTCAGGAATATTTGAAAAAATCCTGAAATACGTGTTCAATATTTTTGTTTGTTTAGTATTCTGAGTAAGTTTCATGTTGGGTCATTTGTTAAAAAAAATCTCAAAAATCTTAAGTAATTCGACTTCCTTTTTAAACTTATATAGTAACATTTTCGAAAAATCCTGAAACACGTGGTTTGATTTAGGTATAGTTTTTTCAATACACACTGAAAGTTTCAAGTCATTAGTATGCTATATCAAAAAGTTATAGACATTTCAATATGGAGCCAAAATACGAATCTCAAACTTGAAATGACCCATTTCACCCTATTTTCAGGAATATTTTGAAAAATGCTGAAACACGTGTTCAATATTTTTTTATGTTTAGTATTTCCTGTAAATTTCAAGAAAATTGGGCTACCGGTTACAGAGTTAGAAAAAAGACCAAAAAAACTTCCATCCCCCTTTTCACCCCCTTAGGGGTGGAATTTCCAAAAATCCCTTCTTAGCGGGTGCTTGTGTTGTAAAAGGAACCTACCTTCCAAATTTCAGCTTTCTAACTTCAGCGGTTTAGGCTGGGCGTTGTCGCCAGAAAATCGCTTGTTCCTTTATATATTAAGATAATCCCTTCTTAGCGGGTGCTTGTGTTGTAAAAGGAACCTACCTTCTAAATTTCAGCTTTCTAGCTTCAGCGGTTTAGGCTGGGCGTTGTCGGTAGGAAATCGCTTGTTTCTTTATATTTTGATGTTTTTTCAGGAATATTTGAAAAAATCCTGAAATACGTGTTCAATATTTTTGTTTGTTAAGTATTCTGAGTAAGTTTCATGTTGGGTCATTTGTTAAAAAAAATCTCAAAAATCTTAAGTAATTCGACTTCCTTTTTAAACTTATATAGTAACATTTTCGAAAAATCCTGAAACACGTGGTTTGATTTAGGTATAGTTTTTTCAATACACACTGAAAGTTTCAAGTCATTAGTATGCTATATCAAAAAGTTATAGACATTTCAATATGGAGCCAAAATACGAATCTCAAACTTGAAATGACCCATTTCACCCTATTTTCAGGAATATTTTGAAAAATGCTGAAACACGTGTTCAATATTTTTTTATGTTTAGTATTTCCTGTAAATTTCAAGAAAATTGGGCTACCGGTTACAGAGTTAGAAAAAAGACCAAAAAAACTTCCATCCCCCTTTTCACCCCCTTAGGGGTGGAATTTCCAAAAATCCCTTCTTAGCGGGTGCTTGTGTTGTAAAAGGAACCTACCTTCCAAATTTCAGCTTTCTAACTTCAGCGGTTTAGGCTGGGCGTTGTCGCCAGAAAATCGCTTGTTCCTTTATATATTAAGATAATCCCTTCTTAGCGGGTGCTTGTGTTGTAAAAGGAACCTACCTTCTAAATTTCAGCTTTCTAGCTTCAGCGGTTTAGGCTGGGCGTTGTCGGTAGGAAATCGCTTGTTTCTTTATATTTTGATGTTTTTTCAGGAATATTTGAAAAAATCCTGAAATACGTGTTCAATATTTTTGTTTGTTTAGTATTCTGAGTAAGTTTCATGTTGGGTCATTTGTTAAAAAAAATCTCAAAAATCTTAAGTAATTCGACTTCCTTTTTAAACTTATATAGTAACATTTTCGAAAAATCCTGAAACACGTGGTTTGATTTAGGTATAGTTTTTTCAATACACACTGAAAGTTTCAAGTCATTAGTATGCTATATCAAAAAGTTATAGACATTTCAATATGGAGCCAAAATACGAATCTCAAACTTGAAATGACCCATTTCACCCTATTTTCAGGAATATTTTGAAAAATGCTGAAACACGTGTTCAATATTTTTTTATGTTTAGTATTTCCTGTAAATTTCAAGAAAATTGGGCTACCGGTTACAGAGTTAGAAAAAAGACCAAAAAAACTTCCATCCCCCTTTTCACCCCCTTAGGGGTGGAATTTCCAAAAATCCCTTCTTAGCGGGTGCTTGTGTTGTAAAAGGAACCTACCTTCCAAATTTCAGCTTTCTAACTTCAGCGGTTTAGGCTGGGCGTTGTCGCCAGAAAATCGCTTGTTCCTTTATATATTAAGATAATCCCTTCTTAGCGGGTGCTTGTGTTGTAAAAGGAACCTACCTTCTAAATTTCAGCTTTCTAGCTTCAGCGGTTTAGGCTGGGCGTTGTCGGTAGGAAATCGCTTGTTTCTTTATATTTTGATGTTTTTTCAGGAATATTTGAAAAAATCTTGAAATACGTGTTCAATATTTTAGTTTGTTTAGTATTCTGAGTAAGTTTCATGTTGGGTCATTTGTTAAAAAAAATCTCAAAAATCTTAAGTAATTCGACTACATTTTTAAACTTATATAGTAACATTTTTGAAAAATCCTGAAACACGTAGTTTGATTTATAGTTTTTTCAATACATACTGAAAGTTTCAAGTCATTAGTATGCTATATCAAAAAGTTATAGACATTTCAATATGGAGCCATAATACGAATCTCAAACTTGAATGACCCATTTCACCCTATTTTCAGGAATATTTTGGAAAATGCTGAAACACGTGTTCAATATTTTTGTATGTTTAGTATTTCCTGTAAATTTCAAGAAAATCGGGCTACCGGTTACAGAGTTAGAAAAAAGACCAAAAAAACTTCCATCCCCCTTTTCACCCCCTTAGGGGTGGAATTTCCAAAAATCCCTTCTTAGCGGGTGCTTGTGTTGTAAAAGGAACCTACCTTCCAAATTTCAGCTTTCTAACTTCAGCGGTTTAGGCTGGGCGTTGTCGCCAGAAAATCGCTTGTTCCTTTATATATTAAGATAATCCCTTCTTAGCGGGTGCTTGTGTTGTAAAAGGAACCTACCTTCTAAATTTCAGCTTTCTAGCTTCAGCGGTTTAGGCTGGGCGTTGTCGGTAGGAAATCGCTTGTTTCTTTATATTTTGATGTTTTTTCAGGAATATTTGAAAAAATCCTGAAATACGTGTTCAATATTTTTGTTTGTTTAGTATTCTGAGTAAGTTTCATGTTGGGTCATTTGTTAAAAAAAATCTCAAAAATCTTAAGTAATTCGACTACATTTTTAAACTTATATAGTAACATTTTTGAAAAATCCTGAAACAGGTAGTTTGATTTATAGTTTTTTCAATACATACTGAAAGTTTCAAGTCATTAGTATGCTATATCAAAAAGTTATAGACATTTCAATATGGAGCCATAATACGAATCTCAAACTTGAATGACCCATTTCACCCTATTTTCAGGAATATTTTGGAAAATGCTGAAACATGTGTTCAATATTTTTGTATGTTTAGTATTTCCTGTAAATTTCAAGAAAATCGGGCTACCGGTTACAGAGTTAGAAAAAAGACCAAAAAAACTTCCATCCCCCTTTTCACCCCCTTAGGGGTGGAATTTCCAAAAATCCCTTCTTAGCGGGTGCTTGTGTTGTAAAAGGAACCTACCTTCCAAATTTCAGCTTTCTAACTTCAGCGGTTTAGGCTGGGCGTTGTCGCCAGAAAATCGCTTGTTCCTTTATATATTAAGATAATCCCTTCTTAGCGGGTGCTTGTGTTGTAAAAGGAACCTACCTTCTAAATTTCAGCTTTCTAGCTTCAGCGGTTTAGGCTGGGCGTTGTCGGTAGGAAATCGCTTGTTTCTTTATATTTTGATGTTTTTTCAGGAATATTTGAAAAAATCTTGAAATACGTGTTCAATATTTTAGTTTGTTTAGTATTCTGAGTAAGTTTCATGTTGGGTCATTTGTTAAAAAAAATCTCAAAAATCTTAAGTAATTCGACTACATTTTTAAACTTATATAGTAACATTTTTGAAAAATCCTGAAACACGTAGTTTGATTTATAGTTTTTTCAATACATACTGAAAGTTTCAAGTCATTAGTATGCTATATCAAAAAGTTATAGACATTTCAATATGGAGCCATAATACGAATCTCAAACTTGAATGACCCATTTCACCCTATTTTCAGGAATATTTTGGAAAATGCTGAAACACGTGTTCAATATTTTTGTATGTTTAGTATTTCCTGTAAATTTCAAGAAAATCGGGCTACCGGTTACAGAGTTAGAAAAAAGACCAAAAAAACTTCCATCCCCCTTTTCACCCCCTTAGGGGTGGAATTTCCAAAAATCCCTTCTTAGCGGGTGCTTGTGTTGTAAAAGGAACCTACCTTCCAAATTTCAGCTTTCTAACTTCAGCGGTTTAGGCTGGGCGTTGTCGCCAGAAAATCGCTTGTTCCTTTATATATTAAGATAATCCCTTCTTAGCGGGTGCTTGTGTTGTAAAAGGAACCTACCTTCTAAATTTCAGCTTTCTAGCTTCAGCGGTTTAGGCTGGGCGTTGTCGGTAGGAAATCGCTTGTTTCTTTATATTTTGATGTTTTTTCAGGAATATTTGAAAAAATCCTGAAATACGTGTTCAATATTTTTGTTTGTTTAGTATTCTGAGTAAGTTTCATGTTGGGTCATTTGTTAAAAAAAATCTCAAAAATCTTAAGTAATTCGACTACATTTTTAAACTTATATAGTAACATTTTTGAAAAATCCTGAAACACGTGGTTTGATTTATAGTTTTTTCAATACATACTGAAAGTTTCAAGTCATTAGTATGCTATATCAAAAAGTTATAGACATTTCAATATGGAGCCAAAATACGAATCTCAAACTTGAATGACCCATTTCACCCTATTTTCAGGAATATTTTGGAAAATGCTGAAACACGTGTTCAATATTTTTATATGTTTAGTATTTCCTGTAAATTTCAAGAAAATCGGGCTACCGGTTACAGAGTTAGAAAAAAGACCAAAAAAACTTCCATCCCCCTTTTCACCCCCTTAGGGGTGGAATTTCCAAAAATCCCTTCTTAGCGGGTGCTTGTGTTGTAAAAGGAACCTACCTTCCAAATTTCAGCTTTCTAACTTCAGCGGTTTAGGCTGGGCGTTGTCGCCAGAAAATCGCTTGTTCCTTTATATATTAAGATAATCCCTTCTTAGCGGGTGCTTGTGTTGTAAAAGGAACCTACCTTCTAAATTTCAGCTTTCTAGCTTCAGCGGTTTAGGCTGGGCGTTGTCGGTAGGAAATCGCTTGTTTCTTTATATTTTGATGTTTTTTCAGGAATATTTGAAAAAATCTTGAAATACGTGTTCAATATTTTAGTTTGTTTAGTATTCTGAGTAAGTTTCATGTTGGGTCATTTGTTAAAAAAAATCTCAAAAATCTTAAGTAATTCGACTACATTTTTAAACTTATATAGTAACATTTTTGAAAAATCCTGAAACACGTAGTTTGATTTATAGTTTTTTCAATACATACTGAAAGTTTCAAGTCATTAGTATGCTATATCAAAAAGTTATAGACATTTCAATATGGAGCCATAATACGAATCTCAAACTTGAATGACCCATTTCACCCTATTTTCAGGAATATTTTGGAAAATGCTGAAACACGTGTTCAATATTTTTGTATGTTTAGTATTTCCTGTAAATTTCAAGAAAATCGGGCTACCGGTTACAGAGTTAGAAAAAAGACCAAAAAAACTTCCATCCCCCTTTTCACCCCCTTAGGGGTGGAATTTCCAAAAATCCCTTCTTAGCGGGTGCTTGTGTTGTAAAAGGAACCTACCTTCCAAATTTCAGCTTTCTAACTTCAGCGGTTTAGGCTGGGCGTTGTCGCCAGAAAATCGCTTGTTCCTTTATATATTAAGATAATCCCTTCTTAGCGGGTGCTTGTGTTGTAAAAGGAACCTACCTTCTAAATTTCAGCTTTCTAGCTTCAGCGGTTTAGGCTGGGCGTTGTCGGTAGGAAATCGCTTGTTTCTTTATATTTTGATGTTTTTTCAGGAATATTTGAAAAAATCCTGAAATACGTGTTCAATATTTTTGTTTGTTTAGTATTCTGAGTAAGTTTCATGTTGGGTCATTTGTTAAAAAAAATCTCAAAAATCTTAAGTAATTCGACTACATTTTTAAACTTATATAGTAACATTTTTGAAAAATCCTGAAACAGGTAGTTTGATTTATAGTTTTTTCAATACATACTGAAAGTTTCAAGTCATTAGTATGCTATATCAAAAAGTTATAGACATTTCAATATGGAGCCATAATACGAATCTCAAACTTGAATGACCCATTTCACCCTATTTTCAGGAATATTTTGGAAAATGCTGAAACACGTGTTCAATATTTTTGTATGTTTAGTATTTCCTGTAAATTTCAAGAAAATCGGGCTACCGGTTACAGAGTTAGAAAAAAGACCAAAAAAACTTCCATCCCCCTTTTCACCCCCTTAGGGGTGGAATTTCCAAAAATCCCTTCTTAGCGGGTGCTTGTGTTGTAAAAGGAACCTACCTTCCAAATTTCAGCTTTCTAACTTCAGCGGTTTAGGCTGGGCGTTGTCGCCAGAAAATCGCTTGTTCCTTTATATATTATTAAGATAATCCCTTCTTAGCGGGTGCTTGTGTTGTAAAAGGAACCTACCTTCTAAATTTCAGCTTTCTAGCTTCAGCGGTTTAGGCTGGGCGTTGTCGGTAGGAAATCGCTTGTTTCTTTATATTTTGATGTTTTTTCAGGAATATTTGAAAAAATCCTGAAATACGTGTTCAATATTTTTGTTTGTTTAGTATTCTGAGTAAGTTTCATGTTGGGTCATTTGTTAAAAAAAATCTCAAAAATCTTAAGTAATTCGACTACATTTTTAAACTTATATAGGAACATTTTTGAAAAATCCTGAAACACGTGGTTTGATTTATAGTTTTTTCAATACATACTGAAAGTTTCAAGTCATTAGTATGCTATATCAAAAAGTTATAGACATTTCAATATGGAGCCAAAATACGAATCTCAAACTTGAATGACCCATTTCACCCTATTTTCAGGAATATTTTGGAAAATGCTGAAACACGTGTTCAATATTTTTGTATGTTTAGTATTTCCTGTAAATTTCAAGAATATCGGGCTACCGGTTACAGAGTTAGAAAAAAGACCAAAAAAACTTCCATCCCCCTTTTCACCCCCTTAGGGGTGGAATTTCCAAAAATCCCTTCTTAGCGGGTGCTTGTGTTGTAAAAGGAACCTACCTTCCAAATTTCAGCTTTCTAACTTCAGCGGTTTAGGCTGGGCGTTGTCGCCAGAAAATCGCTTGTTCCTTTATATATTAAGATAATCCCTTCTTAGCGGGTGCTTGTGTTGTAAAAGGAACCTACCTTCTAAATTTCAGCTTTCTAGCTTCAGCGGTTTAGGCTGGGCGTTGTCGGTAGGAAATCGCTTGTTTCTTTATATTTTGATGTTTTTTCAGGAATATTTGAAAAAATCTTGAAATACGTGTTCAATATTTTAGTTTGTTTAGTATTCTGAGTAAGTTTCATGTTGGGTCATTTGTTAAAAAAAATCTCAAAAATCTTAAGTAATTCGACTACATTTTTAAACTTATATAGTAACATTTTTGAAAAATCCTGAAACACGTAGTTTGATTTATAGTTTTTTCAATACATACTGAAAGTTTCAAGTCATTAGTATGCTATATCAAAAAGTTATAGACATTTCAATATGGAGCCAAAATACGAATCTCAAACTTGAATGACCCATTTCACCCTATTTTCAGGAATATTTTGGAAAATGCTGAAACACGTGTTCAATATTTTTGTATATTTAGTATTTCCTGTAAATTTCAAGAAAATCGGGCTACCGGTTACAGAGTTAGAAAAAAGACCAAAAAAACTTCCATCCCCCTTTTCACCCCCTTAGGGGTGGAATTTCCAAAAATCCCTTCTTAGCGGGTGCTTGTGTTGTAAAAGGAACCTACCTTCCAAATTTCAGATTTCTAACTTCAGCGGTTTAGGCTGGGCGTTGTCGCCAGAAAATCGCTTGTTCCTTTATATATTAAGATAATCCCTTCTTAGCGGGTGCTTGTGTTGTCAAAGGAACCTACCTTCTAAATTTCAGCTTTCTAGCTTCAGCGGTTTAGGCTGGGCGTTGTCGGTAGGAAATCGCTTGTTTCTTTATATTTTGATGTTTTTTCAGGAATATTTGAAAAAATCCTGAAATACGTGTTCAATATTTTTGTTTGTTTAGTATTCTGAGTAAGTTTCATGTTGGGTCATTTGTTAAAAAAAATCTCAAAAATCTTAAGTAATTCGACTTCCTTTTTAAACTTATATAGTAACATTTTCGAAAAATCCTGAAACACGTGGTTTGATTTAGGTATAGTTTTTTCAATACACACTGAAAGTTTCAAGTCATTAGTATGCTATATCAAAAAGTTATAGACATTTCAATATGGAGCCAAAATACGAATCTCAAACTTGAAATGACCCATTTCACCCTATTTTCAGGAATATTTTGAAAAATGCTGAAACACGTGTTCAATATTTTTTTATGTTTAGTATTTCCTGTAAATTTCAAGAAAATTGGGCTACCGGTTACAGAGTTAGAAAAAAGACCAAAAAAACTTCCATCCCCCTTTTCACCCCCTTAGGGGTGGAATTTCCAAAAATCCCTTCTTAGCGGGTGCTTGTGTTGTAAAAGGAACCTACCTTCCAAATTTCAGCTTTCTAACTTCAGCGGTTTAGGCTGGGCGTTGTCGCCAGAAAATCGCTTGTTCCTTTATATATTAAGATAATCCCTTCTTAGCGGGTGCTTGTGTTGTAAAAGGAACCTACCTTCTAAATTTCAGCTTTCTAGCTTCAGCGGTTTAGGCTGGGCGTTGTCGGTAGGAAATCGCTTGTTTCTTTATATTTTGATGTTTTTTCAGGAATATTTGAAAAAATCCTGAAATACGTGTTCAATATTTTTGTTTGTTAAGTATTCTGAGTAAGTTTCATGTTGGGTCATTTGTTAAAAAAAATCTCAAAAATCTTAAGTAATTCGACTTCCTTTTTAAACTTATATAGTAACATTTTCGAAAAATCCTGAAACACGTGGTTTGATTTAGGTATAGTTTTTTCAATACACACTGAAAGTTTCAAGTCATTAGTATGCTATATCAAAAAGTTATAGACATTTCAATATGGAGCCAAAATACGAATCTCAAACTTGAAATGACCCATTTCACCCTATTTTCAGGAATATTTTGAAAAATGCTGAAACACGTGTTCAATATTTTTTTATGTTTAGTATTTCCTGTAAATTTCAAGAAAATTGGGCTACCGGTTACAGAGTTAGAAAAAAGACCAAAAAAACTTCCATCCCCCTTTTCACCCCCTTAGGGGTGGAATTTCCAAAAATCCCTTCTTAGCGGGTGCTTGTGTTGTAAAAGGAACCTACCTTCCAAATTTCAGCTTTCTAACTTCAGCGGTTTAGGCTGGGCGTTGTCGCCAGAAAATCGCTTGTTCCTTTATATATTAAGATAATCCCTTCTTAGCGGGTGCTTGTGTTGTAAAAGGAACCTACCTTCTAAATTTCAGCTTTCTAGCTTCAGCGGTTTAGGCTGGGCGTTGTCGGTAGGAAATCGCTTGTTTCTTTATATTTTGATGTTTTTTCAGGAATATTTGAAAAAATCCTGAAATACGTGTTCAATATTTTTGTTTGTTTAGTATTCTGAGTAAGTTTCATGTTGGGTCATTTGTTAAAAAAAATCTCAAAAATCTTAAGTAATTCGACTTCCTTTTTAAACTTATATAGTAACATTTTCGAAAAATCCTGAAACACGTGGTTTGATTTAGGTATAGTTTTTTCAATACACACTGAAAGTTTCAAGTCATTAGTATGCTATATCAAAAAGTTATAGACATTTCAATATGGAGCCAAAATACGAATCTCAAACTTGAAATGACCCATTTCACCCTATTTTCAGGAATATTTTGAAAAATGCTGAAACACGTGTTCAATATTTTTTTATGTTTAGTATTTCCTGTAAATTTCAAGAAAATTGGGCTACCGGTTACAGAGTTAGAAAAAAGACCAAAAAAACTTCCATCCCCCTTTTCACCCCCTTAGGGGTGGAATTTCCAAAAATCCCTTCTTAGCGGGTGCTTGTGTTGTAAAAGGAACCTACCTTCCAAATTTCAGCTTTCTAACTTCAGCGGTTTAGGCTGGGCGTTGTCGCCAGAAAATCGCTTGTTCCTTTATATATTAAGATAATCCCTTCTTAGCGGGTGCTTGTGTTGTAAAAGGAACCTACCTTCTAAATTTCAGCTTTCTAGCTTCAGCGGTTTAGGCTGGGCGTTGTCGGTAGGAAATCGCTTGTTTCTTTATATTTTGATGTTTTTTCAGGAATATTTGAAAAAATCTTGAAATACGTGTTCAATATTTTAGTTTGTTTAGTATTCTGAGTAAGTTTCATGTTGGGTCATTTGTTAAAAAAAATCTCAAAAATCTTAAGTAATTCGACTACATTTTTAAACTTATATAGTAACATTTTTGAAAAATCCTGAAACACGTAGTTTGATTTATAGTTTTTTCAATACATACTGAAAGTTTCAAGTCATTAGTATGCTATATCAAAAAGTTATAGACATTTCAATATGGAGCCATAATACGAATCTCAAACTTGAATGACCCATTTCACCCTATTTTCAGGAATATTTTGGAAAATGCTGAAACACGTGTTCAATATTTTTGTATGTTTAGTATTTCCTGTAAATTTCAAGAAAATCGGGCTACCGGTTACAGAGTTAGAAAAAAGACCAAAAAAACTTCCATCCCCCTTTTCACCCCCTTAGGGGTGGAATTTCCAAAAATCCCTTCTTAGCGGGTGCTTGTGTTGTAAAAGGAACCTACCTTCCAAATTTCAGCTTTCTAACTTCAGCGGTTTAGGCTGGGCGTTGTCGCCAGAAAATCGCTTGTTCCTTTATATATTAAGATAATCCCTTCTTAGCGGGTGCTTGTGTTGTAAAAGGAACCTACCTTCTAAATTTCAGCTTTCTAGCTTCAGCGGTTTAGGCTGGGCGTTGTCGGTAGGAAATCGCTTGTTTCTTTATATTTTGATGTTTTTTCAGGAATATTTGAAAAAATCCTGAAATACGTGTTCAATATTTTTGTTTGTTTAGTATTCTGAGTAAGTTTCATGTTGGGTCATTTGTTAAAAAAAATCTCAAAAATCTTAAGTAATTCGACTACATTTTTAAACTTATATAGTAACATTTTTGAAAAATCCTGAAACAGGTAGTTTGATTTATAGTTTTTTCAATACATACTGAAAGTTTCAAGTCATTAGTATGCTATATCAAAAAGTTATAGACATTTCAATATGGAGCCATAATACGAATCTCAAACTTGAATGACCCATTTCACCCTATTTTCAGGAATATTTTGGAAAATGCTGAAACATGTGTTCAATATTTTTGTATGTTTAGTATTTCCTGTAAATTTCAAGAAAATCGGGCTACCGGTTACAGAGTTAGAAAAAAGACCAAAAAAACTTCCATCCCCCTTTTCACCCCCTTAGGGGTGGAATTTCCAAAAATCCCTTCTTAGCGGGTGCTTGTGTTGTAAAAGGAACCTACCTTCCAAATTTCAGCTTTCTAACTTCAGCGGTTTAGGCTGGGCGTTGTCGCCAGAAAATCGCTTGTTCCTTTATATATTATTAAGATAATCCCTTCTTAGCGGGTGCTTGTGTTGTAAAAGGAACCTACCTTCTAAATTTCAGCTTTCTAGCTTCAGCGGTTTAGGCTGGGCGTTGTCGGTAGGAAATCGCTTGTTTCTTTATATTTTGATGTTTTTTCAGGAATATTTGAAAAAATCCTGAAATACGTGTTCAATATTTTTGTTTGTTTAGTATTCTGAGTAAGTTTCATGTTGGGTCATTTGTTAAAAAAAATCTCAAAAATCTTAAGTAATTCGACTACATTTTTAAACTTATATAGGAACATTTTTGAAAAATCCTGAAACACGTGGTTTGATTTATAGTTTTTTCAATACATACTGAAAGTTTCAAGTCATTAGTATGCTATATCAAAAAGTTATAGACATTTCAATATGGAGCCAAAATACGAATCTCAAACTTGAATGACCCATTTCACCCTATTTTCAGGAATATTTTGGAAAATGCTGAAACACGTGTTCAATATTTTTGTATGTTTAGTATTTCCTGTAAATTTCAAGAATATCGGGCTACCGGTTACAGAGTTAGAAAAAAGACCAAAAAAACTTCCATCCCCCTTTTCACCCCCTTAGGGGTGGAATTTCCAAAAATCCCTTCTTAGCGGGTGCTTGTGTTGTAAAAGGAACCTACCTTCCAAATTTCAGCTTTCTAACTTCAGCGGTTTAGGCTGGGCGTTGTCGCCAGAAAATCGCTTGTTCCTTTATATATTAAGATAATCCCTTCTTAGCGGGTGCTTGTGTTGTAAAAGGAACCTACCTTCTAAATTTCAGCTTTCTAGCTTCAGCGGTTTAGGCTGGGCGTTGTCGGTAGGAAATCGCTTGTTTCTTTATATTTTGATGTTTTTTCAGGAATATTTGAAAAAATCTTGAAATACGTGTTCAATATTTTAGTTTGTTTAGTATTCTGAGTAAGTTTCATGTTGGGTCATTTGTTAAAAAAAATCTCAAAAATCTTAAGTAATTCGACTACATTTTTAAACTTATATAGTAACATTTTTGAAAAATCCTGAAACACGTAGTTTGATTTATAGTTTTTTCAATACATACTGAAAGTTTCAAGTCATTAGTATGCTATATCAAAAAGTTATAGACATTTCAATATGGAGCCAAAATACGAATCTCAAACTTGAATGACCCATTTCACCCTATTTTCAGGAATATTTTGGAAAATGCTGAAACACGTGTTCAATATTTTTGTATATTTAGTATTTCCTGTAAATTTCAAGAAAATCGGGCTACCGGTTACAGAGTTAGAAAAAAGACCAAAAAAACTTCCATCCCCCTTTTCACCCCCTTAGGGGTGGAATTTCCAAAAATCCCTTCTTAGCGGGTGCTTGTGTTGTAAAAGGAACCTACCTTCCAAATTTCAGATTTCTAACTTCAGCGGTTTAGGCTGGGCGTTGTCGCCAGAAAATCGCTTGTTCCTTTATATATTAAGATAATCCCTTCTTAGCGGGTGCTTGTGTTGTCAAAGGAACCTACCTTCTAAATTTCAGCTTTCTAGCTTCAGCGGTTTAGGCTGGGCGTTGTCGGTAGGAAATCGCTTGTTTCTTTATATTTTGATGTTTTTTCAGGAATATTTGAAAAAATCCTGAAATACGTGTTCAATATTTTTGTTTGTTTAGTATTCTGAGTAAGTTTCATGTTGGGTCATTTGTTAAAAAAAATCTCAAAAATCTTAAGTAATTCGACTTCCTTTTTAAACTTATATAGTAACATTTTCGAAAAATCCTGAAACACGTGGTTTGATTTAGGTATAGTTTTTTCAATACACACTGAAAGTTTCAAGTCATTAGTATGCTATATCAAAAAGTTATAGACATTTCAATATGGAGCCAAAATACGAATCTCAAACTTGAAATGACCCATTTCACCCTATTTTCAGGAATATTTTGAAAAATGCTGAAACACGTGTTCAATATTTTTTTATGTTTAGTATTTCCTGTAAATTTCAAGAAAATTGGGCTACCGGTTACAGAGTTAGAAAAAAGACCAAAAAAACTTCCATCCCCCTTTTCACCCCCTTAGGGGTGGAATTTCCAAAAATCCCTTCTTAGCGGGTGCTTGTGTTGTAAAAGGAACCTACCTTCCAAATTTCAGCTTTCTAACTTCAGCGGTTTAGGCTGGGCGTTGTCGCCAGAAAATCGCTTGTTCCTTTATATATTAAGATAATCCCTTCTTAGCGGGTGCTTGTGTTGTAAAAGGAACCTACCTTCTAAATTTCAGCTTTCTAGCTTCAGCGGTTTAGGCTGGGCGTTGTCGGTAGGAAATCGCTTGTTTCTTTATATTTTGATGTTTTTTCAGGAATATTTGAAAAAATCCTGAAATACGTGTTCAATATTTTTGTTTGTTAAGTATTCTGAGTAAGTTTCATGTTGGGTCATTTGTTAAAAAAAATCTCAAAAATCTTAAGTAATTCGACTTCCTTTTTAAACTTATATAGTAACATTTTCGAAAAATCCTGAAACACGTGGTTTGATTTAGGTATAGTTTTTTCAATACACACTGAAAGTTTCAAGTCATTAGTATGCTATATCAAAAAGTTATAGACATTTCAATATGGAGCCAAAATACGAATCTCAAACTTGAAATGACCCATTTCACCCTATTTTCAGGAATATTTTGAAAAATGCTGAAACACGTGTTCAATATTTTTTTATGTTTAGTATTTCCTGTAAATTTCAAGAAAATTGGGCTACCGGTTACAGAGTTAGAAAAAAGACCAAAAAAACTTCCATCCCCCTTTTCACCCCCTTAGGGGTGGAATTTCCAAAAATCCCTTCTTAGCGGGTGCTTGTGTTGTAAAAGGAACCTACCTTCCAAATTTCAGCTTTCTAACTTCAGCGGTTTAGGCTGGGCGTTGTCGCCAGAAAATCGCTTGTTCCTTTATATATTAAGATAATCCCTTCTTAGCGGGTGCTTGTGTTGTAAAAGGAACCTACCTTCTAAATTTCAGCTTTCTAGCTTCAGCGGTTTAGGCTGGGCGTTGTCGGTAGGAAATCGCTTGTTTCTTTATATTTTGATGTTTTTTCAGGAATATTTGAAAAAATCCTGAAATACGTGTTCAATATTTTTGTTTGTTTAGTATTCTGAGTAAGTTTCATGTTGGGTCATTTGTTAAAAAAAATCTCAAAAATCTTAAGTAATTCGACTTCCTTTTTAAACTTATATAGTAACATTTTCGAAAAATCCTGAAACACGTGGTTTGATTTAGGTATAGTTTTTTCAATACACACTGAAAGTTTCAAGTCATTAGTATGCTATATCAAAAAGTTATAGACATTTCAATATGGAGCCAAAATACGAATCTCAAACTTGAAATGACCCATTTCACCCTATTTTCAGGAATATTTTGAAAAATGCTGAAACACGTGTTCAATATTTTTTTATGTTTAGTATTTCCTGTAAATTTCAAGAAAATTGGGCTACCGGTTACAGAGTTAGAAAAAAGACCAAAAAAACTTCCATCCCCCTTTTCACCCCCTTAGGGGTGGAATTTCCAAAAATCCCTTCTTAGCGGGTGCTTGTGTTGTAAAAGGAACCTACCTTCCAAATTTCAGCTTTCTAACTTCAGCGGTTTAGGCTGGGAGTTGTCGCCAGAAAATCGCTTGTTCCTTTATATATTAAGATAATCCCTTCTTAGCGGGTGCTTGTGTTGTAAAAGGAACCTACCTTCTAAATTTCAGCTTTCTAGCTTCAGCGGTTTAGGCTGGGCGTTGTCGGTGGGAAATCGCTTGTTTCTTTATATTTTGATGTTTTTTCAGGAATATTTGAAAAAATCTTGAAATACGTGTTCAATATTTTAGTTTGTTTAGTATTCTGAGTAAGTTTCATGTTGGGTCATTTGTTAAAAAAAATCTCAAAAATCTTAAGTAATTCGACTACATTTTTAAACTTATATAGTAACATTTTTGAAAAATCCTGAAACACGTGGTTTGATTTATAGTTTTTTCAATACATACTGAAAGTTTCAAGTCATTAGTATGCTATATCAAAAAGTTATAGACATTTCAATATGGAGCCATAATACGAATCTCAAACTTGAATGACCCATTTCACCCTATTTTCAGGAATATTTTGGAAAATGCTGAAACACGTGTTCAATATTTTTGTATGTTTAGTATTTCCTGTAAATTTCAAGAAAATCGGGCTACCGGTTACAGAGTTAGAAAAAAGACCAAAAAAACTTCCATCCCCCTTTTCACCCCCTTAGGGGTGGAATTTCCAAAAATCCCTTCTTAGCGGGTGCTTGTGTTGTAAAAGGAACCTACCTTCCAAATTTCAGCTTTCTAACTTCAGCGGTTTAGGCTGGGCGTTGTCGCCAGAAAATCGCTTGTTCCTTTATATATTAAGATAATCCCTTCTTAGCGGGTGCTTGTGTTGTAAAAGGAACCTACCTTCTAAATTTCAGCTTTCTAGCTTCAGCGGTTTAGGCTGGGCGTTGTCGGTAGGAAATCGCTTGTTTCTTTATATTTTGATGTTTTTTCAGGAATATTTGAAAAAATCCTGAAATACGTGTTCAATATTTTTGTTTGTTTAGTATTCTGAGTAAGTTTCATGTTGGGTCATTTGTTAAAAAAAATCTCAAAAATCTTAAGTAATTCGACTACATTTTTAAACTTATATAGTAACATTTTTGAAAAATCCTGAAACACGTAGTTTGATTTATAGTTTTTTCAATACATACTGAAAGTTTCAAGTCATTAGTATGCTATATCAAAAAGTTATAGACATTTCAATATGGAGCCAAAATACGAATCTCAAACTTGAATGACCCATTTCACCCTATTTTCAGGAATATTTTGGAAAATGCTGAAACACGTGTTCAATATTTTTGTATATTTAGTATTTCCTGTAAATTTCAAGAAAATCGGGCTACCGGTTACAGAGTTAGAAAAAAGACCAAAAAAACTTCCATCCCCCTTTTCACCCCCTTAGGGGTGGAATTTCCAAAAATCCCTTCTTAGCGGGTGCTTGTGTTGTAAAAGGAACCTACCTTCCAAATTTCAGATTTCTAACTTCAGCGGTTTAGGCTGGGCGTTGTCGCCAGAAAATCGCTTGTTCCTTTATATATTAAGATAATCCCTTCTTAGCGGGTGCTTGTGTTGTCAAAGGAACCTACCTTCTAAATTTCAGCTTTCTAGCTTCAGCGGTTTAGGCTGGGCGTTGTCGGTAGGAAATCGCTTGTTTCTTTATATTTTGATGTTTTTTCAGGAATATTTGAAAAAATCCTGAAATACGTGTTCAATATTTTTGTTTGTTAAGTATTCTGAGTAAGTTTCATGTTGGGTCATTTGTTAAAAAAAATCTCAAAAATCTTAAGTAATTCGACTTCCTTTTTAAACTTATATAGTAACATTTTCGAAAAATCCTGAAACACGTGGTTTGATTTAGGTATAGTTTTTTCAATACACACTGAAAGTTTCAAGTCATTAGTATGCTATATCAAAAAGTTATAGACATTTCAATATGGAGCCAAAATACGAATCTCAAACTTGAAATGACCCATTTCACCCTATTTTCAGGAATATTTTGAAAAATGCTGAAACACGTGTTCAATATTTTTTTATGTTTAGTATTTCCTGTAAATTTCAAGAAAATTGGGCTACCGGTTACAGAGTTAGAAAAAAGACCAAAAAAACTTCCATCCCCCTTTTCACCCCCTTAGGGGTGGAATTTCCAAAAATCCCTTCTTAGCGGGTGCTTGTGTTGTAAAAGGAACCTACCTTCCAAATTTCAGCTTTCTAACTTCAGCGGTTTAGGCTGGGCGTTGTCGCCAGAAAATCGCTTGTTCCTTTATATATTAAGATAATCCCTTCTTAGCGGGTGCTTGTGTTGTAAAAGGAACCTACCTTCTAAATTTCAGCTTTCTAGCTTCAGCGGTTTAGGCTGGGCGTTGTCGGTAGGAAATCGCTTGTTTCTTTATATTTTGATGTTTTTTCAGGAATATTTGAAAAAATCCTGAAATACGTGTTCAATATTTTTGTTTGTTTAGTATTCTGAGTAAGTTTCATGTTGGGTCATTTGTTAAAAAAAATCTCAAAAATCTTAAGTAATTCGACTTCCTTTTTAAACTTATATAGTAACATTTTCGAAAAATCCTGAAACACGTGGTTTGATTTAGGTATAGTTTTTTCAATACACACTGAAAGTTTCAAGTCATTAGTATGCTATATCAAAAAGTTATAGACATTTCAATATGGAGCCAAAATACGAATCTCAAACTTGAAATGACCCATTTCACCCTATTTTCAGGAATATTTTGAAAAATGCTGAAACACGTGTTCAATATTTTTTTATGTTTAGTATTTCCTGTAAATTTCAAGAAAATTGGGCTACCGGTTACAGAGTTAGAAAAAAGACCAAAAAAACTTCCATCCCCCTTTTCACCCCCTTAGGGGTGGAATTTCCAAAAATCCCTTCTTAGCGGGTGCTTGTGTTGTAAAAGGAACCTACCTTCCAAATTTCAGCTTTCTAACTTCAGCGGTTTAGGCTGGGCGTTGTCGCCAGAAAATCGCTTGTTCCTTTATATATTAAGATAATCCCTTCTTAGCGGGTGCTTGTGTTGTAAAAGGAACCTACCTTCTAAATTTCAGCTTTCTAGCTTCAGCGGTTTAGGCTGGGCGTTGTCGGTAGGAAATCGCTTGTTTCTTTATATTTTGATGTTTTTTCAGGAATATTTGAAAAAATCCTGAAATACGTGTTCAATATTTTTGTTTGTTTAGTATTCTGAGTAAGTTTCATGTTGGGTCATTTGTTAAAAAAAATCTCAAAAATCTTAAGTAATTCGACTACATTTTTAAACTTATATAGTAACATTTTTGAAAAATCCTGAAACACGTAGTTTGATTTATAGTTTTTTCAATACATACTGAAAGTTTCAAGTCATTAGTATGCTATATCAAAAAGTTATAGACATTTCAATATGGAGCCAAAATACGAATCTCAAACTTGAATGACCCATTTCACCCTATTTTCAGGAATGTTTTGGAAAATGCTGAAACACGTGTTCAATATTTTTTTATGTTTAGTATTTCCTGTAAATTTCAAGAAAATTGGGCTACCGGTTACAGAGTTAGAAAAAAGACCAAAAAAACTTCCATCCCCCTTTTCACCCCCTTAGGGGTGGAATTTCCAAAAATCCCTTCTTAGCGGGTGCTTGTGTTGTAAAAGGAACCTACCTTCCAAATTTCAGCTTTCTAACTTCAGCGGTTTAGGCTGGGCGTTGTCGCCAGAAAATCACTCGTTCCTTTATATATTAAGATAATCCCTTCTTAGCGGGTGCTTGTGTTGTAAAAGGAACCTACATTCTAAATTTCAGCTTTCTAGCTTCAGCGGTTTAGGCTGGGCGTTGTCGGTAGGAAATCGCTTGTTTCTTTATATTTTGATGTTTTTTCAGGAATATTTGAAAAAATCCTGAAATACGTGTTCAATATTTTTGTTTGTTTAGTATTCTGAGTAAGTTTCATGTTGGGTCATTTGTTAAAAAAAATCTCAAAAATCTTAAGTAATTCGACTTCCTTTTTTAACTTATATAGTAACATTTTCGAAAAATCCTGAAACACGTGGTTTGATTTATAGTTTTTTCAATACATACTGAAAGTTTCAAGTCATTAGTATGCTATATCAAAAAGTTATAGACATTTCAATATGGAGCCAAAATACGAATCTCAAACTTGAATGACCCATTTCACCCTATTTTCAGGAATATTTTGAAAAATGCTGAAACACGTCTTCAATAATTTGTATGTTTAGTATTTCCTATAAATTTCAAGAAAATCGGGCTACCGGTTACAGAGTTAGAAAAATAACCAAAAAAACTTCCATCCCCCTTTTCATCCCCTTAGGGGTGGAATTTCCAAAAATCCCTTCTTAGCGGGTGCTTGTGTTGTAAAAGGAACCTACCTTCTAAATTTCAGCTTTCTAGCTTCAGCGGTTTAGGCTGGGCGTTGTCGGTAGAAAATCGCTTGTTTCTTTATATTTTGATGTTTTTTCAGGAATATTTGAAAAAATCTTGAAATATGTGTTCAATATTTTAGTTTGTTTAGTATTCTGAGTAAGTTTCATGTTGGGTCATTTGTTAAAAAAAATCTCAAAAATCTTAAGTAATTCGACTACATTTTTAAACTTATATAGTAACATTTTCGAAAAATCCTGAAACACGTGGTTTGATTTATAGTTTTTTCAATACATACTGAAAGTTTCAAGTCATTAGTATGCTATATCAAAAAGTTATAGACATTTCAATATGGAGCCATAATACGAATCTCAAACTTGAATGACCCATTTCACCCTATTTTCAGGAATATTTTGGAAAATGCTGAAACACGTGTTCAATATTTTTGTATGTTTAGTATTTCCTGTAAATTTCAAGAAAATCAGGCTACCGGTTACAGAGTTAGAAAAAAGACCAAAAAAACTTCCATCCCCCTTTTCACCCCCTTAGGGGTGGAATTTCCAAAAATCCCTTCTTAGCGGGTGCTTGTGTTGTAAAAGGAACCTACCTTCCAAATTTCAGCTTTCTAACTTCAGCGGTTTAGGCTGGGCGTTGTCGCCAGAAAATCGCTTGTTCCTTTATATATTAAGATAATCCCTTCTTAGCGGGTGCTTGTGTTGTAAAAGGAACCTACCTTCTAAATTTCAGCTTTCTAGCTTCAGCGGTTTAGGCTGGGCGTTGTCGGTAGGAAATCGCTTGTTTCTTTATATTTTGATGTTTTTTCAGGAATATTTGAAAAAATCCTGAAATACGTGTTCAATATTTTTGTTTGTTTAGTATTCTGAGTAAGTTTCATGTTGGGTCATTTGTTAAAAAAAATCTCAAAAATCTTAAGTAATTCGACTACATTTTTAAACTTATATAGTAACATTTTTGAAAAATCCTGAAACACGTGGTTTGATTTATAGTTTTTTCAATACATACTGAAAGTTTCAAGTCATTAGTATGCTATATCAAAAAGTTATAGACATTTCAATATGGAGCCAAAATACGAATCTCAAACTTGAATGACCCATTTCACCCTATTTTCAGGAATATTTTGGAAAATGCTGAAACACGTGTTCAATATTTTTATATGTTTAGTATTTCCTGTAAATTTCAAGAAAATCGGGCTACCGGTTACAGAGTTAGAAAAAAGACCAAAAAAACTTCCATCCCCCTTTTCACCCCCTTAGGGGTGGAATTTCCAAAAATCCCTTCTTAGCGGGTGCTTGTGTTGTAAAAGGAACCTACCTTCCAAATTTCAGCTTTCTAACTTCAGCGGTTTAGGCTGGGCGTTGTCGCCAGAAAATCGCTTGTTCCTTTATATATTAAGATAATCCCTTCTTAGCGGGTGCTTGTGTTGTAAAAGGAACCTACCTTCTAAATTTCAGCTTTCTAGCTTCAGCGGTTTAGGCTGGGCGTTGTCGGTAGGAAATCGCTTGTTTCTTTATATTTTGATGTTTTTTCAGGAATATTTGAAAAAATCTTGAAATACGTGTTCAATATTTTAGTTTGTTTAGTATTCTGAGTAAGTTTCATGTTGGGTCATTTGTTAAAAAAAATCTCAAAAATCTTAAGTAATTCGACTACATTTTTAAACTTATATAGTAACATTTTTGAAAAATCCTGAAACACGTGGTTTGATTTATAGTTTTTTCAATACATACTGAAAGTTTCAAGTCATTAGTATGCTATATCAAAAAGTTATAGACATTTCAATATGGAGCCATAATACGAATCTCAAACTTGAATGACCCATTTCACCCTATTTTCAGGAATATTTTGGAAAATGCTGAAACACGTGTTCAATATTTTTGTATGTTTAGTATTTCCTGTAAATTTCAAGAAAATCGGGCTACCGGTTACAGAGTTAGAAAAAAGACCAAAAAAACTTCCATCCCCCTTTTCACCCCCTTAGGGGTGGAATTTCCAAAAATCCCTTCTTAGCGGGTGCTTGTGTTGTAAAAGGAACCTACCTTCCAAATTTCAGCTTTCTAACTTCAGCGGTTTAGGCTGGGCGTTGTCGCCAGAAAATCGCTTGTTCCTTTATATATTAAGATAATCCCTTCTTAGCGGGTGCTTGTGTTGTAAAAGGAACCTACCTTCTAAATTTCAGCTTTCTAGCTTCAGCGGTTTAGGCTGGGCGTTGTCGGTAGGAAATCGCTTGTTTCTTTATATTTTGATGTTTTTTCAGGAATATTTGAAAAAATCTTGAAATACGTGTTCAATATTTTTGTTTGTTTAGTATTCTGAGTAAGTTTCATGTTGGGTCATTTGTTAAAAAAAATCTCAAAAATCTTAAGTAATTCGACTACATTTTTAAACTTATATAGTAACATTTTTGAAAAATCCTGAAACACGTGGTTTGATTTATAGTTTTTTCAATACATACTGAAAGTTTCAAGTCATTAGTATGCTATATCAAAAAGTTATAGACATTTCAATATGGAGCCATAATACGAATCTCAAACTTGAATGACCCATTTCACCCTATTTTCAGGAATATTTTGGAAAATGCTGAAACACGTGTTCAATATTTTTGTATGTTTAGTATTTCCTGTAAATTTCAAGAAAATCGGGCTACCGGTTACAGAGTTAGAAAAAAGACCAAAAAAACTTCCATCCCCCTTTTCATCCCCTTAGGGGTGGAATTTCCAAAAATCCCTTCTTAGCGGGTGCTTGTGTTGTAAAAGGAACCTACCTTCCAAATTTCAGCTTTCTAACTTCAGCGGTTTAGGCTGGGCGTTGTCGCCAGAAAATCGCTTGTTCCTTTATATATTAAGATAATCCCTTCTTAGCGGGTGCTTGTGTTGTCAAAGGAACCTACCTTCTAAATTTCAGCTTTCTAGCTTCAGCGGTTTAGGCTGGGCGTTGTCGGTAGGAAATCGCTTGTTTCTTTATATTTTGATGTTTTTTCAGGAATATTTGAAAAAATCCTGAAATACGTGTTCAATATTTTTGTTTGTTTAGTATTCTGAGTAAGTTTCATGTTGGGTCATTTGTTAAAAAAAATCTCAAAAATCTTAAGTAATTCGACTACATTTTTAAACTTATATAGGAACATTTTTGAAAAATCCTGAAACACGTGGTTTGATTTATAGTTTTTTCAATACATACTGAAAGTTTCAAGTCATTAGTATGCTATATCAAAAAGTTATAGACATTTCAATATGGAGCCAAAATACGAATCTCAAACTTGAATGACCCATTTCACCCTATTTTCAGGAATATTTTGGAAAATGCTGAAACACGTGTTAATATTTTTGTATGTTTAGTATTTCCTGTAAATTTCAAGAATATCGGGCTACCGGTTACAGAGTTAGAAAAAAGACCAAAAAAACTTCCATCCCCCTTTTCACCCCCTTAGGGGTGGAATTTCCAAAAATCCCTTCTTAGCGGGTGCTTGTGTTGTAAAAGGAACCTACCTTCCAAATTTCAGCTTTCTAACTTCAGCGGTTTAGGCTGGGCGTTGTCGCCAGAAAATCGCTTGTTCCTTTATATATTATTAAGATAATCCCTTCTTAGCGGGTGCTTGTGTTGTAAAAGGAACCTACCTTCTAAATTTCAGCTTTCTAGCTTCAGCGGTTTAGGCTGGGCGTTGTCGGTAGGAAATCGCTTGTTTCTTTATATTTTGATGTTTTTTCAGGAATATTTGAAAAAATCCTGAAATACGTGTTCAATATTTTTGTTTGTTTAGTATTCTGAGTAAGTTTCATGTTGGGTCATTTGTTAAAAAAAATCTCAAAAATCTTAAGTAATTCGACTACATTTTTAAACTTATATAGGAACATTTTTGAAAAATCCTGAAACACGTGGTTTGATTTATAGTTTTTTCAATACATACTGAAAGTTTCAAGTCATTAGTATGCTATATCAAAAAGTTATAGACATTTCAATATGGAGCCAAAATACGAATCTCAAACTTGAATGACCCATTTCACCCTATTTTCAGGAATATTTTGGAAAATGCTGAAACACGTGTTCAATATTTTTGTATGTTTAGTATTTCCTGTAAATTTCAAGAATATCGGGCTACCGGTTACAGAGTTAGAAAAAAGACCAAAAAAACTTCCATCCCCCTTTTCACCCCCTTAGGGGTGGAATTTCCAAAAATCCCTTCTTAGCGGGTGCTTGTGTTGTAAAAGGAACCTACCTTCCAAATTTCAGCTTTCTAACTTCAGCGGTTTAGGCTGGGCGTTGTCGCCAGAAAATCGCTTGTTCCTTTATATATTAAGATAATCCCTTCTTAGCGGGTGCTTGTGTTGTAAAAGGAACCTACCTTCTAAATTTCAGCTTTCTAGCTTCAGCGGTTTAGGCTGGGCGTTGTCGGTAGGAAATCGCTTGTTTCTTTATATTTTGATGTTTTTTCAGGAATATTTGAAAAAATCTTGAAATACGTGTTCAATATTTTAGTTTGTTTAGTATTCTGAGTAAGTTTCATGTTGGGTCATTTGTTAAAAAAAATCTCAAAAATCTTAAGTAATTCGACTACATTTTTAAACTTATATAGTAACATTTTTGAAAAATCCTGAAACACGTGGTTTGATTTATAGTTTTTTCAATACATACTGAAAGTTTCAAGTCATTAGTATGCTATATCAAAAAGTTATAGACATTTCAATATGGAGCCATAATACGAATCTCAAACTTGAATGACCCATTTCACCCTATTTTCAGGAATATTTTGGAAAATGCTGAAACACGTGTTCAATATTTTTGTATGTTTAGTATTTCCTGTAAATTTCAAGAAAATCGGGCTACCGGTTACAGAGTTAGAAAAAAGACCAAAAAAACTTCCATCCCCCTTTTCACCCCCTTAGGGGTGGAATTTCCAAAAATCCCTTCTTAGCGGGTGCTTGTGTTGTAAAAGGAACCTACCTTCCAAATTTCAGCTTTCTAACTTCAGCGGTTTAGGCTGGGCGTTGTCGCCAGAAAATCGCTTGTTCCTTTATATATTAAGATAATCCCTTCTTAGCGGGTGCTTGTGTTGTCAAAGGAACCTACCTTCTAAATTTCAGCTTTCTAGCTTCAGCGGTTTAGGCTGGGCGTTGTCGGTAGGAAATCGCTTGTTTTTTTTATATTTTGATGTTTTTTCAGGAATATTTGAAAAAATCCTGAAATACGTGTTCAATATTTTTGTTTGTTTAGTATTCTGAGTAAGTTTCATGTTGGGTCATTTGTTAAAAAAAATCTCAAAAATCTTAAGTAATTCGACTACATTTTTAAACTTATATAGGAACATTTTTGAAAAATCCTGAAACACGTGGTTTGATTTATAGTTTTTTCAATTCATACTGAAAGTTTCAAGTCATTAGTATGCTATATCAAAAAGTTATAGACATTTCAATATGGAGCCATAATACGAATCTCAAACTTGAATGACCCATTTCACCCTATTTTCAGGAATATTTTGGAAAATGCTGAAACACGTGTTCAATATTTTTGTATATTTAGTATTTCCTGTAAATTTCAAGAAAATCGGGCTACCGGTTACAGAGTTAGAAAAAAGACCAAAAAAACTTCCATCCCCCTTTTCACCCCCTTAGGGGTGGAATTTCCAAAAATCCCTTCTTAGCGGGTGCTTGTGTTGTAAAAGGAACCTACCTTCCAAATTTCAGCTTTCTAACTTCAGCGGTTTAGGCTGGGCGTTGTCGCCAGAAAATCGCTTGTTCCTTTATATATTAAGATAATCCCTTCTTAGCGGGTGCTTGTGTTGTCAAAGGAACCTACCTTCTAAATTTCAGCTTTCTAGCTTCAGCGGTTTAGGCTGGGCGTTGTCGGTAGGAAATCGCTTGTTTCTTTATATTTTGATGTTTTTTCAGGAATATTTGAAAAAATCCTGAAATACGTGTTCAATATTTTTGTTTGTTTAGTATTCTGAGTAAGTTTCATGTTGGGTCATTTGTTAAAAAAAATCTCAAAAATCTTAAGTAATTCGACTTCCTTTTTAAACTTATATAGTAACATTTTCGAAAAATCCTGAAACACGTGGTTTGATTTAGGTATAGTTTTTTCAATACACACTGAAAGTTTCAAGTCATTAGTATGCTGTATCAAAAAGTTATAGACATTTCAATATGGAGCCAAAATACGAATCTCAAACTTGAAATGACCCATTTCACCCTATTTTCAGGAATATTTTGAAAAATGCTGAAACACGTGTTCAATATTTTTTTATGTTTAGTATTTCCTGTAAATTTCAAGAAAATTGGGCTACCGGTTACAGAGTTAGAAAAAAGACCAAAAAAACTTCCATCCCCCTTTTCACCCCCTTAGGGGTGGAATTTCCAAAAATCCCTTCTTAGCGGGTGCTTGTGTTGTAAAAGGAACCTACCTTCCAAATTTCAGCTTTCTAACTTCAGCGGTTTAGGCTGGGCGTTGTCGCCAGAAAATCGCTTGTTCCTTTATATATTAAGATAATCCCTTCTTAGCGGGTGCTTGTGTTGTAAAAGGAACCTACCTTCTAAATTTCAGCTTTCTAGCTTCAGCGGTTTAGGCTGGGCGTTGTCGGTAGGAAATCGCTTGTTTCTTTATATTTTGATGTTTTTTCAGGAATATTTGAAAAAATCTTGAAATACGTGTTCAATATTTTAGTTTGTTTAGTATTCTGAGTAAGTTTCATGTTGGGTCATTTGTTAAAAAAAATCTCAAAAATCTTAAGTAATTCGACTACATTTTTAAACTTATATAGTAACATTTTTGAAAAATCCTGAAACACGTGGTTTGATTTATAGTTTTTTCAATACATACTGAAAGTTTCAAGTCATTAGTATGCTATATCAAAAAGTTATAGACATTTCAATATGGAGCCATAATACGAATCTCAAACTTGAATGACCCATTTCACCCTATTTTCAGGAATATTTTGGAAAATGCTGAAACACGTGTTCAATATTTTTGTATGTTTAGTATTTCCTGTAAATTTCAAGAAAATCGGGCTACCGGTTACAGAGTTAGAAAAAAGACCAAAAAAACTTCCATCCCCCTTTTCACCCCCTTAGGGGTGGAATTTCCAAAAATCCCTTCTTAGCGGGTGCTTGTGTTGTAAAAGGAACCTACCTTCCAAATTTCAGCTTTCTAACTTCAGCGGTTTAGGCTGGGCGTTGTC
Source organism: Eupithecia pulchellata (assembly GCA_963931895.1). Classification (NCBI taxonomy): domain Eukaryota; kingdom Metazoa; phylum Arthropoda; class Insecta; order Lepidoptera; family Geometridae; genus Eupithecia; species Eupithecia pulchellata. The sequence goes on along the minus strand of OZ007551.1, from coordinate 1,887,412 downwards.
GCCAGAAAATCGCTTGTTCCTTTATATATTAAGATAATCCCTTCTTAGCGGGTGCTTGTGTTGTAAAAGGAACCTACCTTCTAAATTTCAGCTTTCTAGCTTCAGCGGTTTAGGCTGGGCGTTGTCGGTAGGAAATCGCTTGTTTCTTTATATTTTGATGTTTTTTCAGGAATATTTGAAAAAATCCTGAAATACGTGTTCAATATTTTTGTTTGTTTAGTATTCTGAGTAAGTTTCATGTTGGGTCATTTGTTAAAAAAAATCTCAAAAATCTTAAGTAATTCGACTACATTTTTAAACTTATATAGTAACATTTTTGAAAAATCCTGAAACACGTGGTTTGATTTATAGTTTTTTCAATACATACTGAAAGTTTCAAGTCATTAGTATGCTATATCAAAAAGTTATAGACATTTCAATATGGAGCCAAAATACGAATCTCAAACTTGAATGACCCATTTCACCCTATTTTCAGGAATATTTTGGAAAATGCTGAAACACGTGTTCAATATTTTTGTATGTTTAGTATTTCCTGTAAATTTCAAGAAAATCGGGCTACCGGTTACAGAGTTAGAAAAAAGACCAAAAAAACTTCCATCCCCCTTTTCACCCCCTTAGGGGTGGAATTTCCAAAAATCCCTTCTTAGCGGGTGCTTGTGTTGTAAAAGGAACCTACCTTCCAAATTTCAGCTTTCTAACTTCAGCGGTTTAGGCTGGGCGTTGTCGCCAGAAAATCGCTTGTTCCTTTATATATTATTAAGATAATCCCTTCTTAGCGGGTGCTTGTGTTGTAAAAGGAACCTACCTTCTAAATTTCAGCTTTCTAGCTTCAGCGGTTTAGGCTGGGCGTTGTCGGTAGGAAATCGCTTGTTTCTTTATATTTTGATGTTTTTTCAGGAATATTTGAAAAAATCCTGAAATACGTGTTCAATATTTTTGTTTGTTTAGTATTCTGAGTAAGTTTCATGTTGGGTCATTTGTTAAAAAAAATCTCAAAAATCTTAAGTAATTCGACTACATTTTTAAACTTATATAGGAACATTTTTGAAAAATCCTGAAATACGTGGTTTGATTTATAGTTTTTTCAATACATACTGAAAGTTTCAAGTCATTAGTATGCTATATCAAAAAGTTATAGACATTTCAATATGGAGCCAAAATACGAATCTCAAACTTGAATGACCCATTTCACCCTATTTTCAGGAATATTTTGGAAAATGCTGAAACACGTGTTCAATATTTTTGTATGTTTAGTATTTCCTGTAAATTTCAAGAATATCGGGCTACCGGTTACAGAGTTAGAAAAAAGACCAAAAAAACTTCCATCCCCCTTTTCACCCCCTTAGGGGTGGAATTTCCAAAAATCCCTTCTTAGCGGGTGCTTGTGTTGTAAAAGGAACCTACCTTCCAAATTTCAGCTTTCTAACTTCAGCGGTTTAGGCTGGGCGTTGTCGCCAGAAAATCGCTTGTTCCTTTATATATTAAGATAATCCCTTCTTAGCGGGTGCTTGTGTTGTAAAAGGAACCTACCTTCTAAATTTCAGCTTTCTAGCTTCAGCGGTTTAGGCTGGGCGTTGTCGGTAGGAAATCGCTTGTTTCTTTATATTTTGATGTTTTTTCAGGAATATTTGAAAAAATCTTGAAATACGTGTTCAATATTTTAGTTTGTTTAGTATTCTGAGTAAGTTTCATGTTGGGTCATTTGTTAAAAAAAATCTCAAAAATCTTAAGTAATTCGACTACATTTTTAAACTTATATAGTAACATTTTTGAAAAATCCTGAAACACGTGGTTTGATTTATAGTTTTTTCAATACATACTGAAAGTTTCAAGTCATTAGTATGCTATATCAAAAAGTTATAGACATTTCAATATGGAGCCATAATACGAATCTCAAACTTGAATGACCCATTTCACCCTATTTTCAGGAATATTTTGGAAAATGCTGAAACACGTGTTCAATATTTTTGTATGTTTAGTATTTCCTGTAAATTTCAAGAAAATCGGGCTACCGGTTACAGAGTTAGAAAAAAGACCAAAAAAACTTCCATCCCCCTTTTCACCCCCTTAGGGGTGGAATTTCCAAAAATCCCTTCTTAGCGGGTGCTTGTGTTGTAAAAGGAACCTACCTTCCAAATTTCAGCTTTCTAACTTCAGCGGTTTAGGCTGGGCGTTGTCGCCAGAAAATCGCTTGTTCCTTTATATATTAAGATAATCCCTTCTTAGCGGGTGCTTGTGTTGTCAAAGGAACCTACCTTCTAAATTTCAGCTTTCTAGCTTCAGCGGTTTAGGCTGGGCGTTGTCGGTAGGAAATCGCTTGTTTTTTTTATATTTTGATGTTTTTTCAGGAATATTTGAAAAAATCCTGAAATACGTGTTCAATATTTTTGTTTGTTTAGTATTCTGAGTAAGTTTCATGTTGGGTCATTTGTTAAAAAAAATCTCAAAAATCTTAAGTAATTCGACTACATTTTTAAACTTATATAGGAACATTTTTGAAAAATCCTGAAACACGTGGTTTGATTTATAGTTTTTTCAATTCATACTGAAAGTTTCAAGTCATTAGTATGCTATATCAAAAAGTTATAGACATTTCAATATGGAGCCATAATACGAATCTCAAACTTGAATGACCCATTTCACCCTATTTTCAGGAATATTTTGGAAAATGCTGAAACACGTGTTCAATATTTTTGTATATTTAGTATTTCCTGTAAATTTCAAGAAAATCGGGCTACCGGTTACAGAGTTAGAAAAAAGACCAAAAAAACTTCCATCCCCCTTTTCACCCCCTTAGGGGTGGAATTTCCAAAAATCCCTTCTTAGCGGGTGCTTGTGTTGTAAAAGGAACCTACCTTCCAAATTTCAGCTTTCTAACTTCAGCGGTTTAGGCTGGGCGTTGTCGCCAGAAAATCGCTTGTTCCTTTATATATTAAGATAATCCCTTCTTAGCGGGTGCTTGTGTTGTCAAAGGAACCTACCTTCTAAATTTCAGCTTTCTAGCTTCAGCGGTTTAGGCTGGGCGTTGTCGGTAGGAAATCGCTTGTTTCTTTATATTTTGATGTTTTTTCAGGAATATTTGAAAAAATCCTGAAATACGTGTTCAATATTTTTGTTTGTTTAGTATTCTGAGTAAGTTTCATGTTGGGTCATTTGTTAAAAAAAATCTCAAAAATCTTAAGTAATTCGACTACATTTTTAAACTTATATAGTAACATTTTTGAAAAATCCTGAAACACGTGGTTTGATTTATAGTTTTTTCAATACATACTGAAAGTTTCAAGTCATTAGTATGCTATATCAAAAAGTTATAGACATTTCAATATGGAGCCATAATACGAATCTCAAACTTGAATGACCCATTTCACCCTATTTCCAGGAATATTTTGGAAAATGCTGAAACACGTGTTCAATATTTTTGTATGTTTAGTATTTCCTGTAAATTTCAAGAAAATCGGGCTACCGGTTACAGAGTTAGAAAAAAGACCAAAAAAACTTCCATCCCCCTTTTCACCCCCTTAGGGGTGGAATTTCCAAAAATCCCTTCTTAGCGGGTGCTTGTGTTGTAAAAGGAACCTACCTTCCAAATTTCAGCTTTCTAACTTCAGCGGTTTAGGCTGGGCGTTGTCGCCAGAAAATCGCTTGTTCCTTTATATATTATTAAGATAATCCCTTCTTAGCGGGTGCTTGTGTTGTAAAAGGAACCTACCTTCTAAATTTCAGCTTTCTAGCTTCAGCGGTTTAGGCTGGGCGTTGTCGGTAGGAAATCGCTTGTTTCTTTATATTTTGATGTTTTTTCAGGAATATTTGAAAAAATCCTGAAATACGTGTTCAATATTTTTGTTTGTTTAGTATTCTGAGTAAGTTTCATGTTGGGTCATTTGTTAAAAAAAATCTCAAAAATCTTAAGTAATTCGACTACATTTTTAAACTTATATAGGAACATTTTTGAAAAATCCTGAAACACGTGGTTTGATTTATAGTTTTTTCAATACATACTGAAAGTTTCAAGTCATTAGTATGCTATATCAAAAAGTTATAGACATTTCAATATGGAGCCAAAATACGAATCTCAAACTTGAATGACCCATTTCACCCTATTTTCAGGAATATTTTGGAAAATGCTGAAACACGTGTTCAATATTTTTGTATGTTTAGTATTTCCTGTAAATTTCAAGAATATCGGGCTACCGGTTACAGAGTTAGAAAAAAGACCAAAAAAACTTCCATCCCCCTTTTCACCCCCTTAGGGGTGGAATTTCCAAAAATCCCTTCTTAGCGGGTGCTTGTGTTGTAAAAGGAACCTACCTTCCAAATTTCAGCTTTCTAACTTCAGCGGTTTAGGCTGGGCGTTGTCGCCAGAAAATCGCTTGTTCCTTTATATATTAAGATAATCCCTTCTTAGCGGGTGCTTGTGTTGTAAAAGGAACCTACCTTCTAAATTTCAGCTTTCTAGCTTCAGCGGTTTAGGCTGGGCGTTGTCGGTAGGAAATCGCTTGTTTCTTTATATTTTGATGTTTTTTCAGGAATATTTGAAAAAATCTTGAAATACGTGTTCAATATTTTAGTTTGTTTAGTATTCTGAGTAAGTTTCATGTTGGGTCATTTGTTAAAAAAAATCTCAAAAATCTTAAGTAATTCGACTACATTTTTAAACTTATATAGTAACATTTTTGAAAAATCCTGAAACACGTGGTTTGATTTATAGTTTTTTCAATACATACTGAAAGTTTCAAGTCATTAGTATGCTATATCAAAAAGTTATAGACATTTCAATATGGAGCCATAATACGAATCTCAAACTTGAATGACCCATTTCACCCTATTTTCAGGAATATTTTGGAAAATGCTGAAACACGTGTTCAATATTTTTGTATGTTTAGTATTTCCTGTAAATTTCAAGAAAATCGGGCTACCGGTTACAGAGTTAGAAAAAAGACCAAAAAAACTTCCATCCCCTTTTCACCCCCTTAGGGGTGGAATTTCCAAAAATCCCTTCTTAGCGGGTGCTTGTGTTGTAAAAGGAACCTACCTTCCAAATTTCAGCTTTCTAACTTCAGCGGTTTAGGCTGGGCGTTGTCGCCAGAAAATCGCTTGTTCCTTTATATATTAAGATAATCCCTTCTTAGCGGGTGCTTGTGTTGTCAAAGGAACCTACCTTCTAAATTTCAGCTTTCTAGCTTCAGCGGTTTAGGCTGGGCGTTGTCGGTAGGAAATCGCTTGTTTCTTTATATTTTGATGTTTTTTCAGGAATATTTGAAAAAATCCTGAAATACGTGTTCAATATTTTTGTTTGTTTAGTATTCTGAGTAAGTTTCATGTTGGGTCATTTGTTAAAAAAAATCTCAAAAATCTTAAGTAATTCGACTACATTTTTAAACTTATATAGGAACATTTTTGAAAAATCCTGAAACACTTGGTTTGATTTATAGTTTTTTCAATTCATACTGAAAGTTTCAAGTCATTAGTATGCTATATCAAAAAGTTATAGACATTTCAATATGGAGCCATAATACGAATCTCAAACTTGAATGACCCATTTCACCCTATTTTCAGGAATATTTTGGAAAATGCTGAAACACGTGTTCAATATTTTTGTATATTTAGTATTTCCTGTAAATTTCAAGAAAATCGGGCTACCGGTTACAGAGTTAGAAAAAAGACCAAAAAAACTTCCATCCCCCTTTTCACCCCCTTAGGGGTGGAATTTCCAAAAATCCCTTCTTAGCGGGTGCTTGTGTTGTAAAAGGAACCTACCTTCCAAATTTCAGCTTTCTAACTTCAGCGGTTTAGGCTGGGCGTTGTCGCCAGAAAATCGCTTGTTCCTTTATATATTAAGATAATCCCTTCTTAGCGGGTGCTTGTGTTGTCAAAGGAACCTACCTTCTAAATTTCAGCTTTCTAGCTTCAGCGGTTTAGGCTGGGCGTTGTCGGTAGGAAATCGCTTGTTTCTTTATATTTTGATGTTTTTTCAGGAATATTTGAAAAAATCCTGAAATACGTGTTCAATATTTTTGTTTGTTTAGTATTCTGAGTAAGTTTCATGTTGGGTCATTTGTTAAAAAAAATCTCAAAAATCTTAAGTAATTCGACTACATTTTTAAACTTATATAGTAACATTTTTGGAAAATCCTGAAACACGTGGTTTGATTTATAGTTTTTTCAATACATACTGAAAGTTTCAAGTCATTAGTATGCTATATCAAAAAGTTATAGACATTTCAATATGGAGCCATAATACGAATCTCAAACTTGAATGACCCATTTCACCCTATTTTCAGGAATATTTTGGAAAATGCTGAAACACGTGTTCAATATTTTTGTATGTTTAGTATTTCCTGTAAATTTCAAGAAAATCGGGCTACCGGTTACAGAGTTAGAAAAAAGACCAAAAAAACTTCCATCCCCCTTTTCACCCCCTTAGGGGTGGAATTTCCAAAAATCCCTTCTTAGCGGGTGCTTGTGTTGTAAAAGGAACCTACCTTCCAAATTTCAGCTTTCTAACTTCAGCGGTTTAGGCTGGGCGTTGTCGCCAGAAAATCGCTTGTTCCTTTATATATTAAGATAATCCCTTCTTAGCGGGTGCTTGTGTTGTAAAAGGAACCTACCTTCTAAATTTCAGCTTTCTAGCTTCAGCGGTTTAGGCTGGGCGTTGTCGGTAGGAAATCGCTTGTTTCTTTATATTTTGATGTTTTTTCAGGAATATTTGAAAAAATCCTGAAATACGTGTTCAATATTTTTGTTTGTTTAGTATTCTGAGTAAGTTTCATGTTGGGTCATTTGTTAAAAAAAATCTCAAAAATCTTAAGTAATTCGACTACATTTTTAAACTTATATAGTAACATTTTTGAAAAATCCTGAAACACGTGGTTTGATTTATAGTTTTTTCAATACATACTGAAAGTTTCAAGTCATTAGTATGCTATATCAAAAAGTTATAGACATTTCAATATGGAGCCAAAATACGAATCTCAAACTTGAATGACCCATTTCACCCTATTTTCAGGAATATTTTGGAAAATGCTGAAACACTTGTTCAATATTTTTTTATGTTTAGTATTTCCTGTAAATTTCAAGAAAATTGGGCTACCGGTTACAGAGTTAGAAAAAAGACCAAAAAAACTTCCATCCCCCTTTTCACCCCCTTAGGGGTGGAATTTCCAAAAATCCCTTCTTAGCGGGTGCTTGTGTTGTAAAAGGAACCTACCTTCCAAATTTCAGCTTTCTAACTTCAGCGGTTTAGGCTGGGCGTTGTCGCCAGAAAATCGCTCGTTCCTTTATATATTAAGATAATCCCTTCTTAGCGGGTGCTTGTGTTGTAAAAGGAACCTACATTCTAAATTTCAGCTTTCTAGCTTCAGCGGTTTAGGCTGGGCGTTGTCGGTAGGAAATCGCTTGTTTCTTTATATTTTGATGTTTTTTCAGGAATATTTGAAAAAATCCTGAAATACGTGTTCAATATTTTTGTTTGTTTAGTATTCTGAGTAAGTTTCATGTTGGGTCATTTGTTAAAAAAAATCTCAAAAATCTTAAGTAATTCGACTTCCTTTTTTAACTTATATAGTAACATTTTCGAAAAATCCTGAAACACGTGGTTTGATTTATAGTTTTTTCAATACATACTGAAAGTTTCAAGTCATTAGTATGCTATATCAAAAAGTTATAGACATTTCAATATGGAGCCAAAATACGAATCTCAAACTTGAATGACCCATTTCACCCTATTTTCAGGAATATTTTGAAAAATGCTGAAACACGTCTTCAATATTTTTGTATGTTTAGTATTTCCTATAAATTTCAAGAAAATCGGGCTACCGGTTACAGAGTTAGAAAAATAACCAAAAAAACTTCCATCCCCCTTTTCATCCCCTTAGGGGTGGAATTTCCAAAAATCCCTTCTTAGCGGGTGCTTGTGTTGTAAAAGGAACCTACCTTCTAAATTTCAGCTTTCTAGCTTCAGCGGTTTAGGCTGGGCGTTGTCGGTAGAAAATCGCTTGTTTCTTTATATTTTGATGTTTTTTCAGGAATATTTGAAAAAATCTTGAAATACGTGTTCAATATTTTAGTTTGTTTAGTATTCTGAGTAAGTTTCATGTTGGGTCATTTGTTAAAAAAAATCTCAAAAATCTTAAGTAATTCGACTACATTTTTAAACTTATATAGTAACATTTTTGAAAAATCCTGAAACACGTGGTTTGATTTATAGTTTTTTCAATACATACTGAAAGTTTCAAGTCATTAGTATGCTATATCAAAAAGTTATAGACATTTCAATATGGAGCCATAATACGAATCTCAAACTTGAATGACCCATTTCACCCTATTTTCAGGAATATTTTGGAAAATGCTGAAACACGTGTTCAATATTTTTGTATGTTTAGTATTTCCTGTAAATTTCAAGAAAATCAGGCTACCGGTTACAGAGTTAGAAAAAAGACCAAAAAAACTTCCATCCCCCTTTTCACCCCCTTAGGGGTGGAATTTCCAAAAATCCCTTCTTAGCGGGTGCTTGTGTTGTAAAAGGAACCTACCTTCCAAATTTCAGCTTTCTAACTTCAGCGGTTTAGGCTGGGCGTTGTCGCCAGAAAATCGCTTGTTCCTTTATATATTAAGATAATCCCTTCTTAGCGGGTGCTTGTGTTGTAAAAGGAACCTACCTTCTAAATTTCAGCTTTCTAGCTTCAGCGGTTTAGGCTGGGCGTTGTCGGTAGGAAATCGCTTGTTTCTTTATATTTTGATGTTTTTTCAGGAATATTTGAAAAAATCCTGAAATACGTGTTCAATATTTTTGTTTGTTTAGTATTCTGAGTAAGTTTCATGTTGGGTCATTTGTTAAAAAAAATCTCAAAAATCTTAAGTAATTCGACTACATTTTTAAACTTATATAGTAACATTTTTGAAAAATCCTGAAACACGTGGTTTGATTTATAGTTTTTTCAATACATACTGAAAGTTTCAAGTCATTAGTATGCTATATCAAAAAGTTATAGACATTTCAATATGGAGCCAAAATACGAATCTCAAACTTGAATGACCCATTTCACCCTATTTTCAGGAATATTTTGGAAAATGCTGAAACACGTGTTCAATATTTTTATATGTTTAGTATTTCCTGTAAATTTCAAGAAAATCGGGCTACCGGTTACAGAGTTAGAAAAAAGACCAAAAAAACTTCCATCCCCCTTTTCACCCCCTTAGGGGTGGAATTTCCAAAAATCCCTTCTTAGCGGGTGCTTGTGTTGTAAAAGGAACCTACCTTCCAAATTTCAGCTTTCTAACTTCAGCGGTTTAGGCTGGGCGTTGTCGCCAGAAAATCGCTTGTTCCTTTATATATTAAGATAATCCCTTCTTAGCGGGTGCTTGTGTTGTAAAAGGAACCTACCTTCTAAATTTCAGCTTTCTAGCTTCAGCGGTTTAGGCTGGGCGTTGTCGGTAGGAAATCGCTTGTTTCTTTATATTTTGATGTTTTTTCAGGAATATTTGAAAAAATCCTGAAATACGTGTTCAATATTTTTGTTTGTTTAGTATTCTGAGTAAGTTTCATGTTGGGTCATTTGTTAAAAAAAATCTCAAAAATCTTAAGTAATTCGACTACATTTTTAAACTTATATAGTAACATTTTTGAAAAATCCTGAAACACGTAGTTTGATTTATAGTTTTTTCAATACATACTGAAAGTTTCAAGTCATTAGTATGCTATATCAAAAAGTTATAGACATTTCAATATGGAGCCAAAATACGAATCTCAAACTTGAATGACCCATTTCACCCTATTTTCAGGAATATTTTGGAAAATGCTGAAACACGTGTTCAATATTTTTGTATATTTAGTATTTCCTGTAAATTTCAAGAAAATCGGGCTACCGGTTACAGAGTTAGAAAAAAGACCAAAAAAACTTCCATCCCCCTTTTCACCCCCTTAGGGGTGGAATTTCCAAAAATCCCTTCTTAGCGGGTGCTTGTGTTGTAAAAGGAACCTACCTTCCAAATTTCAGATTTCTAACTTCAGCGGTTTAGGCTGGGCGTTGTCGCCAGAAAATCGCTTGTTCCTTTATATATTAAGATAATCCCTTCTTAGCGGGTGCTTGTGTTGTCAAAGGAACCTACCTTCTAAATTTCAGCTTTCTAGCTTCAGCGGTTTAGGCTGGGCGTTGTCGGTAGGAAATCGCTTGTTTCTTTATATTTTGATGTTTTTTCAGGAATATTTGAAAAAATCTTGAAATACGTGTTCAATATTTTAGTTTGTTTAGTATTCTGAGTAAGTTTCATGTTGGGTCATTTGTTAAAAAAAATCTCAAAAATCTTAAGTAATTCGACTACATTTTTAAACTTATATAGTAACATTTTTGAAAAATCCTGAAACACGTGGTTTGATTTATAGTTTTTTCAATACATACTGAAAGTTTCAAGTCATTAGTATGCTATATCAAAAAGTTATAGACATTTCAATATGGAGCCATAATACGAATCTCAAACTTGAATGACCCATTTCACCCTATTTTCAGGAATATTTTGGAAAATGCTGAAACACGTGTTCAATATTTTTGTATGTTTAGTATTTCCTGTAAATTTCAAGAAAATCGGGCTACCGGTTACAGAGTTAGAAAAAAGACCAAAAAAACTTCCATCCCCTTTTCACCCCCTTAGGGGTGGAATTTCCAAAAATCCCTTCTTAGCGGGTGCTTGTGTTGTAAAAGGAACCTACCTTCCAAATTTCAGCTTTCTAACTTCAGCGGTTTAGGCTGGGCGTTGTCGCCAGAAAATCGCTTGTTCCTTTATATATTAAGATAATCCCTTCTTAGCGGGTGCTTGTGTTGTCAAAGGAACCTACCTTCTAAATTTCAGCTTTCTAGCTTCAGCGGTTTAGGCTGGGCGTTGTCGGTAGGAAATCGCTTGTTTCTTTATATTTTGATGTTTTTTCAGGAATATTTGAAAAAATCCTGAAATACGTGTTCAATATTTTTGTTTGTTTAGTATTCTGAGTAAGTTTCATGTTGGGTCATTTGTTAAAAAAAATCTCAAAAATCTTAAGTAATTCGACTACATTTTTAAACTTATATAGGAACATTTTTGAAAAATCCTGAAACACGTGGTTTGATTTATAGTTTTTTCAATTCATACTGAAAGTTTCAAGTCATTAGTATGCTATATCAAAAAGTTATAGACATTTCAATATGGAGCCATAATACGAATCTCAAACTTGAATGACCCATTTCACCCTATTTTCAGGAATATTTTGGAAAATGCTGAAACACGTGTTCAATATTTTTGTATATTTAGTATTTCCTGTAAATTTCAAGAAAATCGGGCTACCGGTTACAGAGTTAGAAAAAAGACCAAAAAAACTTCCATCCCCCTTTTCACCCCCTTAGGGGTGGAATTTCCAAAAATCCCTTCTTAGCGGGTGCTTGTGTTGTAAAAGGAACCTACCTTCCAAATTTCAGCTTTCTAACTTCAGCGGTTTAGGCTGGGCGTTGTCGCCAGAAAATCGCTTGTTCCTTTATATATTAAGATAATCCCTTCTTAGCGGGTGCTTGTGTTGTCAAAGGAACCTACCTTCTAAATTTCAGCTTTCTAGCTTCAGCGGTTTAGGCTGGGCGTTGTCGGTAGGAAATCGCTTGTTTCTTTATATTTTGATGTTTTTTCAGGAATATTTGAAAAAATCCTGAAATACGTGTTCAATATTTTTGTTTGTTTAGTATTCTGAGTAAGTTTCATGTTGGGTCATTTGTTAAAAAAAATCTCAAAAATCTTAAGTAATTCGACTACATTTTTAAACTTATATAGTAACATTTTTGGAAAATCCTGAAACACGTGGTTTGATTTATAGTTTTTTCAATACATACTGAAAGTTTCAAGTCATTAGTATGCTATATCAAAAAGTTATAGACATTTCAATATGGAGCCATAATACGAATCTCAAACTTGAATGACCCATTTCACCCTATTTTCAGGAATATTTTGGAAAATGCTGAAACACGTGTTCAATATTTTTGTATGTTTAGTATTTCCTGTAAATTTCAAGAAAATCGGGCTACCGGTTACAGAGTTAGAAAAAAGACCAAAAAAACTTCCATCCCCCTTTTCACCCCCTTAGGGGTGGAATTTCCAAAAATCCCTTCTTAGCGGGTGCTTGTGTTGTAAAAGGAACCTACCTTCCAAATTTCAGCTTTCTAACTTCAGCGGTTTAGGCTGGGCGTTGTCGCCAGAAAATCGCTTGTTCCTTTATATATTAAGATAATCCCTTCTTAGCGGGTGCTTGTGTTGTAAAAGGAACCTACCTTCTAAATTTCAGCTTTCTAGCTTCAGCGGTTTAGGCTGGGCGTTGTCGGTAGGAAATCGCTTGTTTCTTTATATTTTGATGTTTTTTCAGGAATATTTGAAAAAATCCTGAAATACGTGTTCAATATTTTTGTTTGTTTAGTATTCTGAGTAAGTTTCATGTTGGGTCATTTGTTAAAAAAAATCTCAAAAATCTTAAGTAATTCGACTACATTTTTAAACTTATATAGTAACATTTTTGAAAAATCCTGAAACACGTGGTTTGATTTATAGTTTTCTCAATACATACTGAAAGTTTCAAGTCATTAGTATGCTATATCAAAAAGTTATAGACATTTCAATATGGAGCCAAAATACGAATCTCAAACTTGAATGACCCATTTCACCCTATTTTCAGGAATATTTTGGAAAATGCTGAAACACTTGTTCAATATTTTTTTATGTTTAGTATTTCCTGTAAATTTCAAGAAAATTGGGCTACCGGTTACAGAGTTAGAAAAAAGACCAAAAAAACTTCCATCCCCCTTTTCACCCCCTTAGGGGTGGAATTTCCAAAAATCCCTTCTTAGCGGGTGCTTGTGTTGTAAAAGGAACCTACCTTCCAAATTTCAGCTTTCTAACTTCAGCGGTTTAGGCTGGGCGTTGTCGCCAGAAAATCGCTCGTTCCTTTATATATTAAGATAATCCCTTCTTAGCGGGTGCTTGTGTTGTAAAAGGAACCTACATTCTAAATTTCAGCTTTCTAGCTTCAGCGGTTTAGGCTGGGCGTTGTCGGTAGGAAATCGCTTGTTTCTTTATATTTTGATGTTTTTTCAGGAATATTTGAAAAAATCCTGAAATACGTGTTCAATATTTTTGTTTGTTTAGTATTCTGAGTAAGTTTCATGTTGGGTCATTTGTTAAAAAAAATCTCAAAAATCTTAAGTAATTCGACTTCCTTTTTTAACTTATATAGTAACATTTTCGAAAAATCCTGAAACACGTGGTTTGATTTATAGTTTTTTCAATACATACTGAAAGTTTCAAGTCATTAGTATGCTATATCAAAAAGTTATAGACATTTCAATATGGAGCCAAAATACGAATCTCAAACTTGAATGACCCATTTCACCCTATTTTCAGGAATATTTTGAAAAATGCTGAAACACGTCTTCAATATTTTTGTATGTTTAGTATTTCCTATAAATTTCAAGAAAATCGGGCTACCGGTTACAGAGTTAGAAAAATAACCAAAAAAACTTCCATCCCCCTTTTCATCCCCTTAGGGGTGGAATTTCCAAAAATCCCTTCTTAGCGGGTGCTTGTGTTGTAAAAGGAACCTACCTTCTAAATTTCAGCTTTCTAGCTTCAGCGGTTTAGGCTGGGCGTTGTCGGTAGAAAATCGCTTGTTTCTTTATATTTTGATGTTTTTTCAGGAATATTTGAAAAAATCTTGAAATACGTGTTCAATATTTTAGTTTGTTTAGTATTCTGAGTAAGTTTCATGTTGGGTCATTTGTTAAAAAAAATCTCAAAAATCTTAAGTAATTCGACTACATTTTTAAACTTATATAGTAACATTTTTGAAAAATCCTGAAACACGTGGTTTGATTTATAGTTTTTTCAATACATACTGAAAGTTTCAAGTCATTAGTATGCTATATCAAAAAGTTATAGACATTTCAATATGGAGCCATAATACGAATCTCAAACTTGAATGACCCATTTCACCCTATTTTCAGGAATATTTTGGAAAATGCTGAAACACGTGTTCAATATTTTTGTATGTTTAGTATTTCCTGTAAATTTCAAGAAAATCAGGCTACCGGTTACAGAGTTAGAAAAAAGACCAAAAAAACTTCCATCCCCCTTTTCACCCCCTTAGGGGTGGAATTTCCAAAAATCCCTTCTTAGCGGGTGCTTGTGTTGTAAAAGGAACCTACCTTCCAAATTTCAGCTTTCTAACTTCAGCGGTTTAGGCTGGGCGTTGTCGCCAGAAAATCGCTTGTTCCTTTATATATTAAGATAATCCCTTCTTAGCGGGTGCTTGTGTTGTAAAAGGAACCTACCTTCTAAATTTCAGCTTTCTAGCTTCAGCGGTTTAGGCTGGGCGTTGTCGGTAGGAAATCGCTTGTTTCTTTATATTTTGATGTTTTTTCAGGAATATTTGAAAAAATCCTGAAATACGTGTTCAATATTTTTGTTTGTTTAGTATTCTGAGTAAGTTTCATGTTGGGTCATTTGTTAAAAAAAATCTCAAAAATCTTAAGTAATTCGACTACATTTTTAAACTTATATAGTAACATTTTTGGAAAATCCTGAAACACGTGGTTTGATTTATAGTTTTTTCAATACATACTGAAAGTTTCAAGTCATTAGTATGCTATATCAAAAAGTTATAGACATTTCAATATGGAGCCAAAATACGAATCTCAAACTTGAATGACCCATTTCACCCTATTTTCAGGAATATTTTGGAAAATGCTGAAACACGTGTTCAATATTTTTATATGTTTAGTATTTCCTGTAAATTTCAAGAAAATCGGGCTACCGGTTACAGAGTTAGAAAAAAGACCAAAAAAACTTCCATCCCCCTTTTCACCCCCTTAGGGGTGGAATTTCCAAAAATCCCTTCTTAGCGGGTGCTTGTGTTGTAAAAGGAACCTACCTTCCAAATTTCAGCTTTCTAACTTCAGCGGTTTAGGCTGGGCGTTGTCGCCAGAAAATCGCTTGTTCCTTTATATATTAAGATAATCCCTTCTTAGCGGGTGCTTGTGTTGTAAAAGGAACCTACCTTCTAAATTTCAGCTTTCTAGCTTCAGCGGTTTAGGCTGGGCGTTGTCGGTAGGAAATCGCTTGTTTCTTTATATTTTGATGTTTTTTCAGGAATATTTGAAAAAATCCTGAAATACGTGTTCAATATTTTTGTTTGTTTAGTATTCTGAGTAAGTTTCATGTTGGGTCATTTGTTAAAAAAAATCTCAAAAATCTTAAGTAATTCGACTACATTTTTAAACTTATATAGTAACATTTTTGAAAAATCCTGAAACACGTAGTTTGATTTATAGTTTTTTCAATACATACTGAAAGTTTCAAGTCATTAGTATGCTATATCAAAAAGTTATAGACATTTCAATATGGAGCCAAAATACGAATCTCAAACTTGAATGACCCATTTCACCCTATTTTCAGGAATATTTTGGAAAATGCTGAAACACGTGTTCAATATTTTTGTATATTTAGTATTTCCTGTAAATTTCAAGAAAATCGGGCTACCGGTTACAGAGTTAGAAAAAAGACCAAAAAAACTTCCATCCCCCTTTTCACCCCCTTAGGGGTGGAATTTCCAAAAATCCCTTCTTAGCGGGTGCTTGTGTTGTAAAAGGAACCTACCTTCCAAATTTCAGATTTCTAACTTCAGCGGTTTAGGCTGGGCGTTGTCGCCAGAAAATCGCTTGTTCCTTTATATATTAAGATAATCCCTTCTTAGCGGGTGCTTGTGTTGTCAAAGGAACCTACCTTCTAAATTTCAGCTTTCTAGCTTCAGCGGTTTAGGCTGGGCGTTGTCGGTAGGAAATCGCTTGTTTCTTTATATTTTGATGTTTTTTCAGGAATATTTGAAAAAATCCTGAAATACGTGTTCAATATTTTTGTTTGTTTAGTATTCTGAGTAAGTTTCATGTTGGGTCATTTGTTAAAAAAAATCTCAAAAATCTTAAGTAATTCGACTTCCTTTTTAAACTTATATAGTAACATTTTCGAAAAATCCTGAAACACGTGGTTTGATTTAGGTATAGTTTTTTCAATACACACTGAAAGTTTCAAGTCATTAGTATGCTATATCAAAAAGTTATAGACATTTCAATATGGAGCCAAAATACGAATCTCAAACTTGAAATGACCCATTTCACCCTATTTTCAGGAATATTTTGAAAAATGCTGAAACACGTGTTCAATATTTTTTTATGTTTAGTATTTCCTGTAAATTTCAAGAAAATTGGGCTACCGGTTACAGAGTTAGAAAAAAGACCAAAAAAACTTCCATCCCCCTTTTCACCCCCTTAGGGGTGGAATTTCCAAAAATCCCTTCTTAGCGGGTGCTTGTGTTGTAAAAGGAACCTACCTTCCAAATTTCAGCTTTCTAACTTCAGCGGTTTAGGCTGGGCGTTGTCGCCAGAAAATCGCTTGTTCCTTTATATATTAAGATAATCCCTTCTTAGCGGGTGCTTGTGTTGTAAAAGGAACCTACCTTCTAAATTTCAGCTTTCTAGCTTCAGCGGTTTAGGCTGGGCGTTGTCGGTAGGAAATCGCTTGTTTCTTTATATTTTGATGTTTTTTCAGGAATATTTGAAAAAATCTTGAAATACGTGTTCAATATTTTAGTTTGTTTAGTATTCTGAGTAAGTTTCATGTTGGGTCATTTGTTAAAAAAAATCTCAAAAATCTTAAGTAATTCGACTACATTTTTAAACTTATATAGTAACATTTTTGAAAAATCCTGAAACACGTGGTTTGATTTATAGTTTTTTCAATACATACTGAAAGTTTCAAGTCATTAGTATGCTATATCAAAAAGTTATAGACATTTCAATATGGAGCCATAATACGAATCTCAAACTTGAATGACCCATTTCACCCTATTTTCAGGAATATTTTGGAAAATGCTGAAACACGTGTTCAATATTTTTGTATGTTTAGTATTTCCTGTAAATTTCAAGAAAATCGGGCTACCGGTTACAGAGTTAGAAAAAAGACCAAAAAAACTTCCATCCCCCTTTTCACCCCCTTAGGGGTGGAATTTCCAAAAATCCCTTCTTAGCGGGTGCTTGTGTTGTAAAAGGAACCTACCTTCCAAATTTCAGCTTTCTAACTTCAGCGGTTTAGGCTGGGCGTTGTCGCCAGAAAATCGCTTGTTCCTTTATATATTAAGATAATCCCTTCTTAGCGGGTGCTTGTGTTGTAAAAGGAACCTACCTTCTAAATTTCAGCTTTCTAGCTTCAGCGGTTTAGGCTGGGCGTTGTCGGTAGGAAATCGCTTGTTTCTTTATATTTTGATGTTTTTTCAGGAATATTTGAAAAAATCCTGAAATACGTGTTCAATATTTTTGTTTGTTTAGTATTCTGAGTAAGTTTCATGTTGGGTCATTTGTTAAAAAAAATCTCAAAAATCTTAAGTAATTCGACTACATTTTTAAACTTATATAGTAACATTTTTGAAAAATCCTGAAACACGTAGTTTGATTTATAGTTTTTTCAATACATACTGAAAGTTTCAAGTCATTAGTATGCTATATCAAAAAGTTATAGACATTTCAATATGGAGCCATAATACGAATCTCAAACTTGAATGACCCATTTCACCCTATTTTCAGGAATATTTTGGAAAATGCTGAAACACGTGTTCAATATTTTTGTATGTTTAGTATTTCCTGTAAATTTCAAGAAAATCGGGCTACCGGTTACAGAGTTAGAAAAAAGACCAAAAAAACTTCCATCCCCCTTTTCACCCCCTTAGGGGTGGAATTTCCAAAAATCCCTTCTTAGCGGGTGCTTGTGTTGTAAAAGGAACCTACCTTCCAAATTTCAGCTTTCTAACTTCAGCGGTTTAGGCTGGGCGTTGTCGCCAGAAAATCGCTTGTTCCTTTATATATTATTAAGATAATCCCTTCTTAGCGGGTGCTTGTGTTGTAAAAGGAACCTACCTTCTAAATTTCAGCTTTCTAGCTTCAGCGGTTTAGGCTGGGCGTTGTCGGTAGGAAATCGCTTGTTTCTTTATATTTTGATGTTTTTTCAGGAATATTTGAAAAAATCCTGAAATACGTGTTCAATATTTTTGTTTGTTTAGTATTCTGAGTAAGTTTCATGTTGGGTCATTTGTTAAAAAAAATCTCAAAAATCTTAAGTAATTCGACTACATTTTTAAACTTATATAGGAACATTTTTGAAAAATCCTGAAACACGTGGTTTGATTTATAGTTTTTTCAATACATACTGAAAGTTTCAAGTCATTAGTATGCTATATCAAAAAGTTATAGACATTTCAATATGGAGCCAAAATACGAATCTCAAACTTGAATGACCCATTTCACCCTATTTTCAGGAATATTTTGAAAAATGCTGAAACACGTGTTCAATATTTTTGTATGTTTAGTATTTCCTGTAAATTTCAAGAATATCGGGCTACCGGTTACAGAGTTAGAAAAAAGACCAAAAAAACTTCCATCCCCCTTTTCACCCCCTTAGGGGTGGAATTTCCAAAAATCCCTTCTTAGCGGGTGCTTGTGTTGTAAAAGGAACCTACCTTCTAAATTTCAGCTTTCTAGCTTCAGCGGTTTAGGCTGGGCGTTGTCGGTAGAAAATCGCTTGTTTCTTTATATTTTGATGTTTTTTCAGGAATATTTGAAAAAATCTTGAAATACGTGTTCAATATTTTAGTTTGTTTAGTATTCTGAGTAAGTTTCATGTTGGGTCATTTGTTAAAAAAAATCTCAAAAATCTTAAGTAATTCGACTACATTTTTAAACTTATATAGTAACATTTTTGAAAAATCCTGAAACACGTGGTTTGATTTATAGTTTTTTCAATACATACTGAAAGTTTCAAGTCATTAGTATGCTATATCAAAAAGTTATAGACATTTCAATATGGAGCCATAATACGAATCTCAAACTTGAATGACCCATTTCACCCTATTTTCAGGAATATTTTGGAAAATGCTGAAACACGTGTTCAATATTTTTGTATGTTTAGTATTTCCTGTAAATTTCAAGAAAATCAGGCTACCGGTTACAGAGTTAGAAAAAAGACCAAAAAAACTTCCATCCCCCTTTTCACCCCCTTAGGGGTGGAATTTCCAAAAATCCCTTCTTAGCGGGTGCTTGTGTTGTAAAAGGAACCTACCTTCCAAATTTCAGCTTTCTAACTTCAGCGGTTTAGGCTGGGCGTTGTCGCCAGAAAATCGCTTGTTCCTTTATATATTAAGATAATCCCTTCTTAGCGGGTGCTTGTGTTGTAAAAGGAACCTACCTTCTAAATTTCAGCTTTCTAGCTTCAGCGGTTTAGGCTGGGCGTTGTCGGTAGGAAATCGCTTGTTTCTTTATATTTTGATGTTTTTTCAGGAATATTTGAAAAAATCCTGAAATACGTGTTCAATATTTTTGTTTGTTTAGTATTCTGAGTAAGTTTCATGTTGGGTCATTTGTTAAAAAAAATCTCAAAAATCTTAAGTAATTCGACTACATTTTTAAACTTATATAGTAACATTTTTGAAAAATCCTGAAACACGTAGTTTGATTTATAGTTTTTTCAATACACACTGAAAGTTTCAAGTCATTAGTATGCTATATCAAAAAGTTATAGACATTTCAATATGGAGCCAAAATACGAATCTCAAACTTGAATGACCCATTTCACCCTATTTTCAGGAATATTTTGGAAAATGCTGAAACACGTGTTCAATATTTTTATATGTTTAGTATTTCCTGTAAATTTCAAGAAAATCGGGCTACCGGTTACAGAGTTAGAAAAAAGACCAAAAAAACTTCCATCCCCCTTTTCACCCCCTTAGGGGTGGAATTTCCAAAAATCCCTTCTTAGCGGGTGCTTGTGTTGTAAAAGGAACCTACCTTCCAAATTTCAGCTTTCTAACTTCAGCGGTTTAGGCTGGGCGTTGTCGCCAGAAAATCGCTTGTTCCTTTATATATTAAGATAATCCCTTCTTAGCGGGTGCTTGTGTTGTAAAAGGAACCTACCTTCTAAATTTCAGCTTTCTAGCTTCAGCGGTTTAGGCTGGGCGTTGTCGGTAGGAAATCGCTTGTTTCTTTATATTTTGATGTTTTTTCAGGAATATTTGAAAAAATCTTGAAATACGTGTTCAATATTTTAGTTTGTTTAGTATTCTGAGTAAGTTTCATGTTGGGTCATTTGTTAAAAAAAATCTCAAAAATCTTAAGTAATTCGACTACATTTTTAAACTTATATAGTAACATTTTTGAAAAATCCTGAAACACGTGGTTTGATTTATAGTTTTTTCAATACATACTGAAAGTTTCAAGTCATTAGTATGCTATATCAAAAAGTTATAGACATTTCAATATGGAGCCATAATACGAATCTCAAACTTGAATGACCCATTTCACCCTATTTTCAGGAATATTTTGGAAAATGCTGAAACACTTGTTCAATATTTTTGTATGTTTAGTATTTCCTGTAAATTTCAAGAAAATCGGGCTACCGGTTACAGAGTTAGAAAAAAGACCAAAAAAACTTCCATCCCCCTTTTCACCCCTTTAGGGGTGGAATTTCCAAAAATCCCTTCTTAGCGGGTGCTTGTGTTGTAAAAGGAACCTACCTTCCAAATTTCAGCTTTCTAACTTCAGCGGTTTAGGCTGGGCGTTGTCGCCAGAAAATCGCTTGTTCCTTTATATATTAAGATAATCCCTTCTTAGCGGGTGCTTGTGTTGTCAAAGGAACCTACCTTCTAAATTTCAGCTTTCTAGCTTCAGCGGTTTAGGCTGGGCGTTGTCGGTAGGAAATCGCTTATTTTGATGTTTTTTCAGTAATATTTGAAAAAATCCTGAAATACGTGTTCAATATTTTTGTTTGTTTAGTATTCTGAGTAAGTTTCATGTTGGGTCATTTGTTAAAAAAAATCTCAAAAATCTTAAGTAATTCGACTACATTTTTAAACTTATATAGGAACATTTTTGAAAAATCCTGAAACACGTGGTTTGATTTATAGTTTTTTCAATTCATACTGAAGTTTTCAAGTCATTAGTATGCTATATCAAAAAGTTATAGACATTTCAATATGGAGCCATAATACGAATCTCAAACTTGAATGACCCATTTCACCCTATTTTCAGGAATATTTTGGAAAATGCTGAAACACGTGTTCAATATTTTTGTATGTTTAGTATTTCCTGTAAATTTCAAGAAAATCGGGCTACCGGTTACAGAGTTAGAAAAAAGACCAAAAAAACTTCCATCCCCCTTTTCACCCCCTTAGGGGTGGAATTTCCAAAAATCCCTTCTTAGCGGGTGCTTGTGTTGTAAAAGGAACCTACCTTCCAAATTTCAGCTTTCTAACTTCAGCGGTTTAGGCTGGGCGTTGTCGCCAGAAAATCGCTTGTTCCTTTATATATTAAGATAATCCCTTCTTAGCGGGTGCTTGTGTTGTCAAAGGAACCTACCTTCTAAATTTCAGCTTTCTAGCTTCAGCGGTTTAGGCTGGGCGTTGTCGGTAGGAAATCGCTTATTTTGATGTTTTTTCAGTAATATTTGAAAAAATCCTGAAATACGTGTTCAATATTTTTGTTTGTTTAGTATTCTGAGTAAGTTTCATGTTGGGTCATTTGTTAAAAAAAATCTCAATAATCTTAAGTAATTCGACTACATTTCTAAACTTATATAGGAACATTTTTGAAAAATCCTGAAACACGTGGTTTGATTTATAGTTTTTTCAATTCATACTGAAGTTTTCAAGTCATTAGTATGCTATATCAAAAAGTTATAGACATTTCAATATGGAGCCATAATACGAATCTCAAACTTGAATGACCCATTTCACCCTATTTTCAGGAATATTTTGGAAAATGCTGAAACACGTGTTCAATATTTTTGTATATTTAGTATTTCCTGTAAATTTCAAGAAAATCGGGCTACCGGTTACAGAGTTAGAAAAAAGACCAAAAAAACTTCCATCCCCCTTTTCACCCCCTTAGGGGTGGAATTTCCAAAAATCCCTTCTTAGCGGGTACTTGTGTTGTAAAAGGAACCTACCTTCCAAATTTCAGCTTTCTAACTTCAGCGGTTTAGGCTGGGCGTTGTCGCCAGAAAATCGCTTGTTCCTTTATATATTAAGATAATCCCTTCTTAGCGGGTGCTTGTGTTGTCAAAGGAACCTACCTTCTAAATTTCAGCTTTCTAGCTTCAGCGGTTTAGGCTGGGCGTTGTCGGTAGGAAATCGCTTGTTTCTTTATATTTTGATGTTTTTTCAGGAATATTTGAAAAAATCCTGAAATACGTGTTCAATATTTTTGTTTGTTTAGTATTCTGAGTAAGTTTCATGTTGGGTCATTTGTTAAAAAAAATCTCCAAAATCTTAAGTAATTCGACTACATTTTTAAACTTATATAGGAACATTTTTGAAAAATCCTGAAACACATGGTTTGATTTATAGTTTTTTCAATTCATACTGAAAGTTTCAAGTCATTAGTATGCTATATCAAAAAGTTATAGACATTTAAATATGGAGCCAAAATACGAATCTCAAACTTGAAATGACCCATTTCACCCTATTTTCAGGAATATTTTGAAAAATGCTGAAACACGTGTTCAATATTTTTTTATGTTTAGTATTTCCTGTAAATTTCAAGAAAATTGGGCTACCGGTTACAGAGTTAGAAAAAAGACCAAAAAAACTTCCATCCCCCTTTTCACCCCCTTAGGGGTGGAATTTCCAAAAATCCCTTCTTAGCGGGTGCTTGTGTTGTAAAAGAAACCTACCTTCTAAATTTCAGCTTTCTAGCTTCAGCGGTTTAGGCTGGGCGTTGTCGGTAGGAAATCGCTTGTTTCTTTATATTTTGATGTTTTTTCAGGAATATTTGAAAAAATCCTGAAATACGTGTTCAATATTTTTGTTTGTTTAGTATTCTGAGTAAGTTTCATGTTGGGTCATTTGTTAAAAAAAATCTCAAAAATCTTAAGTAATTCGACTTCCTTTTTAAACTTATATAGTAACATTTTCGAAAAATCCTGAAACACGTGGTTTGATTTAGGTATAGTTTTTTCAATACACACTGAAAGTTTCAAGTCATTAGTATGCTATATCAAAAAGTTATAGACATTTCAATATGGAGCCAAAATACGAATCTCAAACTTGAAATGACCCATTTCACCCTATTTTCAGGAATATTTTGAAAAATGCTGAAACACGTGTTCAATATTTTTTTATGTTTAGTATTTCCTGTAAATTTCAAGAAAATTGGGCTACCGGTTACAGAGTTAGAAAAAAGACCAAAAAAACTTCCATCCCCCTTTTCACCCCCTTAGGGGTGGAATTTCCAAAAATCCCTTCTTAGCGGGTGCTTGTGTTGTAAAAGGAACCTACCTTCTAAATTTCAGCTTTCTAGCTTCAGCGGTTTAGGCTGGGCGTTGTCGGTAGGAAATCGCTTGTTTCTTTATATTTTGATGTTTTTTCAGGAATATTTGAAAAAATCTTGAAATACGTGTTCAATATTTTAGTTTGTTTAGTATTCTGAGTAAGTTTCATGTTGGGTCATTTGTTAAAAAAAATCTCAAAAATCTTAAGTAATTCGACTACATTTTTAAACTTATATAGTAACATTTTTGAAAAATCCTGAAACACGTAGTTTGATTTATAGTTTTTTCAATACATACTGAAAGTTTCAAGTCATTAGTATGCTATATCAAAAAGTTATAGACATTTCAATATGGAGCCATAATACGAATCTCAAACTTGAATGACCCATTTCACCCTATTTTCAGGAATATTTTGGAAAATGCTGAAACACGTGTTCAATATTTTTGTATGTTTAGTATTTCCTGTAAATTTCAAGAAAATCGGGCTACCGGTTACAGAGTTAGAAAAAAGACCAAAAAAACTTCCATCCCCCTTTTCACCCCCTTAGGGGTGGAATTTCCAAAAATCCCTTCTTAGCGGGTGCTTGTGTTGTAAAAGGAACCTACCTTCCAAATTTCAGCTTTCTAACTTCAGCGGTTTAGGCTGGGCGTTGTCGCCAGAAAATCGCTTGTTCCTTTATATATTAAGATAATCCCTTCTTAGCGGGTGCTTGTGTTGTAAAAGGAACCTACCTTCTAAATTTCAGCTTTCTAGCTTCAGCGGTTTAGGCTGGGCGTTGTCGGTAGGAAATCGCTTGTTTCTTTATATTTTGATGTTTTTTCAGGAATATTTGAAAAAATCCTGAAATACGTGTTCAATATTTTTGTTTGTTTAGTATTCTGAGTAAGTTTCATGTTGGGTCATTTGTTAAAAAAAATCTCAAAAATCTTAAGTAATTCGACTACATTTTTAAACTTATATAGTAACATTTTTGAAAAATCCTGAAACACGTAGTTTGATTTATAGTTTTTTCAATACATACTGAAAGTTTCAAGTCATTAGTATGCTATATCAAAAAGTTATAGACATTTCAATATGGAGCCAAAATACGAATCTCAAACTTGAATGACCCATTTCACCCTATTTTCAGGAATATTTTGGAAAATGCTGAAACACGTGTTCAATATTTTTTTATGTTTAGTATTTCCTGTAAATTTCAAGAAAATTGGGCTACCGGTTACAGAGTTAGAAAAAAGACCAAAAAAACTTCCATCCCCCTTTTCACCCCCTTAGGGGTGGAATTTCCAAAAATCCCTTCTTAGCGGGTGCTTGTGTTGTAAAAGGAACCTACCTTCCAAATTTCAGCTTTCTAACTTCAGCGGTTTAGGCTGGGCGTTGTCGCCAGAAAATCGCTCGTTCCTTTATATATTAAGATAATCCCTTCTTAGCGGGTGCTTGTGTTGTAAAAGGAACCTACATTCTAAATTTCAGCTTTCTAGCTTCAGCGGTTTAGGCTGGGCGTTGTCGGTAGGAAATCGCTTGTTTCTTTATATTTTGATGTTTTTTCAGGAATATTTGAAAAAATCCTGAAATACGTGTTCAATATTTTTGTTTGTTTAGTATTCTGAGTAAGTTTCATGTTGGGTCATTTGTTAAAAAAAATCTCAAAAATCTTAAGTAATTCGACTACATTTTTAAACTTATATAGTAACATTTTTGAAAAATCCTGAAACACGTAGTTTGATTTATAGTTTTTTCAATACATACTGAAAGTTTCAAGTCATTAGTATGCTATATCAAAAAGTTATAGACATTTCAATATGGAGCCATAATACGAATCTCAAACTTGAATGACCCATTTCACCCTATTTTCAGGAATATTTTGGAAAATGCTGAAACACGTGTTCAATATTTTTGTATGTTTAGTATTTCCTGTAAATTTCAAGAAAATCGGGCTACCGGTTACAGAGTTAGAAAAAAGACCAAAAAAACTTCCATCCCCCTTTTCACCCCCTTAGGGGTGGAATTTCCAAAAATCCCTTCTTAGCGGGTGCTTGTGTTGTAAAAGGAACCTACCTTCCAAATTTCAGCTTTCTAACTTCAGCGGTTTAGGCTGGGCGTTGTCGCCAGAAAATCGCTTGTTCCTTTATATATTAAGATAATCCCTTCTTAGCGGGTGCTTGTGTTGTAAAAGGAACCTACCTTCTAAATTTCAGCTTTCTAGCTTCAGCGGTTTAGGCTGGGCGTTGTCGGTAGGAAATCGCTTGTTTCTTTATATTTTGATGTTTTTTCAGGAATATTTGAAAAAATCCTGAAATACGTGTTCAATATTTTTGTTTGTTTAGTATTCTGAGTAAGTTTCATGTTGGGTCATTTGTTAAAAAAAATCTCAAAAATCTTAACTAATTCGACTACATTTTTAAACTTATATAGTAACATTTTTGAAAAATCCTGAAACACGTAGTTTGATTTATAGTTTTTTCAATACATACTGAAAGTTTCAAGTCATTAGTATGCTATATCAAAAAGTTATAGACATTTCAATATGGAGCCATAATACGAATCTCAAACTTGAATGACCCATTTCACCCTATTTTCAGGAATATTTTGGAAAATGCTGAAACACGTGTTCAATATTTTTGTATGTTTAGTATTTCCTGTAAATTTCAAGAAAATCGGGCTACCGGTTACAGAGTTAGAAAAATAACCAAAAAAACTTCCATCCCCCTTTTCATCCCCTTAGGGGTGGAATTTCCAAAAATCCCTTCTTAGCGGGTGCTTGTGTTGTAAAAGGAACCTACCTTCTAAATTTCAGCTTTCTAGCTTCAGCGGTTTAGGCTGGGCGTTGTCGGTAGGAAATCGCTTGTTTCTTTATATTTTGATGTTTTTTCAGGAATATTTGAAAAAATCCTGAAATACGTGTTCAATATTTTTGTTTGTTTAGTATTCTGAGTAAGTTTCATGTTGGGTCATTTGTTAAAAAAAATCTCAAAAATCTTAAGTAATTCGACTACATTTTTAAACGTATATAGTAACATTTTTGAAAAATCCTGAAACACGTAGTTTGATTTATAGTTTTTTCAATACATACTGAAAGTTTCAAGTCATTAGTATGCTATATCAAAAAGTTATAGACATTTCAATATGGAGCCATAATACGAATCTCAAACTTGAATGACCCATTTCACCCTATTTTCAGGAATATTTTGGAAAATGCTGAAACACGTGTTCAATATTTTTGTATGTTTAGTATTTCCTGTAAATTTCAAGAAAATCGGGCTACCGGTTACAGAGTTAGAAAAAAGACCAAAAAAACTTCCATCCCCCTTTTCACCCCCTTAGGGGTGGAATTTCCAAAAATCCCTTCTTAGCGGGTGCTTGTGTTGTAAAAGGAACCTACCTTCCAAATTTCAGCTTTCTAACTTCAGCGGTTTAGGCTGGGCGTTGTCGCCAGAAAATCGCTTGTTCCTTTATATATTAAGATAGCTTTATCATACCTATAGACACATTTATACAGGGTGTTTAGAGACGATAGACTAATAATGAGTCTTACATGTCTCCTTGCGTAAAGTGAAAAGGTAGTTTGAGGAAATTTTGAATTTTAATATCATTCAGAAGAACAAAACATAAAAACTGTCTTAATTTGACCATTACTTATGCCATGAAGTATCATCGGAAAAAATAATAACTGAAAAAGTTTTTAAGAGAAAAATAATGTAAATATTGCTTTTAGTTTTCTTTATGAATTAAGTCACTGTCGTATGCTCGCGTACTTTGAAGTGCATACTGCATATCAAATAAACGTTTTGTTTAGAATAAGTACGAGTATGTATATGCACATATTGATAAATATAGTACAAGTTATTTGCCGCCTCAACCAAAAAGGATAATATTTATGAAGATTTAAATAAGACTAAATAAGAGAATTTCGGGTTTTCGAAATATACTTAAGCTTAAAGTAATCATACATGTATATCAGCAACCGTGAGATTTTACATTGAGTCTAGCGGAGAAATTAAGCCCAGAAGCACTCCGAGTCGGTCGCAATACCAACACACTGTATACCGAATGTACGGGACCGGGGATTAGGATCGGAATCGTTCGGCGCGGCAACACCTATTGCTGTGGACTGTAAGGACTATTTTCTATGTGTGTGCCGATCTATGTGCTTTCCGACTCCGATCTTCCCGGTCCCGTACATTCTGGTCCTTCGAGCCAGAAATACTGTTATCGGTCACATTATCCGTCCGTCACAGGCTTTATTGTAGCGAGATGTAACAGAACACGAGCAAGAACATACCTACGAAGTATCGACTCGACGTGGCATCGAAAAACAAAATGGCCAACAACGCACGAGTCTCATCCACACACACACGGCGATAAATATTTCAGATATAAATGTTTTAAGCGGGTAAATTCAAATTACAGTTTGCAAAAACGCTAACCAAACATAATTATGCCAGAAAAACAAAGATCTGTTGCACAGACACCGGCTTCAACTACATAACATAAAAAGTGCAGTAAAACTGAATGGAGTCATTAATGATTATTGATGGTTAAAAATATTTAAGTAGGTACCTAATTGGAAAGGCCAGTGTCCGTTTTCATCCTGAGCCTGGACGCTTACTTGATGATTTCCAAGGACGATAACGCCCAAGGGCTCATACCACGGCTCCGGGCCCTTCAAGTAGAACAGAAGGTTGCCACGGAGACGGAACCACCTGACAGAATAACCTATAACAAAGAAAAGTTTTTAAATACCACACGTTTTCAAAAAAATAAAAACTAACACAGGCAACGACTTTGACGGTAAACTAGTCGTTTGAGATGGGAGTAGATAACACTACAAATTCAGCATCTACGTAATGCTTGTATCGTATAGGATAGGATAATACTTAATATGGTCTTAAGAAAATACGGTCATATATCATTATGTATAGAAAGGGCATTCAAGCAATTCTAAGAAAAAAAATAGTTTTTCATTTAAAAACTCGATTCGGTTTAATTTCATTTGAGAAAAGATTTTTGAAAAAATATTTTGGCAGGAACCTAGATAAATATTATTTTAATACAAATAATACCATATCAATAGTGATTATAATGCTCAAATTACAAATAATTTTGGTACTACGTTTGTATGGGAAATTCATCGGTGGCCGGAACCCAAAAAGATTAAAATGTTGTTTGGGACAATGACAATTTTCAATTCATTTCGATATCTAGACAAAATTATTATTTGCAGAACTATTTTTGTTGCCTCACTCAAAACTTTCTCCAATCATATGTAGGATAATGGCGAAGGGCTGCCTAAAAATAAAATATTTATTATATATTTATAAAGTCACAAATAGACAAATCGCCGCCCCCACCGAATAAAATCGTAATCAAAAAAACAAAATTTTACAGGAAAAATAAAAAACCGTTTTTTTTTTAATAACTCCTAAAATACTTTACTTATCGGGTTCATTTTAATACCAAAAGATAGCAATATTTTTTTTGTATATGCAATATAATTTAAATTATAACTGTGTTTACGAATGCAGAGTAATAAATAAAAATATGTTTTACCAGAATCAAGACCATAATTTTACACCGTAAAGTAACATTACAATTTTATTCGCGGAAATTGTCGATAATAGCCTGTACAGTAATAGGTCTTCGCGATCTTATTGAACTCAAAATAGTGATGTTGGTTGTATCGGTAATGCAATGTTACCATTTTGTTCGGTACTCAATTAAGCGAATAACGTAAATTTGCAATACGTTTATATTCCTTGGAGAAGATAATAAGTTTAGTGAATGTGAAAATAGGTTACTGTAAAATTATTTGCATTTTGGGAATCGGTATTAAAAGAAAATCGAAGGAAATACAAAAGTTATCCTATTATTACAGATATTTAAAAGATTTTTGTGTTAACCACCGATACCGAGTGCTCCCAGGGAAGTTCTAGTGCTCGTCTCCGCTTGCGGAGACGTAAATCTGGACGTGAACCTTAAGCTGTGGTATTCTAAAAGAACCAGAACCACACTTATTGGTTGCGCTTCATTGGCCGTTCTGAATGGAGTCGCAAGAGATGCATCTTAAGGTGTAGACTCGGCGGTGGAGGTTCCTAATGGCGTTATAACGAGAAAAACCCTCGTTATAACGCCAAAGACGTTTGCGCAGGAATTGTTTATATCCGGCATTTAAGCCTATATTTTGAGTAATCCATCCAACATTCGACAAGCCACAGTCTGCCACTTTTAACAGTTTTCAATTATGTCAGGCGTCCGCACTGTCTCCCAGACCCAAAAATTCTTTTTTTCATTTTATTTCTTTATGCTTATATTCTCTACACCTGAAAGATATCATGGATATCATTTTCGAGTATATCATATTGTGCAAACGAGGATTATACCCGTTCTATGTAGCCCAGCCTTTAAAATTATCTCTCATAAAGGGCCTCTTTCCTGTTGGCTACGGCCCCACGCATGCCTCCCAAAGGACCGAGACTCTATATGGCCCGTGATCGTGGAAATGAGATAAAATAATGAAAAACCTTTATGCAGATAACGTACAATGATTTCTTAAGTCTTATATACTAGGACATGTTATCTGTTTGCCCTAGTTTACACATGCCTCTTCTAGCTTCTTCCATTCGTTTCTTACCTTGGCAATTCTTGTCTTTCCAGTGATGGATTTTATTTGTCTTATTTCCACCTTTTGAAAGGTCGTCCAAATTTTCTATTTTGATTCCTGGGTAATTGTAGTCGTAAATAGTTTTATTCGACTTTTCAGTTCTTCTTAAAGTTTGACCGATCTACAGTTATTTTTCTATAAAAATAACATAGTATAGAAGAGAAAGAAAGAAAGATTATACTCTGCCTGATTGTATTCATAGCAAACTTCTCTCCAAAGACCCATCACCGACCAATCTGACGAACATCCAACTTTCTATTATGCGCTTTCCTCAGGTCCCATGTTTGGTTTTTAAATTAAAACATTGGAAGAATACATTTATTTTAAAGTTTCCTTTAAATTTTCAGACAAAGCTCTTTGTTTTTTATGATTTATTAAATGACCAGTATCTCTTTCAAGCATTATCTATTCTTGTTTCTATTTATTTTGTTGTTAGATAATTTGGTGAGGTAAAGTTATAGCAGATAAGGATTTTTCCGAGATAAGTAATATACTTATCTCGGAACATACCTTAACATACCGACTCTATTGTGCTGAGTGTTATTGAGTGTTATTGGTTAAACTTAATTTTCAGACTATTAATATGTAGATGCCCTACTTTTCCACTTTCTTTGTATCATATTAGCGAGTTCTTCAGGCTTATTGGACCGAATTATCAGATCATCGGCAAACCTTAAATATGTTAGTATAATCTACATTTATTTTTAGGCCATAATTCTACCTTTTGAGGTTTTGAAATATTTTCTCAAGATCTGCTTTCGTTCTTTTCCAGTTTGACGGTTGTAGAGCTAAATTTGTAAATGTTTCTTATGATCCTTGTATTTTAAATGCTTTAGTTGCCTTAGCAACCACCATGCCATACTTTTTTTTTTGTGTTCTAGGGTTTTAAAGGATTGGTATGCGGCCAACAATTGTTTTGGAAAATATTTTATAATGTATATGCTTGTCATCAAGCTGATTGCCCAATAATTACTTGTGGAATTTTAATCCTCTTTGTATGGATAAGATAATGATTCAGATTTTTTTTTTCAGATTTATTATTTCATTGAATATCATTGTGAGAACTATGATGATTGCTTCTCTGGAAGCTATAAAGAATTCATTTGTGTAGAAGGGTCCGGCTGGTTTGTTTAAAAAAACTTAGATCCTACCTTACTCCTACCTCTCTTGGAAATATTGTCGATACCTTATCTTATCTTCAT
The DNA here is from genome assembly GCA_963931895.1 of Eupithecia pulchellata. Taxonomy (NCBI): domain Eukaryota; kingdom Metazoa; phylum Arthropoda; class Insecta; order Lepidoptera; family Geometridae; genus Eupithecia; species Eupithecia pulchellata. Next base: position 1,856,187 of record OZ007551.1, on the reverse strand, counting down.
CAGCTCTTTCAGCAGCTTTGTCTCTGGCACATTATTTTGGCTCGTGTACAGATCTCGTTAGGATTCTGTAGCCCTTGCGAGTGTGTTTGGTCGTTTTGTTATGCAGTATCCGCTTTTGTTTTTGATCTGCGGTATTCATTCTTTTTGGTGGTTAGGATTTTAATATCAAGCACTCGAAATCTTGGCAAAGAGTAGAAAACAATGGGGGCTTCTAAATTAGAGCACAATATTGTCATCGTTGGACGTTAGCTCATGCTGGGTGAGGGTCATGTGCTATCACTTTTTTTTACCTAAGACGAAATGAGAGCGATGTTAAAAGACGTTGCTTTGGCTACTATAAGTTTGCCAAAGCCACATCTCGGGATTTCATAATCTGTCATTAAGTGAGTAAATCATCGCAACCTACTATCTCTTCATAGATTACGATGGCTTTTTTTATATTAAAAATACATTAATAGATGTAACCATTGCAGATATTTTGAATTAAATATAGTAATAAACTATACTGTAATAAAGAACTTCAAAGAAAACCTGAATAAGAGGGTTTTCTACTTTACGAAAACTAAGTTTTATACTTCTTTCCCGAATAAAATCGCAATCGCATCTTACAACAAAAAGCGAGAAACCGAGGAGTGAGTATTAACCTGTTGCAATGTTGTTCGGATCAAAATGTTGTTTTTATTTTTCGATTAATAATAAAGTAAAATCCATTACAAAAAGCCTATCTCAAGAACTACTCGTACGATTTGCCTGAAAAAAATTCACAAGGTGTAATCGCACCTCAGGAACAATTATTTCAAATAAAAACACTTCTATCGTAATAGTCGGTAACCATATTATTCGGTGGGGGCGGCGAAATATGTATGCAAGTTACCAAAAAAAAAGTCCCTCCACCTCCACTCCAGGCTCCACTAACTGTAGGTGTGGTAACTGAGATACATGTAGAGGATTCGATCCCGGGATCCCGAAGCCCGGTATCCCGGGATCCAGGTCTTGTTTTAGTCCCGACATTTTCGGGATTCAATTCAATGAATTCCGGGATTTTCGGGACTGACATATTTTTTATATAAGTCAATAAAAATGTGCGTGAATCGAAACGCACTTACTTTAAAAGCTTCAGAACGAAATAGAAAACAGTATGTAAACTATAAATCCAAAATCATATAAAGAAACTGATCTTTCTAAGATCATTAAACAAGAAATGAATTTTATGAGGCTAGTTCCACACGAGGTTATAATTTGGAGAAGACTTATAAAAATTTATTGACGATTCCTCCAACTTCCATCGAGCCTGAACGTACTTTTTCCGCTCATTCATATTTGTGCAAAAAATTGAGAAGAATGCTTTCATATGAGACGTTGGATGCATTGTTATTTCTTATATTTTATTTTCGTGGCTAAAATAAGTAATTTATAGTTTCTAATCTATTTGATTTAAAATATGAGTCCTATAACATTGATTTCTTTTGCATAGTCTTTCTTATAGTATAATGGCGTTTCTTTGTTTAGATAAACAAATTTCAAGAAGTTGATTTTTTAAATTTATTCAAAATACAATAAAAAAACTAAGCAATTATTTATAAAACTATTTTATAAGGGCCTACTTTGTTTATTTTATCAGAAGAAATTATAATTTTGTTTTGGTTTCAAGATTTTAGTAAAGATTTAAAATAAAAGGTGGATTTTGATATGTTTTACTTTCTTTTGTTACCACTTTCTATTAACAATACAATCCCGGAACTATCCCGAAATCCCGGGATTAGAAAAATAGACCGAGATCGAATCCTCTAGATACATGCATCATAAAGTAAAATCTGCGGTTTTGTATTCATCGGCGCATACGTGTAAGACTAATTTTAATAGAAATCGAGTAAGAGGATACTACACACGAATGCAAAACCAGCTTGTAGGGAGTACATTTCTATAATATATCTCATATCTATATCGTGGTCAAACGGTCAAACAAAAAACAAACAAAAATCACGAGAAAGAATTTTCAAAAGACCGGGGTGTTTTAGCAAGAAAGATAAATTTGTATCGCGCAAGAAGAAAGTTCTTCCAATTCAAAATGTTGAATTTGAAAACCTCGATGAAGTTGAATTACCTACTTATTACTACCTATCTTTTTAGGGTTTTGACTTCGGTTTCAAAACCCTTATAGGATCACTTTGTGTCCTTAATATCTCAGATCCTACTGCAGCTATTGACTTAAAATTTTAAATAATAATACATTTTGGTATTGGTTTGTACATTGTAAAACAGTTTTCGAAATTTCGATAGATTTTATACTTTTTGATATACATATTTTGAAAAAGGTCGAAAAATTTACCGTTACCCCCCCTACCTCAGAACTGTGCAGAGTAATCCATTTAAAATGTACTTGGTATTTGTGGATACAGATCTATATTTTACAGAAAAAATATAGAGAAGTCTGTTTAAGATAATACTTTTAAAAATATGGTCAAAGGGGGGGGGGGGGATAATTTTCTATAGGGGAAACTACCCCACCGAGTAGGGGTATCAAATGAAAGGTATCAATTTGCACATTCGAGACAGTTTTTGAAATTTCGATAGGTTTTATACTTTTCGAAATATTTCGAAAAGTCGAAAAATTTACCATTGAATTATTTCGACATTAAAAAAAGGTCTAGCTTTAGTACTAAAATTTAATCTAAATTCATTTTTGGTGCTAACGTTCTCCAATGAAAATTGTGAAATTTATTTTGTTCAACGTAATAATAAGATAAAATAGGGCGCTGATTTGGGTCGAGGTAGGTATGTTTATTTTGATAAAACAAAGTAAATTGCCTCCAACATTACCTACCTATATATACCTTTACCTCCAAAAACATTATATCAAAGCGCTTTATTTTCTTTAGACCTCTTGGACACAACACTAAATAAAAAAGTAAATCTAGAAAATAAAGTGATAACTTCGATTTTTTCTTCACTTCAATCTTTTTATGACATCCTCTGTGGCGCAGTGGGCCGCCTGCGACGCAGAAGGTTGGCGAGCTCGATTCCTGCTTCGGGACAAATGTTGTACGATCTGAAGATATTTTCTGAAGGTGTTCTGTTCATCTGTTAAATATATTGTATTATGTATATCAGTCATCTAGTAGGTACTAGGGAGTAGTCCCGGTCCCGGTCCCGAAAGTCCCGGGCTTTCCCGGGAAATAGCGCAGACCAAAGAACCGGGACTACTAATCTTTGTCCCGTTGACTTTCGTTACTTTCGGGACTGAGTATAAAATTTTTAATTCACGTTCGTTTAGCGGCGTTAGTGCTCATTTTGCGCGCGTCAGTAGGAGCCGCGCGGGGCAGTAAGAGGGAATAAGTGAAAGTGGCATCATCCAACCGCCTCCGACCGTCATTTGCGAAAATTTAGACCGTTGGAATGTAGTATATCTGTGATTTCCAAAAACTTACCTAACCTATATCATTCAAGCTTAGTAAGGTAAGTTAACAAAATAAGTTATATAATAATACTTGCTTAATAAAATCTGTAATAATACTTGCTAGTGTTTAGATCATGATAAGTAATAATTACATAGATTGTTTGGTGAATGCTTGAATGAATATCATGCATAGTTTACCCTCAAACATGTAAAATAACTATGGTTTTAATTGGTTACTTACTACAAACAAGCGACAGGTATGTATGTAACGTACATATTTCATAAAAATAAGCAAAACGAAGCATTATTTATTTTTACATCGCCTGGGAAAATAACACACCATTAATAACTGATTATTATTATATTACTGATTTTGAGTAGAAATTGTCACCGTCGTCGTGACACAACTTTGACAATTGATTTTGCGCTATAATTGATTGGCCGAAATAAATAGGTATAATTGATTCTTTTATTTGTTTAATTATTATTGTTTTTGCACTACTGTTAAAGGAAAAGCATTGTTTAGTTAAAAACTGGTAATTACAGATTTTTTTTTAATATTGCATCATTTAAGAAAGTTTAATTAAGATTGTAGTTTTTGGACGGATAAGTATTTTTCCTGTGATTTAAAAACAATAATTAAAAAATTCTGTTAAAATAACCTTTATAGTTTTTAGCCGATTTGATTACAATTATTTGCAATATTTTATAGAAGACTGATTCTGCGACTAAAAATTTTAGAGATATTTTCATTTGTGTTTTGAATGGTTAATACACTTCAAACAGTTTTAATAATCAGCGATTATTTGATATATTAGATAAGAGCAACAGTTACCGAAAGTCCCGAAAATCCCGGGGCGTCCCGGTTCCTTCAAGAGGTAGTCCCTTAAATCCCGGCGGTCAATTATAGACCCGGGACTTCATTCCCTATCTAGTACACATAACACTAGCTCTGCTTAGCTTGGGGCTAGATGATGTTGTGTGGATTGTCCAGCATTATTTATTTATTTATTATTTTATGGTACAGTAAAGAAGCGATCAAGAAAAAGAGGTTGTTAGTTTTCGAGTAGGTAAGAGCAATACTCGTCCCAACCTTTTTATCTAGCTAGGCTACTGACTAGCTATAATCTAAGATTATACTCGTACGAGTAGTAAGCCTTTTTGCAAAGAATACATTTCACAATTTGTTTGAATTTATTTACAGAGACTCATTTGGAGTTTTGTTGTCGTAGACTAAATACCCTTATACATTAATCTTGTGTAGCCCATTAGAAGTGGGTAAAAACATGTATATTGCTATATTTAGGCAGACGATTGATATTTTTTGCTAAATATCATAAAGTCAGAAATAAAAGGAAGACAGCGAATTTTAACATTTGATATAAAATTCTTCATCATTTGTTAGTACCTACTATGTATACCATTTGTTCAGAAAAATTAAATGCTGATATTGCCGTAAGGACTAACATTAGCATAATACCTATTACTAATAAATGTACCCACTTGAAAAGTACGCATCATTTCCCTATTTAAGTGCATTATACAATGATAAAAATATACGTAATTAGTAGGTACATAGTTGTATACAACAAATCAAGCCGTATTCTGAGCCGAAAGACACGTAAATTATTTTGTTCATCGCACCAAAGACCGCTGGTCATGAATATCAATCGAGCCATGGTACTGTCATGGTGGTGCATCGGAATCGGACTGCAATAAGTATCTGCTATGGTACAGCCGTTCATGCCATAACGCTGGTTTTACGTGGAGACCTTCCTTGGCAAGGTATGCAGACAGAACAAAAATAATATAGTTATGGAATTACCACTGAACATTAGCCCTCTTAATCAGTGAGAAAGAAGTTTCCTTACTCATCTCCATTATTTTTTCTGTGTTACAATTCATAAACAATCGCTTATGAAAGAGAAAACAAATAAACGGTATATATTTTTAATTGGATAACAAAGCCCAGGTAGGCTTACGTTTGGCTAAAGTGGCGCCATCCACCCCCACCCACCACCCCCTCCCCTCCCTTAACGACTAATCGACATCGCAATCAATAAATTTTGATGTAGGTATGGTTGGGAATTTCTTTTCTTCTTCATTACGACCTAGACGGGATTTTGAATGTACAAGAAATGTTCTAATGTCTGTACCTATTCTTAGAGCAATAAGTTTTATATTTTGATTGTAATTTTATTTGAGCATGTCTCGATATAATTATTGCACGAGGCAAAACAACATTGCATTCATAAACGCTCATTAAGAAAAAGCTTATTTGCGTTACGTTTAGATTTTTGATATCGCTACAGTTTTATGCCTTACACTGTCAATATAAATCTTCCACATTAAGATTACCCCGATATTAAACAGTTATCGAGCCCATTAGGTACATAAACATTTCGTCGCGGATCGATTTCTGATAAACCATAGCAAATAGCTTCACATGAGAAAATGAACGTATGTATGTAGATACTCGTATCCCAGGTTGTTCAAAATGGCTCCGCAAACTGTCTACTTAACCTAGATTGCCTATATAGTAAATTAAAACGCCATTTCACGCGCTTTTAATCATCATATCTTCAGAAGCATCATAAGTCACGCCATAAACTGAAATAAACAGTAATGAATCGATTTACTTACTGCTAAGCTGCGCTCTTTGGAGGCTCAGATGCGGCTAGACAGGCAGCACTTGCAAATGCAACTGACGCGACCGCTCAACCACCCCGGGCGAGATGCGAGCTCGTACTGCTCATAATAAACGGAGGAAGATTCAACCCGCTCCGATTACTGTGCACAGGTACATATATCAATGTATGAGTACCTTACGTACAGGCGCACACAAACTATGATAGCCACAGTGGGCGTCAGTCGTCGGCTGTCAACTTTTCAAGACGAAAAATATAGCTTATTGAATTTAATAACATGTTTATTTTCTCTTGCTAAAGATAATTCTTACAAATGATGACTAACTTAACCACAGCTAGTTCTTGTTTTGCAAGAGACTGGTGCCCGTGAGAGGTTTATAAAACCTGTGGTAGGTACGGGTCTCCAGGATCTTGCTCCCCAGCAGTAGCGGCGTTAGGGTAGGGCGCGGTTGGGCGACCGCCCGGGGCGCCGGACATAAAGGGGCGCCGCAGGCGCCCCTTGTTTTTCTTCTCGCTCATTAAACGAGGCCTACTTACTCGTAGATAAAAATAAATACGAAAAAAGATTATATTGGCAACACTAAAATGGAAAGAAGTGTTAAAACGGAGCACTGCACTGCATGCATTTAATTTTACCGGGAATCCCCGACCATTGAGAAAAACATTATCTATCTCTTTTTTAAGTTTAAATTAGAGAGAATTCATGTTATATTTGGTTAAATTTTTTTCAAAAATCGCGACTCACAAAAATTGTATCCAAATGTATGGATAGCAATGCGCATAAAGTAATCCTGTTGTGTAACTAACCATTAATTATAGTGCGTAAGCCCTCACACTGCTTATTCTCCTTAAAATCACAAAAAAAAAATTTCGTCGAAATTCGTCTTTGAGCGCTTGGCGCGTCGTCGATGGCTCGCTTGCGCTCCGTGCCATTCGATTCCTATTGTGTACCTACATTGTATATAAGTGAGTTAGGTGCTCACATCGCATTCACATTACTTGAATTTCGTAAATCAATGGATGGATAAGGTACCTATTTTCTTGTTTTGCCGTAATTGAATTGCTCCCCCCGTTTTCTGTTATGTATTTAAAGGCTTTGCCAAACAGAACGCGTTAGAACGCCGCGTCAGGGCGCTAAGTTGACGCCGCGCTATAGCGCCGAACTGTGTTGTACTGTGGCGGTACTTTACTGTCACACAGAGCGGCGGCGCTAGCCGTACCCAACGTTCTGTCGCGGCGTTAGGACGCTTTGACGCCGGGCGTTGTATTTTTTTACAAAATTTGTTTGTAACGTCCAACTAAAATACTACAATATGAGTGAAAAGCTAATAGAATTGGTTCGGAAACACCCCTGTTTATATAATACGAAGGATAATTCTTATAAAAACATGGCATTAAGGGCAAGAATGTGGGAACAAATTTTATTAATGTCGTGCACCAATATTCTTTTTCTCTGTGATCGTGATAAAGCGTATAAAAGTAATAATTCTTCCTCATCTGAATCACTCGACATCTCAAAAGCAAATAATATTTCCAAAGACTGCTTGCTGCTAGCTATCTACACTACGCTCTGGTGAATGGTAACCTACGTTGCGAAGGAGCGTGCCGCTAAAGTCAATTCGATGAGCGCGACGTTAAAACGCATCGCTACTAACGCGTTCTGTTTGGCAAAGCCAAAGTCATAACATATTATTCTAAGCTTTTTGCTAGCGACCGAAAATGTCACAAAAAATTTCGAGGCTCGCTCCGCTCGCCGTTCATTCTTAAATTTTCTGAGCTTTTTAACAGGCTTCCGGTTTTCTTTTTTTATATCTAAACATTTTTGTCATTTTCACCAAACCTCAAAATTACCACCGCTAAGCCTCTAAAATTTTCGGGTTCGGTAATCATAATCTTTTGTCACACTCTTGATTCTATTTTACAGAAAATACGATAAAGTTAAAAAAAATGGCGGCTCGCTCCGCTCGCCGTTCATTTTTTAGCATTTTGGTCAATATACTTTACTTGCCTTTCGGAAATATGTCAATGTCAAATTTGGCGGCGTGACATTCAATAAGTAGTAGGAGTTATTTTGTTCTTAATTTTCAAAAAACTAAATTGTGGTTACACACCAATTTATAAAAACTCCACTCACTGACATTTATAATGTATTCATTTTCGACCATTTCCAAAGGCTGCAAACACTACAATATGTGAAGGCTCGTCCCACTCGCTGTTATTTATTTTTTTCATACTAGTATGTTTATTAAGTTATTTCTTTTTTAGCCTTTTTTGTATTTCTTACATTTTTGTCTTTGTTGCTGGCACACCACACCAAACTCCAAATTTACCAATCATCGCAGTCTTTGAAATATTCGGAGCTCTCCCTATCATTATGTAGGTATTGTCACACTCTTGCATAATTATTTACAAAATATAGGAAAAATCCGATAAAGTTAAAAAAATCGCGGCTCGCTCCGCTCGCCGTTACTGACAAATAATTTTTATACATTTTATTATGGAAGGTTTTTGGTTGAAAACCTCTTCGGGTACTATACCAATCCACGCTATGCTGCAAATACACCATAGATCCTTTTTTTGCGGACCAGGTAAAAACGAAAATTTTAAACACTTTCAGAATGAATTTGATAAAGTTGGGGTACCTACATATTCAAGGCTAGATCCAGGTACGACGACTTTGAAAGACATTTACTAATTAGTTATTTTATTCATTTCTTATGTCCAACCGCGGACTAGCATAATATGAAGATGATGCATGTTGACTCGGGCGGGTCAAAGGCTCGACTCCCCCCCCCCCCCCCCCGAATAGTTACACTCGCACATGACGACTTGTTTCATATCGGTTCGGATTGCAGTTAGTGGGCGCCGTATAAATCTCGCCCAGGGCGCTGGTAGTGCTAAAACCGGCACTGCTCCCCAGGATAATTAGGATACATAAAATATAAGAAGACGGAAAAAACAAAATTTTACTTTGATAGAATAGACGAAGTATAAAAAACCATCCAAAGAATAGTTTATAAAAAACCTAGCGTACGACCTTCCGAAGCAATATCTTATTAGAGGAGATCTTATGGTAAGTTACTAAATCGAAAAATATTACTGTTTTTGTCGAGATGTGAAAAGATTACTACATAATATTATTATAACCCAAACGTGTCGTAAATTCGTTTGTTTTTGTCAATATAAAACTAAATATCATGCCATTCAAATAAATGTCAATATTTATAAAAAATATTTAAAAACCCCATTTTATCCGGATATTTTCTCGAAATTTTCAGGAATATTTTAATAAATTGTGTAACAGCGTTTTGATAAATAAAATAGCTTGTTCCTCATAATTGTAATTATTGATATATATTGTTATTGTTCATATTAAGATAAACTTTAATCAACAGTGAATTATTATCTGACTGTACAAAACAGTGTTTATCATTGGTGTCAGTTAATGAAGAAAATGCCATCTATGGCGCTCATTAGGGGAGGCCTATGTCCAGCAGTGGACTATTATAGGCTGGTGATGATGATGATGATTGAAGAAAATATTAGAACTATAAAGTGTCATTTCGGACGAAGTGTCCCAATTTATTCTGTCCGAAACGTCAGCAAGCCGAATTGTAGATGTGCCGCGGAAAAACGACAAGTTTTGTCAAAATGTTACAAAGATATTTAATTCAGAATTCAGATGTTGCTTCTCTGTTTAAAATAGATTAATGGGTAGCAAAACTTGCATGTCGGACGGACTTTTTTTCTCACTTAAAAGAACTTAAAAATAGAATGCAAACTGAAAAATTGAACTTGAATATTTTTGGATGCACAATAAAATGAGTTTCCACTGTTTTCAATCCCTTCTTTTCCCGATCCCTAACTTTTTTTAATATTCTATAGCCTTTTTTTATCATTCTAATGATAAACATATGCTATGAAAGAGATTCCAAATCCGTCCAGCAGTTTCGGAACCTATTCAATTCAAACAACAAACACAATCAAATCTTTATAATATTTGCAAACAAACACAAACAGGGAGCACTTAATTTTTTTAACATTGATTTTTCTCTTGCACACTAATGGTATATGTTTCGGTTTAAAAAGTACGCTTCTATTAAATCCAGAGTATTTTGATATGCCATGGTAAAATCATGATAATGTATCTCCCCGAGAGGGGGCAATCAGAGGAGACACTAGTCTGTCACCAAATTTTCTATCTACATTATACAAAAGCACAATGAAACTCAATAAAAAGCAAAAGCCGCCAAATGACCTATCGCATTTGCGTATGGAACACAATAATTTAATCACATCATCACGCAATTTTAATAGGAAAAGATTATGTCTATATCTATACTAATATTATAAAGAGGAAAGATTTGATTGTTTGTTTGTTTGTATGTTTGTTTGTTTGTTTGAATTGAATAGGCTCCGAAACTACTGGACCAATTTGAAAAATTCTTTCACCATTAGAATCCTAAATTTTCCGTGATGAACATAGGCTATATAATATTTTCAAAAAAGTTAGAGATCCGCATGAAAAATTCAATAATTGAACCGTGCGCTGTATATACAACCTCTTTTTCTATTATGGCGCGTCAGAATAGAAAAAGAGGTTGAATATTATATAGCGCACGGTGCTTGCTTTTTCTCTACGGCCAGTGTCAGTTATGAAGTGTCGAGTCAATGTCAAAAACCCCAATGCTGTTAAAAAAAGTAAGGGATCTGTATGAAAACTGTGAAACCCATCGTGTTAGTGTGTATAATTTCTGAAAATGTTTGTTTAATACCCGTGCGAAGCCGGGACGGACTGCTAGTAAGTTATAAATGTATACGTTACAATAATAAAATATAATTGGCTCATAGCACGGCAAAAACATATAAACCTATAAGGTACCTTTTAGGTACTTATAAGTGTTTATGATGATATATTTTCTTGTAAATGAAAATAATATAATATATTATGTAAAATTTCATCTATACTAATATTATAAAGAGGAAAGATTTGATTGTTCGTTTGTTTGTATGTTTGTTTGTTTGTTTGAATTGAATAGGCTCCGAAACTACTGGACCGATTTGAAAAATTCTTAAGGCGAGGTATTCCTGCAGCTGTAGGCATTTTGTCCTGTCTAAAGTTGCGCGCGAAATACTTAGCGCAGATGCAGCGCCAACGACATAGTATAGAAATAAGCAGTAGCATAATATTATTTCACTTTAGAAACGCTGTTGCTATGATCAAACTTTGTTAATAGTTTTCAGTTAGTTTCGTAAATAAATGAAGTTGTTACAACTTCATCTCTATTTATGTTTCTTAATATAGATAATGAATTAATAATAAAGTAATTGATCCCAAGATAACCAACCAAACCAAGAACGCTGAAAAACGTCTGGACCAGACCAACAAAAGGCATAGTTAATTCCCGAACTTTTGTTTGAAATAAATACAAAGAATAAAGGGTATCAAATAAAACAATTATAATAAAATATTATTATTTTCTCAAAATTCTCCAATATTCAATTCTAGCGTGCTTGTACCCGGTTAGTGGCTCAGGAGATGATAAGGCTATGGACATCACATAATTATTTTTTCCATTTGTGGTAAGGCTAGGAAGTCTATAATTTACATTTTCATCTTGAAATCACAACGATATTCGGATCGATGGGTTCGAACCTACAATTCTTTTTTCGACCTTTTTCAACGTATTTTACTTAGTATGAAACTTAGGCGATTTTCAAAACCTGTTTTGAATTGTCGAATTCCATACCTTTGATTTGAATTGCTCTCAATGAAAAAGTCTCATTGTATGAAAATTTGTTTTATGACCATATTTCAAAAAGTTTAATTTTTACAGACTTCTCTATATTTTTTCTGTAAATTATAAATCTATATCTACAAACGCATAGTACATTTTACATCGATCACTCTGCAATCTTCGGAGATAGGGGGTTGGTGGGGGAATGGTTAATTTTTTGACCATTTATTACATTACACATCGATCGCTCTGCAATCTTTGGAGATAAGGGGGGGAATGGTCATTTATTCGACCTTTTTCTAAATATTTCAAAAAGTATAAAATTCATCAAAATTTCAAAATCTGTTTTGGAATGTGCAAATTGAAACCTTTCATTTGATACCCCATTCGACTCGGGTCCCATTTCAATATTCAATTTCAAAATTTGTACCTACTGAAAATCTTTATTTTGATTTTTCATTTTTTCATTTTTGCCGACCAGAGCGAGGTCGGCGCATTCTGCAGTGTTCGGGGAACTTCGGGAGGGTAGGCCGTCCGAGAAAGCCCGAACACTGCATCGATATGCTGCACACTTCGGGCTGCGTTTATTCAATAACTATTCTTACTCTTTATCTGTTTATATCAATTAGGTACCTTAGTAGTTTAAGACACAAAAAGAGGTTAGCAGCTCGGGGGGAGTGCCTTGCCTTAGGCGGCCTTATCGCATTAGAGTTTTTACTTTTCATAACCTAAAACGTCTTTGATTTGATGGTAATCGATATCCATGTGTAAAATCTGCGATAGTAAACTTTCAGCCATCTTGGATTTGAAAATGGACATCTTTTTCGTAATCTACGTGTTTGATTTAGTCGAAAACGATACCCATATAAGTGGGTGTTAGGTCACACAGCACAGCTCGCTTCGCTCGCCGCAGTGCTTCACCCGCTTGCTGGGAGAGGGGGGTCGTGGGGGTCACAGCTCGTCTCGCTTCGCTCGCCGTGCTATTCTCCTTAGTCGCATTGCAGCTGGCTTCGCTCGCCGCAATGCTCCACCCGAAAAAAAAGGTCAAAATTTGGCCAATTTTCGGTTTTTTATAAAAAAAGAGGGTCTGGGGGGTCATAGGGTTCAAACTTTTTTTGGAGTTCAAAATGATTTCTTCTCCTCTACATAACTGTGAAAAATTTTTTCTTCTAGGTCGATCCGTTTGGGAGATACAAAAAGGGGGGGTGAAAATGTGGGTGGAGGGGGGGTGTTTTTTTTTTATTTTTCAACACTAGAAGAAACCTTCTATACGACTCCGCAATCCAAATTTTTCTATAAAGACTATTTCCGGTAGCAACTTCAAAAGGGGGGGTCTGGGGGCAAAGGGAGGGGGGAATTTTTGCCTGCCTTTGAACTATTTGACCCCCTCTATACAACCCCACAAAAAATAACATTCAGTATGGCTCTGTTTGGGAGCCCCCCTAAAGGGGGGGGGGGAGAAGGGGCAAATTTGGAAAAGTCGGAATTTTCCTTAGGTCCCCCCGATGCCCTCTATACGATTCCGTAAAAAAAACCATACCTATGATGGTGGAGGGGGCGCCACCATCAAGGAGAACAATTATGTCAATGCTTTATAGATATATAAAATGTTAATGTAGTTAACTAAATATTATTGGCTTCAATAAATCATTCCAGTAAGTAGATAATATATTTTTAAACTAGAACAATAACCTTTATTAATTTTCTGCCTTACATACCGATGATTTTATACTATGGCACTACGACCGTCACATATCATGTCAAAGGTTGAAGTAAAATTGAATCTAACGCCATTGTGTCAGAGACTAAAATTGCTAAAATTGCAATCTGTTAGTGCTAAAAGTACGATTCTTTGCTCTGAATGCAACAATAAATTTGAATTTGAATGCGGCGGATTACCTGAGAAAGTATACCGTTTAATGGAACCCGAATCGAAGAAAAAGTGGAGTTGTAAGTTTTGTATACAAAAACCTAAAGTTTTGATTTCTAGCAGGGATGCCAGTAATATTACGACAAGGAAAAAACTTACCTCCCCCAAACTGAACGAAAGCACTGAGCCAGTTCTTTTTTCTACTCCTGTAAGTGAAATTTCTTTGATAGACGATTCACACCTACTAACGGAACTAAATACGTCTTGCGTTTCGCCGTTGACACATTCAAGAAGCGTAGACAATACTCTATCGGATACCTACTCTGCACAGATACAGGAACTGAAGGAAGCTATCACTATGCTAACATCACAACTGGCTAGCACACAGATAGAGCTTGAAAACACCATACTAGAAAATAATGACTTACACCGAAAAATAAATAAGCTGACCAAAGAAAATGACCTTTTGAAGACGTTATGCCAGAAACCACTTCCGGAAATAAAAATTCACTCTACTACGACGAAACAAAATAGAAGGTGCTCCGCTCAGTTTCCAGACATCAAAAGAGCGCTATTTGCCTCTCCTAGACCTCAATCTCTAACTAAAACTGGCCCAAAATCAGACGAGCATGCTGTATTCCAGTCTCTACAATTAAGAATAACTGAATTGAGTCATAAGCTCCAAAAGGCTGAGAAGGAAATATTGGTCCTGACAACTAAAATGAGTGCACCACAGTTTGACCCGTCTAAACCAGTGACAAAACAAGATGAGAACCAGGAACAACCAGAAAACGCGTCAATGGAATGCCAAGCATGTACTAAAAATAAAAAACCCCGTCTTCTAATACTGGGTAGCCAACAACTATGTGGACTTTCTAGTACCTTAATAGAAATGCGAAACTTATTGACATGTTATGAAAAATATGACATCTTATCCATTATAAAGCCATTTGCAATGACCGAAGATATCGTTAGTGCATGCTACTCACTTGAATTGACCGAAAAGGACCAAGTTGTGCTGTGCGTTGGTGAAAATGACAAGAACCTCACAAAACTACAATTCGAGCTCTCAGGAGCAGTTAAGGCCTTAAGAACATGTAATTTGATTATTGTTAGTGTTAACTATAGTAAATGTTTTAATGAAAATGAATTAAATAATTATCTAAAGAACCTATGTAGACAAATAAAAAAATGCGATTTCATATCAATTGACATAAATAGTTTAAACAATCATTCAGAATATATAAATTACCTTTGTAGAAAAATTAATTATCTACTTGACTCTCGATATTATAATGATAAATATGTAAAAAATTTAAAACAAGTTCTACACAGAAATTCTGGGGACAACGTCAAATATTATAATAAAACTATAACCGTACGAAAAGGCACAATTCCATATTATTTTAAAAAACTGAAGCATGAAAGCTCTTTTGCCAGCGCTACAATTCAGTCAGAGCCGTGTGCGGGAGCGCCGGGAAGGGGGACGATACCTTACTACTTCACGACTTTCAAAAAAGCTGAGCCTGTTCGCAAAGATAACTCCTGTCAGTTTTTTCGTGAATAATAATCCTTCGTTACCAAGTTTTACTATTCTTCACCAAAATATAGCTGGTTTATTAAATAAGCTCGATTCGCTTGAAATATGTATTGATGAATTTTCAAGAAAAGGGACTGATATTGATGTTGTCTGTCTCACAGAAACATTTGTTAGGTCTGGTAGTGAATTAAACATTAACCTGAAACACTTTAAGTTAGCTAGTTTTTTTTCAAGAGCTAATGAAAAGCGAGGGGGCGCCTGTATATTAATACGACATCCACTTCGATATAAAAAAATTGACCTCACTAAAACCATATTACCTATAGAAAAGTCATTTGAAATATGTGGGATAACCTTATCGTCTATAAATTACATAATTTTTTGCATTTATAGAACCCCTGCGAGTGACATTAACGTCTTTTTTAGCCAACTAGAGCTCTTGTTAGACAAGTATGTGGTTAAGCTTTCTAAAAAAGTTATCCTAGCTGGAGATCTTAATATTGATATGTTACGACAGAGCACGGCAGCCTCACGCCTAGCAGATCTTGCCTTAAACTATAAGCTCAGCATTCATATTAAGCAGCCTACTAGGCAAGCTAGCTGCATAGATCACTTCATAAGTGTGTTGATACATATCAAACGAACCAAAGTCCACTTTTGACATTTCGTAATATTTTTAATCTGTCAGAATCTGCGCGCGGAAATAAATATGTCTGTTTTGATCAATCAAACCTAAATCCATTATTTCTCATAGAAAAATGGCTCTAAAGCTTCCCTCTCTTTTCAAAATCGCCCAAGTCACACTGTCAGTGTATATCAAACTCGCCAAGATCCAATTCGACCAATCACGAACGCTTACGAACGTGTCATGGCTGCCATTCCTGTTTTTTCTCATGGCGCTCGCAAATGTTTTTGAAGTGTTTTTGTAATAAAATAATTCATTATGGAGGAAATAATAAGTGTGGTACAACCGGAGCTAGCGAAAAAGAAAGGAAATTTAAGGGCAAATCAAAGAAAGAAAGAAAAGACGCGAAGTCTGTAAGTATGACTGCAATATTACACTTGGGACGCGGAAGGCATTTGGTCAGGATCGAGTCATTGTTTACATAGACAGGGCTGGATTTAGAAATACATTTCTACGAAAATACCCTACGGCATGTATACTCTGCTGATTTTTTAACATTTTTGTTTTGTTGTTGTATTACTTAGGTAGGTCATACTAGTTTTAAGCCAGTTTCCACGTGATTATTGTAGTAGAATAACATTGTTAATACTTTAGCTAGTTGGGGGCCTATAGTATGTTATTTTGTTTATTGTATTTGGCTAACACTTGTATAGCTCGACTGTAGTCATAGTAGGTACCCACGTATGTATGTTTGTATTTTATTTTATAAATCAATTACTGCCTTCAGAAACCTACCCTAGCATATTAATACAAACCCTTTTAAATCTTGTGGCAGCTAAAATGTGTAAGGTATTCTTTTCAGGTACTCAGCGCATACATTACCAGAATGCTGCCAGACTGCTATTTCAGTCGAGACAAATAAAATATAAGCTAAATTATATGACTTTTTATTCAATAAAATTTGCACATTAATAGGTATATACATATTTACAAAATAACATTGATGATGTCCGTTAGACCCAGGTAAAAGTGATCTTACTTATGGACCTGAGTCCGTACCCTTTTCATTGAGTTATATCAAACCAACCAAAGTCACTTTGTGTTTTTTCATAACTGCTTAAGTCCCATGACACGTTACTTCAAACAAGCCTAAATCCCTACGGTATTTTTCATACGCACCTAAGTCCAGAATTAAAACCGGTTTTAACGTCAAGGTGAGGCATTTTTCTACTTTTTTTTAACGTAATGTTGCCCGTAGACATCTTCTAAATAGCTTAGCAGCATGAGTACCCTTCTTACCTCTTCAATTAAGCTAAGACGATAAAATGTTAATTATCCAAAAGTTGCTTATGTGTGACTTAGGCCCGTTTGATATTTATCAACACAAGTAATATAGATGCTATAGGCAGTACCCATCCAACATAACTCTCTGATCATAACACAAGCCATACATTAACATTTTCTGTGTATAATAAACCTCAATATTTTGAATATTGGTATATTGAATCGCGAAACTACTCTCAAGAAAATATAGAATGTTTTTTGAAGCATTTAACTGGACTCTCATGGATAGACACTCTTAAGGAGGGTGATCTTAATAAAGCATTTAACAACTTTCATGATCTATTTTGTCTAATTTACAATTTATGCTTCCCATTAGAAAAACATAAGGTCAAGCCTAACTCGTCCTCTGCAAAATGGATAACAAAAGGATTAAGGGTATCTACAAAACGTAAAAGAGAATTAAGGTACCTCTGCTATAAGGAAAAGACTTCTAACGCGAAATTGAATTATCAGAAATATTGTGTCACTTTAAGAAAATGTATAAATATGTCACGGAAAAAAATTAATAACAACTTCTTAAAAAAATCAAAAAACAAATGTAGAGCTACGTGGCATATTATTAAAGATAAAGTTGATTGTGAACGATCTCTAGACAATACTAATGCTATACTTTGCAAAGGGGAATTAGTTACCGAACCTCAACTTATAGCTGAGAGTTTTAATGATTATTTTATTGATATAACTAACAAAGATCAAGATAGCACGATGGTCAAAAATACCAAACTTAATGATGTTCCGAGAATGAAAACGAACTCTCGCAGCATTTTTCTTCAGCCAATAACCGACGCTGAAGTTATAAAGGTTATACTCTCGTTAAATAATACGAAATCAGTAGGGTTCGATAATATTTCTACTCACATACTAAAACAATGTGTTTTCATAATCTGTCCTGTTTTAAAGTATCTCCTCAACCTCTCTATCTCTCAAGGTACTTTCCCTGAAAGGCTTAAATTATCGGTCGTAAAACCTTTACATAAAAAAGGTAGTTACAAAGACTTAAACAATTACAGACCTATAACTCTTATTCCTATTTTTGCTAAGATCTTCGAGAAAGCTATTCATCGTCGCTTGACTGAATTTCTTGACAAATATAACATAATAGCGGAGGAACAGAACGGGTTTCAGAAAAACAAGTCTACTACACTAGCAGCATTTTCACTTGTGCGCAAAGTAGTTGATTTTGTTGACAGGCGTATACCAGTTGCAGTTATATTTTATGACATGAGCAAGGCTTTTGACTTTGTAGACCATAATATACTGCTAAAAAAATGTGAAATGTACGGAATAAGAGGCCTTGCTCTAGATTGGCTTAAAAGCTACCTAACTGGGCGAAAACAATACGTAGAAGTTAAAAACTTAAATAATAACAAAATGCTATCGACTACCTTCCAATCTACCGCTAAACTGAATAATTCTGGCGTGCCACAGGGTAGTATATTGGGACCGTTGCTATTTCTTGTTTACATCAACGATTTGCCAAATATCACAAGGAACCAATGTGTTCTTTTTGCTGACGATGTCTCGATTGTAGTTGCTGATGAGAAAAAGGATGGGACACTAATCGACTGTCTCACCTTGGAAGCTGACTTAGTGGTAAATTGGCTGGAATCTAATAAATTACAAGCCAATATTTCAAAAACTAAATATGTACATTTTCAAAATTATAATAATGACATTAAATTTAATCATAATATATACAATAGAACTCTGACATGTAGAAATAAGACAATAGAAAAGGTAGACGAAATAAAATTCCTCGGGATAACATTAGATAAACATATAAATTGGAAATCGCACGTAGAGCAAATGTGCAAAAAACTTAATCGTTTCGTTTTCGCTCTGAAAAGATTAAGACGAACATCAGGCCAACAAACTGCTTTAACCGCATATTTTGGCTACGTCACCTCTGTATTAGGGTATGGTCTTTTGCTTTTCGGTAACTCTACGCACATCAAAAGAGCTTTCATTTCATTATTCAAAAAAAGTGTATACGAGCCGTTTTTGGAGTAGGCCCATTAGAGTCATGCAGGCCTCTCTTTAAGAAACATAAGCTCCTAACGTTAACTTGTTTATATATCTTCCAAATTGGCTGTTTTGTAAAAGAGCATGCTTCATTATTTAATCAATATAAAGATAAAAATAACTCTGTTATAAAATATAGAGATCCTACCAGACTTATATTGCCCCCACACAAAACTGCACTGAGTGGGAAAAATTGCTATAACATGACTGTGAAAGTATATAATAAAATTCCTAGACACATAAGAGAACTACCTACTAGTTTATTTAAGACAAAACTCCGTACGTGGCTCTTAGAAAAATGTTTTTATGACATCAAAGAATTATAAAATCATTAAATTACCTATAGTTATATAAGTTAAATATTGTACGTCCATAATTAATGGATAAACTGTTGTTCCGCCTAGCTGTTAAGATCTTATTTGTACACAGTTTCTACAATAAATAAATTTCATTTCATTTCATTTCATAACAAATAAAACATTTACGTACTTCATAAATTAGCGGAAAAATTGACATAGGTCCGTCGTCTGTAAGCGCCAGAGCGCGACTGATCGTGTCTGCCAAGCCACCACGCTTGTGAATTTTGTAGTTATTTCAAAATAGTGATTTTGAAAATCATTTTATCAGGACAAACTCTGCGAATTTGTCTAGAAATAGTGACTGTCTTTAATTGAGTACAAAAAAAAACTTAAAATATCACATAGTTTAGTCATAATATTGAAAAAACATTTCAAAAAGGGGTAACTTCGAGATTTTTTTTTTCCCGAGCGAAGTTTATAAAATCTTGTATCTGAATGCGAATTTGACTAGACTAAATCCTTAACTATTACATATCTTTTTTACAGAATTTTTAATCAGTATTCCTACATCTCAGATGGTTTTGAAAACCACAAAAGTGCGGCCTCTGTTGGCCTACCTGGCCTTAAAACTCCTGCAGACATAAGTAGATTGTTTGCTAACGTAAATAAGATACTTATATATCTCTAGCGGCCCGCCCCGGCTTCGCACGGGTATTAAACAAAAATTTCAGAAATTATACACACTAAAACGATGGGTTTCAAAGTTTTCATACGGATCCCTTACTTTTTTAACGTATCGTTTTTAACAGCATTGGGGTTTTTGACATTGACTTAAATAATAAATAATAAAATAAAATTTATTTCAAAACAAGCATTTCCAAATCTTATTTTATGTAACTTAATTAAATAATCTACACAATAATTATATTTTAGTTTTGCTTGGCTTCCACTTTAGGGTTGCAGCACCTACACTAAGTGGTTAGACTTGTGTCGTATGTACTACTTCCTTCCAGGGTTATAATCAGATGAGCCACAAATCCGGGGAACAGTTTAAATTTATAAAACCAATAAATAAATACAACTAACTTATTTCATTGTTCAGTTTAAACACAAACAAACAAACAAACAAACAGGCACTGTTAAATTCAAAATGACAAAAAAAAAAACAAAAAAAACACTATATAAAAACTTAGGTACATGCAATTAAATTTACACATATAAAACAAGATAAACCTGTACGCTTCAAATCAAAATAATTTACTTGGTTTCTAAATTTCCTATAATGTAATTAATTGTACATAAAATTAATAGTTTACCTACATAAAATTATAGTATGCATAGTTTAGATAAAAGCATTCAAATTACACTTCTAAATCATAGCACCAATTCAATCCACTTCTAAATGTATGAAGTTAAGGAGCACTGTTAGAGCACAGTAATCAATTAGTGTAGTAATAATAATTATAATAATATATATTCATATGTAGTAAAATTCAATTACATTTACATAATAAATGTTAAAGAAGAGTAATCATAAAAAATTAATACATCTAAAATTCTGAATTATTATTTTTACTTATAAATTTAATTTACATAAATTGTACATAACAATCTGTATTTGATTAATTGTCTTTAATAGGTACATTTTAAATGCGAACAGTCTATATTCTAACTTTGAGTAGGGTTTCGGTAGCATTGTAATCCAGCGTTAGCAACCATTTTCTCGTAGCGTCTCTACATTGAAAATTGTTTAAGCGGAACAGATCATTGATATATCTATTGACTTTGTTGTATAGATAAGGGCCTAGGAAAAATTGTTGACGCTGTGCAAAAGCAGTTTTACAGGAAGGTGTATTTAGAATTTTGTCCTTTCGTCTCTTGCCAGTAGCAAGATTATTATTAATATTAACCTTTTTATGATGGGCAACGACAATGTTTAAGAGAAACAGCTGTCGTACGGTAAGAACTTTGCATTCATCATATAAATTTACAGTTGGGAAACGATACGGCTTGTATGTTGCTACTTTTAATACAGCCCGTTGGGCGCGCTCTATTTGAAGTATGTATGTCTTGCAGGCTCCACCCCAAACTGTATTACAATAAGTTAGTAATGACCTACAAAGAGATCTATATTTAGTACAAGCTTTCTATCAGCTACTTCCCTCAAATATTTGAAAACGTATATGAGCTTCCGGACTCTTTTGGACAGCAAATCAATATGCGGTTTCCATGATACTCTATCATCAACAGTCAAGCCAAGATATTTAATGTTACTAACGCGATCCAGATAAGGACAGTTACAGTTATCAGTCAGACAGTTTACGTGAGCTTTGATGACTAGGTCTGGCTTTTTACTACGAGCATTTGAAAAAGTCATAAATTTAGTTTTCCCGATATTAAGCGACAGAAGATTAGTCTGTAGCCACTTTATAACTACTCTTAGTCCCTCTTCGGCACGAACTCTTGCCTCCTCCCAGGTATCACCATGAAAGACAATCGCTGTGTCATCTGCATATGAAAATATCTTACCATATTCCATCTGCAGATCACACAGGTCGTTCACATATACCAGGAAGAGGGTAGGACCTAAAACACTGCCCTGCGGGACACCGAAGTTATGGGCTCTTCACTACTTATAACTTCGCCAATTTTAGTTCTCTGAGTCCTGTTGGATAGGTAGTCAGTCATCAGACTTAAAGCCTTATCCCGAACACCAATCATTTCAAGCTTCTTAATAAGAATGGGGAAGGAGACAGTGTCAAATGCTTTGGTAAGATCTAAGAATATTGCAATAACCTTTTTCTTAGTATCGATTTTAGAAACAATGAGATCAGTCAAACCTGTTACTGCAATTTCAGTTGAGATAGATTTCCTAAAACCAAATTGATTAGGTGATAATATATTATACTTCTGTAGATAGTCCGTGAGCCGTTTATTAATAATTTTTTCAAAAACTTTTGACAGTAGTAAGAACTGATATCGGACGATAGTTTTGTACACTGTCTCCCTTTCCACCCTTAAAGACTGGTGTGATTATGGAAGGTTTGAAAACGTCCGGGAACTTGCCAGAGTAAAGGCTGATATTGCAGATATGGGTGATGACTGGCACAAGCGTAGGGCTGGCCATTTTTAGTAGCATAGTTGATATGCCATCATACCCTACCGCACAATCATTCTTTAAGCCAGTTATGATGCCAGAAACTTCAGCTTCATCAGTAGGCAAAATACCAATTGTGTTAAATTGAGATGGTACTTGAATTAAGGGTTTGTCACGGTTAATATTATTCTCAATTTTAGCAGCTAGTTCCTTCCCTACATTAGCGAAATAACCATTGACATAATTCACTGATTGTTGTGGGCCTGACATAATATCTAGAAGTGATTCACTATTAGATTTACTTTTCGCTGTGTACGTAATCCGGCGTACTATTTGCCATGTTTTTTTTTATATTATATTTATGTTTCTCTAGTTCAGCCTTTTCATATTTTATTTCTACATTTTTCAATAGTTTGTTACAAAAATTTCTATATCTAGAGTATGTTACTTTCAAAATTGAATTATTCGGGTTTAACCTTGCTTCCTTGTGCATTTTATCTCGAGTTCGAATGCAACGCATAAGACCAAATGTTATCCATGGTTTTTTTATAATATCTTTATTTTGAACTTTATAAACACGAGTATTCAACTTAATTATGTCCATCATTCTATGTACAAATAGTTGCGCTGCATAATGTGGATTTTGGAAGCCAAGAATATCGGTAAAATCAACTGATTTAATTTTTTTAAGAATTTCGTCTATATTAACCTTTGTGATAGTTTTTTTTGCCGTGGCAAAATCAGCAGATTGTTCTTTTATATTTAAGAGTATAGGACTGTGGTCGGTAATGAACGTCTGCAACACCAAAGCTGTACATTGCTTTTTACTTTTTAACATTATATGATCTATACATTTATCCCCTCTAGTGATGAATGTATGGCTAGGAAGCAAACCATGGGACGCCAAAAGATCCATATATTCAGATGAGTGTCTGTCAACATTGTTTAATTTTATATCTATGTTTATATCACCAATGACAGCAACGGTCTCACAGCTCTTAACATTACTCAATGTTTCGTCTAACGATGCAATAAATCTATCTATATTCAAGACGGACGGTGATCGATAAAATGCTATAAAAGTAATTAAACTACTTAGGTTGACTATAAGGCAGTTGGAGTCACAAAATTCTGGTTCATTTATTTCGCATGTCAGCTTGGAGTGATAATACACAATGATACCACTACTCTTATTAATAGAGTTTTTAGTAAAAGCCATGCTATAATTGTTAAGAACTGGAATATTTTTATCGTCTTGAATCCAGCATTCAGTTAAGATAATAAGATTACAGGCAAACCCCAGCCTAGCAAGTAACAGCTCAAGTGATCCAAAGTTCTTATTTACGCTTCTTATATTCTGGCATAAAACGTTTATATTTCCTTGTCCGTGACTAATAAGCGAAATGCACTTATCCGGTTCACATTCATACGCATTTGCTACAGACAATTCATCGATAAGAGAATGCAGTTCATTAGTATTGTCCTTACTAACCATATTTAAGTAAAAGAACCTGGGCACTAAAAACGGTCCTACTTGTACCAAAGGACACTCGTTTATAATATTGTATATAGTTTGTACATACTTTGTAAATAGCCGTTGTTATAATATATTTAGTGTAAAGATCTTGTAAAGATTGTATAATATAAGTTTGTATAATCATTAAACTTGAGACAGTAGATTTTATCAAATCTAGAAAATAACAATTCATTTGAATTTGGAATTCATAAAATAAAGATGTTAAATACTCATGCAATAAAATAAAATTACAGTAATGCAGAAAATAAGTATAGACTAGTCACTTCTTTTGTTTAAGCTCCTCGAGATGTTGCTCGCCTAAGACAATGATGTGGGGAAGACCTTCTGCTTTGCGTAGGAATATTTTTCCGTTCGCGGTCCAGCAGTATTTGAAGCCATTATCTTTAGCCATCTCTCTTGCAAGGAAGAATAGTTTTTTTTGCTTTTGGGGTTAAAAAATCTGAAATAAATATGGGACTCTTCTTACCCTCAAGACCGATAGCAGCTGTATTGAGACGATCTCCAATATGGTGGTAATTGTATTCTATTACAGCCTTTAATATGTGATATTTCTTGAACGGCGTAGTTACATCCAGTATGATGGGACGCTCTCCGCCAGGTTTACCTTTAGCCCTGTAGATGTTTCTAATGAAGCTATGCTCAACTTCAGTCTTTATTTTATTGTGTATGTTATCTACAATGCTGAGAAGTTCATTTTTTGCTTCATTAGGCTTGGCCGGGATTCCTCGGATCTCTATGCATGTGTTTCTGGCATTTCTTTCTAGTTCTTCTATCTTTTCCTCCAGCTTATCTATTCGGCTATTTTTCTCATTACTTTCTTTTTCCATATTCTCAACTTTCCCTTTTAATTCCTCATAGTTTTTGCATACAAATTCTAGCGTTTTTTCTATCTCTGTGTTTGATTTTTGTATTTTTTTAACCTCAGTTTTTATGTCAGCTACATCGCTTATGAGCTGTGCTAGTACAGACTCTTGTTGGGTCTTCCAGGATGTGAGCATCGCCATAACTTCATTCTGATTACTATAAGTAACAGCTTCAAGATTTTCAGGCGAGTTTACGATGCGTTTACGTTTGCGATCTCCTATAATCTCTTCCGTTTCGCTATCTATTTCCGTCTGTGTTGTCGTAAATAGCGGTGGTGTCTGTTCCATTTTTTATGTCTCGTACCAACTAGGAGTACAGAGAGGTGAGGTAGTGAAATGATCCAATAGTTGTACGAAAACACGCCCGTGACACCCTACGTTAGTAGTATCGTAAGCGTAGGGCGCAAGCGAAAGTACCAGGCGGACAGAAGTTGCGAAGAGGTGTCTTATATACCGTGTGAACGCGTGCGAGTGAGATGGCCTGATGCGCGCGGCTCCCACTTACAATTTGCGCACGCAGCCAGTTCTCGTTCTATGCGCACAGATTCTGGGTGGAATGCACGTCACGCACGCACACTAGTACAGTTAGTAGTGTGACGCGGAGTAGACAACTAGTTCACCGTGCACGACCTCCTGATGTCTTATGCACTCCTATTTTTTGTCTAGCAAATATTGAGAGCAAATTTGATATAATTTCTAAGTGATATTTAATAACGGATAGCTTGTAACACGTCTGAACTGTTCAGGAGTCCGGGGGGAAGGGGAACTTGACACTCCATAACTGACACTGGCCGTAGAGAAAAAGCAAGCACCTATTCAACCTCCTTTTCTATTCTGACGCGCCATAATAGAAAAAGAGGTTGAATATACAGCGCACGGTTCAATTATTGAATTTTTCATGCGGATCTCTAACTTTTTTGAAAATATTATATAGCCTATGTTCATCACGGAAAATTTAGGATTCTAATGGTGAAAGAATTTTTCTAATCGGTCCCGTAGTTTCGGAGCCTATTCAATTCAAACAAACAAACAAACAAACAATCAAATCTTTCCTCTATAATATTAGTATATAGATATAGATTATTCGGTTAAGTGAACTGTCGATATGATAATTGCACCTTGATGTGATAGAAGGCAAAACAAACTGGTTGGTGTGATAGCCATTCGAATTAGGACTTTTCAACATTTAGTTTATTAAAAACATAATTATAAAATGACTAGCGGCCCGCCCCGGCTTCGCACGGGTATTAAACAAAAATTTCAGAAATTATACACACTAACACGATGGGTTTCACAGTTTTCATACGGATCCCTTACTTTTTTAACAGCATTGGGACTTTTGACATTGACTTGCACTCCATAACTGACATTGGCCGTAGAGAAAAAGCAAGCACCTTGCGCTATTGTATATTCAACCTCTTTTTCTATTCAGACGTGCCATAATAGAAAAGGAGGTTGAATATACAGCAGGACGGTTAAATTATTGAATTTTTCATGCGGATCCCTAACTTTTTTGAAAATATTATATAGCCTATGTTCAT
Source organism: Eupithecia pulchellata (assembly GCA_963931895.1). Taxonomy (NCBI): domain Eukaryota; kingdom Metazoa; phylum Arthropoda; class Insecta; order Lepidoptera; family Geometridae; genus Eupithecia; species Eupithecia pulchellata. The sequence goes on along the minus strand of OZ007551.1, from coordinate 1,829,666 downwards.
CACAGCAAATTTAGGATTCTAATGGTGAAAGAATTTTTCAAATCGGTCCAGTAGTTTCGGAGCCTATTCAATTCAAACAAACAAACAAACAAACAAACAAACATACAAACAAACAATCAAATCTTTCCTCTTTATAATATTAGTATAGACGAATAAAAATCAAGTCAAGAATATGCACGCTACCAATAGTTGAGAGACACCTTAACCTATTACGGAAAACGCCCATCAGCTAATGGGATTCCTGGTAATGTGCATAGAGGTAGAGGTTGGTTGCAGAACTAAAATGGGTAAAATGGTAACATATTTAGTAGGAAAAGTTAGTAGGTATGATAACTTTTCTATACAATTTTTTGTATCTAGCATTAGCCCAAGACACGTTTTGAATAACTAATTATTAAAGTGAGTGTATCGATGTTTAAAAAATTTATATTTCTTAATTATTTGGTTGATGGGCACTTTAGACATAAGTAACTAGTGGGACATATCCGAACACTACATCTGTATGTACCTACATGGCATCGTATCGTTCAAATGGCTGCACGGAATGTGATTCAGTTTTTGATGTTGGTCTGACTTGAAATCCATTACCAGGGAACTTGAAGCCCATTACCAGTCAAAGACCCAATCATAATATTGTTGGTATTGTTGAAAGCATTCAACAGGTTTTCAGTTTCGGACTGAATGATCCATTGTGAATCTTATTCCCAAGTTTCCGATCTTTCATGCGTTTTGTTTATTAAAACAATGGCAATTAGTAGCTCCACTGGTACTATTTGCAATTTAGTTGTTTTACTAGTTGCAACAACGATTATTATATTTATTATGGAGTAAAAACACAGCCTGAGCATTATTTTTGTCGTTTTTAGGGGGACATCGGTTTCAAAACCCTTATAGGATCGCTTTTTTCTGTTTTGTGTTTTATCCTTGAAATTTGAAATAATAATATATAATAATAATAAATCGAAATTATAAATGGGACCTACAGAGTCAAAAATAGTATCAATTGAAAGGTATTGGTTTGTAGATTCCAAAATAGTTCTTGAAATTTTGGTAGGTAGGTACTTACCTAGATTTTATACTTTTCAAAATATTTTGAAATGGTCAAAAAAATGCAAACTTTTTCAAAATGATGTGAAATGTACCAAGTGTTTGTAGATATAGATCTATATTTTACAGGAAAAATATAGAGAAATCTGTATAAATAATACTTTTTGAAATTTGCTCAAAAAACTAATTTTCATACAATGGATTTTATTTCATCAATTTTGTTTCATTGAGAACAATATTAAATCAAAGGTTTAGACGAAATGGATTTGGACAATTCAAAACAAGTTTTGAAAATCGTCTTAGTTTCATACTTAGTGAAATACATTGAAAAAATCGAAGAAAATTGTAGGTACCTACTTACCTACCCACTAATCTCTGTAGTAACCATGTAGTAACTGTAATTAGTAGTTCAACAGCGCTCCAAAACCGTTGTTCTTAAAATTTCAAAGTTCATACTCAATGTATTCCACTGCGCTTCAAGAATTACGTACTATGTCAGTTTTTACAATTATACCGGATGCGGCGATTGAACTGTCCGTATGTGAAAATGAAATATCTGTTAATTTTTTCAATTTATTTATACACTTTTGCAATGTGAAAATAGAAAGTTCAAAGTTTTATTATCACTTATTCCAAAGGAATAAAATCGCCTTTAGCCTTTACTACAAGCTGAAGTATCTTTCTGAAAGAAGCGCAGGCTGCTCGAATGACATCGTCACTCAAACAATTCCACTCTCGCGTAAGAGTAACTTTGAGCGCTTCCAGCGAAGTGTGTTTTTTTAGCACAGAACCTGGCCTGTAAAACACCCCATACAAAAGTCCAACGGATTCAAGTCGGGCGATGACGACGGCCACATGTCTCGGTCGATCAGCAATGGAACGTTTGCTTTCAACTAATTTTGCGTTCCACTTGCTCTGTGCGATGGTGCCGAGTCTTGCTGGAAAGTCCAACGCTCAGAACCGAATGTGTTGCGTGCCCACGGTATAAGCCCTGGTCGCAAGACTTTATTTCGATAGATTTGTTGATTGATTTTGACTTGGTTGGGACCCATTGGAAGAAAAACGAGCGGAAAACGGCCTTTTTCAGACACCGCCGCCCAGACCATGATTTGGTCGGCTCCTTGGCGTCGAGTGACTTGCAATTCGTCTGAATGGTCGCTAACACGTCCCTTCAACCAAACACGGTCATTTTGTTTGTTTTAAAACTGTTCAACGCAAAAGTTTTCTCATCTGAAAACACCAAGTTGGGAAGCTCGCCACAGTCGAGCAAGCGAATCAGCTCTTTCGATCGATCCAATCCAACCGTTGTTTGCTACGCTGTAAAAGCAGTGAGTTCTTCAGAAAGGTTTTTAGGGTTTTGACATCGGTTTCAAAACCCTTATGGGATCACTTTGTGTCTGTTTTGTGTTTTGAATCCTTACGACGTAATATCTCAGAAAGTACTGCAGCTATTGACTTCAAATTTGGAATAATAATACATTTTGTGCGCCCGTACAGATTTATAGAAAACTAGCGGTCCGCCCCGGCTTCGCACGGGTATTATACAAAAATTTCAGAAATTATACACTCTAACACGATGGGTTTCACAGTTTCCGTATGAAAACTGTGAAACCCATCCCTTACTTTTTTAACAGCATTGGGCTTTTGACATTGACTTGACACTCCATAATTGACACTGGCCGTAGAGAAAAAGCAAGCACCGTGCGCTATATATCCAACCTCTTTTCTATTATGACGCGCCATAATAGAAAAAGAGGTTGAATATACAGCGCACGGTTCAATTATTGAATTTTTCATGCGGATCTCTAACTTTTTTGAAAATATTATATAGCCTATGTTCATCACAGAAAATTTAGGATTCTAATGGTGAAAGAATTTTTCAAATCGGTCCAGTAGTTTCGGAGCCTATTCAATTCAAACAAACAAACATACAAACAATCAAATCTTTCCTCTTTATAATATTAGTATCATCATCATCATCATCATCATCACCAGCCTATAATAGTCCACTGCTGGATATAGGCCTCCCCTAATGAGCCCGAACTGCGATCCCCAACCCGCATGCCCAGCGTGGGGATTATGGGCATTAACCCCCAAATGATAATATTAGTATAGATAATTTTATTTATTTATTTATTTATTTATTTATTTTACAATTTTAGGAAAACTAACAGCTAGGTAAATATATAAACAAAACAATGTATAACATAAGGCTAATTATAAGTTTCCACAGATAATAATAACAGATGAATAATAATTTACAGTTGAAGAAGAAAAAAGACTGCACATTGGGTAAAATACTAATATTAAACTATGTTACAGTTCTACCTAAAGAATAAGCTACTCAACAAGCGTTTCAGACGCTTGGTTGAGGTATTGAATAAATCAAGATCTAACTTGTTGTTCCTATCATTATCATTAAATACAGTATTTGCCAAAGTATTGAAAGACTTGCATGCCCTTATGATGAAAGAGTTCTGCCTGTAATTTGTTCTCACCAATGGCTCATTCAGGAGATTAGGCCTACGAAGTGTGCCTATGCTCGTGCGCAAACCTATGAGCTCTAATAGCTCTGGACAGTCCACGGTTCCGTTCGCTATGTTCATGAGATAGCATAAGTCTGCAATATTCCTTCGTTCAATAAGGGGTAGAAAGTGGAATTTCCGACAGCGTTCAGTATAATCTGAGAGATAAATCTTAGCTCTAAACTGCAAGTAGCGCAAGAAACGTTTTTGAATACCTTCTATTCTGGAATTATAGATGTCATAGCGTGGGTTCCAAACCTGTGAGGCATACTCCAGGTGACTGCGAACATACGCACAGTACAAAATCTTAAAGGTCTTAATACTAGTAAATTCAGATGACATCCTAAAGACAAATCCTAACGATTTTGATGCTTTCTTGACAATATGGTCGATGTGATGGTCAAATAAGAGTTTGTTATCGAAGTTAACACCTAGATCGCGGATGGAAGTCACTCTGGATAAGACAGTATTATTCAATGTGTAGTCAAAATTTTGCACATTTTTATTACGTGTGTATGAAGACACATAGCATTTGGATACATTTAGGTGGAGGTTATTAGTCTTGCAGTAAATTTGGAAGTTATTTAGTTCATTTTGAAGGCGCAGAGCATCGTCAGTGCCACGAATAACGGAAAGGATCTTCATATCATCTGCATAGAGGAGTACCTTAGAATGATTAAAGCATGTGTGTACATCATTGACCATGATGAGGAATAGCAGTGGACCTAGAAGGGAACCCTGTGGTACTCCAGAAGGAATACTCATAGGAGAAGAAGAATATCCATTGAGCACAACCGTTTGACATCTATTATGGACATAAGAGGTGAACCAACGATAAAGGTTACCTCTTATACCAATAAGCTGAAGTTTACGTAGAAGAATCAAGTGATCTATCTGGTCAAAGCATTTGGTGTAGTCGGTGTAAATTACATCCACTTGAGATAGCTCACACATATGGCGTGAGATAAATTCACTACATAGTAAAAGGTTAGAGGTGGTAGATTTTCCTACGACAAAGCCATGTTGACCAGAGTTAAGATCCTGCTTAATAGCTGAATAAAGTTGTAGATGAATAATTTTTTCAAGAACTTTTGCAAAAAGGCATAGTTTAGAGATTGGCCTGTAATTTTCAATTCTATTTTTTGCGCCTTTTTTATGGATTGGTGTTACATATGCACTTTTCCAAATATTGGGCATTATGCCTTCTGTGAGTGAGCGACGATATAATAAACAAAGAGGTAAGGTTAAACTTTTAGCACATTTGACTATAAAAATAGGAGGGATATTATCTGGCCCAGCAGATTTGTTGAGATCTAATGATTTTAATAACTTGAGAACCTCAGTACACGAGACATCTATATCGCCTATATCTGCTATTGATGTACCATATTCAGACAGTTCCGATGGTGTTTGAGACTGTGTATGTATATCGCTAAGGAAAGTGGAGTGGAAGTATTCGCCAAACATGTTTGCAATCTCCTCACCCTTGTCTGAGTAGCGGTCACCATAGTGGAGTACAGAAGGATAAGAGTGAGACAAATTCTTAGTTTTGACATAAGACCAAAAGGCACGTGGGTTTGTTTTAATATGGTTTTCAATATTTTGTATGTAGGAGTCATAAGACTCCTTTTCTAATAATACCCCCCTATCTCTAAGCATTTTAAATGAATTATAATCACATAGATTTCCATATTTCTTGAATTTATGGTGATACTTATATTTCTCCTTTATTATTTTTATTAAAGGTTTTTTATACCATATTGGGTACTTAGTAGAAGGTGAAATCAATTTGGATGGTATGTATATGTCACGGAGGTTACACAAGGTATGGTACAAATATGAGACTGCATCTTCAATTGGTTTATGCGAAAGAGCTGTATGCCAGTCAACGGCGTCCAGTTCCTTACAGATAGATTCATAGTCACCATCATGATAAATAAATTTAGTGTAGGATAGAGGTTTAATTGAGTGGTATTGCACAAAGTTAGCATCACATACAATAGAACTATGATGTGGGTCTTCTGGTACTAGTGGGGATTCACTGCGCCTGACAGAAACATCATGGTTAGAAAATACTAGATCTAACACATGATTGTTGGTGTTTGGGACTGAGTTGTATTGCAGTAAATTACTAGTGTTTAGTTCATCAAACATTTCAACCTGGTGTGATCCCTGAATGTTGTTTGGAGAATAGGACATACCATCAGAACTGGGTGACCATGAGATATTAGGTAAATTAAAATCACCCAGAACTATAAACTTATCAAGAGGATGCTCTAATACTAAGTTTGCTAAATTTAGAATAAAATTTTCTCTTTGAACTGTTATAGAGTTACCAAAGTTTTGATTACATATATACACTGTACAGATATGGATTTTATAGCAACGAGAACCTACCTGGTTCCTGCTGCGAATCGAAATTGTAACCCATAGGTCCTCCGCCGAAGAGGACCACTCCTGGCATTCAGCGGCAAGTTCCCGCCGAACAGCGATTAAAACACCACCCCCCTTGCTTTGTTTCCTAGCCTGGTAATTTCTGTCAGATCTCCACACTAAGAACCGATCATCAAACAGCTCACTGTCGGCTATTGAGTCATTGAGCCATGTCTCAGTGAGACACACAACATCAAAGTTGTATATGCACACATTTCTGTAGAAAACTGGAGTTTTTGACCGCAAGCCACGGACGTTTTGATAATATATACTAATCATTGATAATCGGTAGGCTGTTAGGTAAATGCATAGGTTTATATAGCTCAATAAGTGTTGATAACTTTTTGGAACGATAGACAGGGGAATTTACGAATAATATGCTGTAAAGGGCGAAGGAATAGATGTAAACAATGTCTACATGGTAATAGCAAAGAGGAGCAAACATGAAGCAAACGTAGCAATCAGTCAGATGATTGCAATTATGATTATGACAGAACAATGCGGGTAGAGGTGACAGTGACGGAGCAACAATGTGTTAGCTTATATAAATTATAGTTGCAATTTTAGATACCATTTATACAATTTTATAATTGATTTGTCATTATTTCGAAAAATAAGTTGTTGAATTTTACTTTTTTATTGTCAATCAGAGCGGAAACTCTGAAAAGAAATAGAACATTAACTCTTGAAATCAACTAGTTAAACAAGGATTATTTATAGTTTATATTTTAAAGTGATTATACAATCTAAGTACAGTACCCTTATTGTTTTGTAGCTCAAACGACAACGGACATTCGGTTCAAAATTAGTCAGTTGATCTTCAGTATTTTACGAACGTTGTACAGACTGCTTGGCAAGTCAGTTGTTGCTGAGCTACGGAACAAGAAGGTTGTCTTGGATCCGATACTGGTAGCTTTGTGAAATTATAATAAAATTGAAGTGATAAGTGAATCTCGGACGTTTTTATTTCCCTGGAAAGTTGGAGTCTAACAATTCAGAAGCAGGGATTGCACCATGGACTTCTGGCTTATGCCACCTTGGTGTGACCGTGCGCCCACGAGAAATAAGGGTACGTAATATTTGCAGTTAAAGTGGTATAGAATGAAAAAGAAAAAAAAAACACTGATTCTATTTTGTGTGGTTGAAAGGTATTTGAAAAAGTTGTTTGTAGTTTACATTCTACATTTAATGATGTGGGCTCCAACCTGTATCTAATATTAAACAAACGTTTTACTTTCGAATGGTATACTCGTTGAAAATATTACAGCTCTGCTCGGTCGTCGCCTGCCGCAGCCACGCAGTCATGCTCACCGCAGCCACGCAGTCATCGCTTGCTGCAGCCTCGCAGTTGTGCTCACCGCAGCCACGCAGTCGTCGCTTGCTGCAGCCTCGCAGTTGTGCTCACCGCAGCCACGCAGTCGTCGCTTGCTGCAGCCTCGCAGTTGTGCTCACTGCAGCCACGCAGTTGTCGCTTGCTGCAGCCTCGCAGTCGTGCTCACCGCAGCCACGCGGTCGTCGCGCACCGTACTCATGGAGTATTCGCTCGTCACAGCCACGCAGTCGTCGCTTGCTGCAGCCTTGCAATTGTGCTCACCGGAGCCACGCAGTCGTCGCTTGCTGCAGCCTCGCAGTTGTGCTCACCGCAGCCACGCCGTCGTCGCGCACCGTACCCATGGAGTATTCGCTCGTCACAGTCACGCAGTCGTCGCTTGCTGCAGCCTCGCAGTTGTGCTCACCGCAGCCACGCCGTCGTCGCTTGCTGCAGCCTCGCAGTTGTGCTCACCGCAGCCACGCAGTCGTCGCGCACCGTACCCATGGAGTATTCGCTCGTCACAGCCACGCAGTCGTCGCTTGCTGCAGCCTCGCAGTTGTGCTCACCGCAGCCACGCAGTCGTCGCGCACCGTACCCATGGAGTATTCGCTCGTCACAGCCACGCAGTCGTCGCTTGCTGCAGCCTCGCAGTTGTGCTCACCGGAGCCACGCGATCGTCGCTTGCCGCAGACTCGTTGTTGTGCTCACCGCAGTCACGCAGTCGCGCGCACCGTACCCATGGAGTATTCGATCGTCGCAGCCACGTAGTCGCCCCATAGAAACATATTTGTGGTCGACGAAGGCGTCGCAGGTATGAGGCTCGATTGTATAACGGTATATCAAACGCAAGGATCAATATTTTATATGCTTAAACTGTTGAATATATTATTGTTTGGTTATGAATCCTAAACCATGAGGATTTCATGGTGAGGATTGGAAGTAGGTTACCTGCTGAGTCATATAGTCGTACAAGTAGGTACAATAAGTTAGAGGTGCGATAATCTCAAAATATTCTAATGGTAATGTGATTTGTATTTCAATCTCAAAACAACTTCTAGATTTTTGTGATATTTCTAGTTTTATACGACTTGGATAACATTTCGAAAGAAAAAGTCCATAATCCAATTCGATAATTTGGTACCTACCCTTACAAACGTACACCAATCATGATGAATTCAGATGTAACGTTTCTAGCATTCCAATATTTTGTCTTTGACCCGGGCAGGTTAATGAGTTGTTAAAAATGGGATTTTTGAACGCATCTTATTTTATTATACAAACTGAAATTTAGAATTTCTATGTCTGACTTGATCGTTTATCTAACCATAGCTGACGATCTTTGACCGTCCGTAAAGGCATTATCTATCACTGTGTAGACTATCTATATTGAGTATGGTATGAATCATAAAAATATCTCGCAGGTACTTATCTAAAACATATTTCATGCCTTCATGCATTCATGATTTTCGAAGCAATTTAAATGTGGGTACTTTAAAAAAATAGAAGAGAACTCATTGTTGTCGATTTGAGATGGTTTCTTTAGTCATCACTAACACTGGAAAATCTTGGAGTCAAGATAAGGTCGATTGCAAAATGTTCCTAAAAAAAAAAAAGATTAGGCGTAAATTAACACAATAGTTTGAGGAACCGTATCAGTCAGTTATTATGAAGTATTCATTTGACTATCGGGTTTTTATTCTAAAAAAAAAACTGTTGATTTTGGCGTAGGTAAATGGACGCAATTTTTTGAGGAACTGTACTTGTACTTGGTCATAAATATGAAATAATAATTTATTGATTAGCGGGCTTTTATTCTGAAAAACACGTGGTATTTTAAATATGGAATCATAAATGGACGCAATTGTTTGAGGAACTGTACTTGTACTTGGTCATAAATATGAAATAATAATTTATTGATTAGCGGGCTTTTATTCTGAAAAACACGTGGTATTTTAAATATGGAATCATCCGTTAGCAAACAAAATGTGATGTGATAACTGATGTTATAATAAATCCTAGATAGGGTAAACATTAAAAACTACCTACTTGATTGTTATTGTATTTACTAGAAATGATAAATGTACCTGAGTGATCAATTTCGTACTTGTAATTTGTTTGTAGGTCACGGCGGCGTGACCTGATGAATGAGATTATTGATTTTGAATTCTATATCACTATTTGGAAACATAAGTACATCCTTGCAATTAAACTGCCGCCATAAACAGCAATGTGCAGTCATTATTTATATAAGAAATGTTTTTATAAATTGAATATCATGAATGAAGAGCTATGAGATAAAAAAACAAATTGCTATGTGACCGTGATTAAAATATAAATTGAATACCTACCAAAATCACGGTCATTAAACTACCAAGTAGGTATCAAATGATCTAAGCTGTGTAATTTTGTATTTGTTAACTGCGTTGTGCAGTCATTGTTTTACGTCAGAAATGCTATTTAAAAAATGAATATCATTAATGAAGTACTATGAGCTCAAAAAAATATGCTATGTAACATGATTAAAAGATTTATTGAATAACAAAATCACGGTTACGAAACTACCAAGTTGGTATATACAATGTTATATACTGTGTTTTATTGTATTAGTAAACTGCGCTGTGCAGTCATTATTTGTATAAGAAATCCTTTTTACAATTTGAACAATACGTAGTCCCACGTGCTCTCGAGTTCAAATGAAGTGCTATGGGCATGTAACTTAATTTAAGAAGTGCTATGTGCACAGCACTTACACCGCATACGATGTCACTCGAGGTGCTATGCGCACCTTAGTTATTTTACGAAGTGCTATGTACACACGAGGTGATATGTCCACCTTACTTATTTTAAGAAGTGCTATGTGCACTGCACACGCTGTTACTCGAGGTGCTATGTGCATCTTACTTATTTTAAGAAGTGCTATGTGCACACGATGTCACACGAGGTGCTATGTGCACGTTACTTATTTTAAGAAGTGATATGTGCACAGCACACTATGTTACTCGAGGTCCTATGTGCATCTTACTTATTTTCAGAAGTGCTTCAGCACACGATGTCACACGAGGTGTTATGTGCACCTTACTTATTTTAAGAAGTGCTATGTGCACACGATGTCACACGAGGTGTTATGTACACGTGACTTAGTTTAAGAAGTGCTATGTGCACACGATGTCACACGAGGTGTTATGTACACGTGACTTAGTTTAAGAAGTGCTATGTGCACACGATGTCACACGAGGTGTTATGTACACGTGACTTAGTTTAAGAAGTGCTATGTGCACACGAAGTCACACGAGGTGTTATGTACACGTGACTTGGTTTAAGAAGTGCTATGTGCACCGAATTAATTTTTTAGACGGGCTAAGTAGATTGTGCTGTGATTTGCTTTAAATGTTATTATTGTGATATAAAAATGTATAAAAATGTGTGTTCACGAGGACGCGAACACTTTGTCAGGATGGACGAGTTGTTAGCTTATATAAATTATAGTTGCAATTTTAGATACCATTTATACAATTTTATAATTGATTTGTCATTATTTCGAAAAATAAGTTGTTGAATTTTACTTTTTTATTGTCAATCAGAGCGGAAACTCTGAAAAGAAATAGAACATTAACTCTTGAAATCAACTAGTTAAACAAGGATTATTTATAGTTTATATTTTAAAGTGATTATACAATCTAAGTACAGTACCCTTATTGTTTTGTAGCTCAAACGACAACGGACATTCGGTTCAAAATTAGTCAGTTGATCTTCAGTATTTTACGAACGTTGTACAGACTGCTTGGCAAGTCAGTTGTTGCTGAGCTACGGAACAAGAAGGTTGTCTTGGATCCGATACTGGTAGCTTTGTGAAATTATAAATTGAAGTGATAAGTGAATCTCGGACGTTTTTATTTCCCTGGAAAGTTGGAGTCTAACAAATGAGAGGCAAACTAAAGGCAGTGGTTGTCAAACTTTGGATGCAAGTGCATGCAAGACGCAACGTGGCAATAATGAATACAATTATAACTGAAATGATACACTCTATACAAATTACACTATTTTCTTGAGGTCGGCATCCGATCTTATGATGATAACCGGAGATGTTGCATTTTTGCGAACACGTATCTTGCAGCCAGTCACCCATGTGAATGCAAACCCCCGCTCCTTCGCTAGTGCCTTAGTCTTACTTAGAAGGATCTTGTTCTCCACTGTCAGGTGATCGTTCACAAAGATCTTCGCGTCACCTTTCAATCCTAGATCACCAGGCGTAGTGTTGCATTTTCTCGCAGCCGCGACAAAATCGTCTTTGATGTATCGACTGTGAATTGAGACTACAATCGTCTTGTTCTTCTTGTCGTTCCTCATGGGAATTCTAGCGATGTAGTTAATTTGTTCCTTTGGTATAGGGTTTTTGATGTGCAAGCCAATCTTGGTCACGACGTCGAAGAGATTTTCGGAGTTGGACAATGGGACTCCTTTAATTTCAACGTTGTTGAGTCTTGCCCTCTGCTCATTATCACGGTGTTGAGTTTCCAGTTGGTGAACCCGTAGTTGTAGATGGTCCACGTCATGTTTAGTTTTCTGAAGACCCTGTATGTCCTTTTCCATCTCCACTATCTTGTCTGAGAGTGCGGCTATTCGTCGGTCAACGAAATCGATCGATGATTTAATCTCCGTGAGCTCGGGTTTAAGAGCTTTGAGATCATATAGTTGCGACTTGATACTCTTCACGCTTTCGTCGAGAGTGGGCAGGATGGCTACCTGCAGGGTAAGGCGCTTGAGTTCGGTGAGCACAGCGTCCATGTCTGCCGGTACAGGAGATTTCGCCGCCGAGTTCTTGCATGTCGGACATTTCCATGTGGCTTTCCTGTCACCCAGCTTCCGATATCCTACTTCGGATATGCCAGCGCAAGAGTAATCGAAATTACCGGAGCACACAGAGCACTGCACTCCATCTCTTGTTTCCTTGTTACAGCTTTTACACTTAAGCATGTTGATGTTTTTAGGTTATCAATCACTTGACTTCTTTGTGTAAGCCAGTAGCGAGACTTTGAGAAAATAAAATGTTTAGAGCCGCTGGTCTCGAACTGCAACGCGTTAATATTGTTGTAAATTAGCGGTGCGTGCGCGCGGTCTGGCGTCAACGACTGTACTGACTAACTGAAAATATAAATGAAGGTTTTTAGTACAAATTTTTAAATTAAAGGTATTGGTTTGTAGATTCCAAAAACGAAAAATATAGAGAAGTCTGTAATAATAATACTTTTTAAAATATGGTCAAAAAGGGAGGAGATAATTTTCTAAAAGGTATTGATTTGTACACCTCAAAACAGTTTTTGAAATTTTGGTAGATTTTATACTTTTTAAAATATTTAGAAAAAGAAATGAGCAAGTGTTTGTAGATATGGATCTATATTTTACAGGAAAAATATAGAGAAGTCTGTAAAAATAATACTTTTTGAAATATACAATGGGGGCTATTTCATTGAGAGCAATATCAAATCAAAGGTATGGATTTGGACAATTCAAAACAGGTTTTGAAAATCGTCTTAGTTTCTGATTTAGAGAAATACGTTGAAAACATAACTGTAGGTTATGTTTTCAACTAAAAATTACTGTAGGTACAGACAGAAGCATTAATTGGCAACCCCCCTAATAGCTAAAGTTTACATTGCAAATCACTGTACGATTTACAAATCTTTTACTCAAATACTAAGAAACAAAAACGTAACACCCAGTGGGAATCGAACCAGACATCCAATCTCTCACATGACAAGTAATGCACGCACCAACCAACTAAACCAACGAACCAGTTATCAGAGCGTCGAAATTTTATGTTATTAGTGTTCGACAGCGGATTTTTATTTATGAGATCTCTATACACTGGATAAGAAAAAAAAGAAGTATTTGAGGGTAGATTTAAATATAATCTTGGTGAATAATGAAAAGGTCATTAGCCATACTCAATTCTAGTCTTGACTTACTGGTTTGAATCATAAATGAATTGAAGAATATTGAAGGAAATTATGCAAATTAAGAATTTTGTGAGAACTAAGATCGCGGTGCTATTCGAACAGCAAATGAGTAATCAGGAGATTGCTCGTTAGCTGTGAATTACGGTAAGTTATCAACTTATTATTCTTGTGTCATAATCATTACGAAACAAATAAATATTTTTTTAGTAAAACCTTGTTATCTTTAACTTCATTTAAGTATTGATTTGTTGTCTTACAGATAAAAACCGTGCGCTTTAAGTGTAATGTGGGGATGTGAATGTAAGAAGCAATGGCAGATAAACAACAGGAGTGTATTACAAATCAGTAAAGTCGCCACAATAATATTGTTGACATTCAGACTAGTTCGCCTTTTGCATCCACTCGTTCTACTGCTCAACAATATTTGATATCAACATCAACAGAAGGCATTTGCATGCAGCTGATATACTTACACAATTATCGAGCAGCAAAAATAGGACTGTCTGCTGAACTCCATCGTAGGGCATGAATAACTTTAGGTAAGTGATAATACTGATAATTCTCAACAAATTCGAACACCTTTATCTATGACTATTTCATCATAATAATGATATTTTTAACAAGTTAGTATTTACACGAACTAAATTAACATTATAACAGTTGACTTTTTTTTTCTTTTTAGGTTTTGGAGATGGATATCCTCTATGGGTCCTGGAGAAATAGTAAAAATAACTGGGCGCATGAATGACGAGCTTGAAAGTGTTGAAGGTTACTACGCGGATTGCGTATCCAGAAGCCCAAATTTATTTTGTCCATGATAATTGTGCAGTGCATCGTACGCGGATGGTTTCTCAAGGGTTGTTCATCTCTACAAGGCATTACTGTTATTTCTTGGACATCTAAAAGTTCGGCCCTAAATCCGATAGAAAATATGTGGGGTCAAATGGTTTTAAATTGAGATCCGATCCGCTAGCCCTTAAGCTATTAAGCGATAAGTATCACTATATATAAAGGACGATAAATATCACTACCTACTAAACCCTAATGTAATTTTACCTTTTAACATTGTCAGAAAAACTCCATTTGACCTCATTTATTTTCAAAACTACCTGATTATTTAGTATTCCATGATTTACACGAGATCCAAATTGTTTAATTCATTAGATTAGCAAAGTAAACGAAAATCTAATGAAAACATGTGTATTCTCGAGCACTAAATCGAAAATGGAATATTATTTTTCAGGATAGGAAGCTATTTGTAAGTAGGCTAAATAATAAAATAAAACATTAATTAAATTTTTTGTGTTGTTGTTTGTGTAGGCAAATTTTTGAAAAAAATAAACGTAATTGTTTACCTGAAATTATTATTATTGTTTTATTTTATCAATTACTTTAAATTCATACTAATAGACAAAAACTTCACTATTACACATAAATAAATGTCATTACATTACTAAAATTAAGTAGTAGTTAAATAACAAAAAATCCACTGCAAGGATTCGATCACGATCATTACGATGTGCGGTGACAGAATCTCGGTTACACTAACCACTACACCATAGTTACATGTGATACAGGCTCGAAATTTCAGTATTGTTACTCCTGATAAAAGAAATGTAGGTGTTGAAAAAAACATTTGTTTTTTATTTAAACAATTAAACAAACTTTATAAAAAAAACAAAAATAAAAAATAATGTAAATTAAAATGAATATATAAATCTTCACGGGTTTGAACCTACATGCTACTGAATGATAACTATGACATATTCTGTGAGGGGGTTACCAATTAATGCTTCTGTCTGTACATACCCACTAATCTCTACAATAATCTATGTAGTATCTGTAATGGGTAGTTTCACAGCGCTCCAAAACCGTTGCTCTCAAAATTTCTAAGTCTATACTCATGTATTCCACTGCGCTCCAAGAATTTTTGAGAAGAGTTATGTATCCTGGATAATCCACAAAGCATCATTTAGCTACAAGCTAAGCAAAGTGTTGAAGTGTGTGTTATTGGTACTACAACGATAGCTGTTATACTGAATAAAGTGGGTACGCTACTTATTTTTGCTTCAAGTGCACTGACAAAAAGCAATCCCGTCGTTTTGCTACTAGGGCATTTTACTTTTATGACAACTTCAATACTAGGGCATTTTAAGATTTTGGCTTTTTGTAGATATCGTCTTTTTGCTACAAGGGTATTCTGATAGGTACCCGGTTGGTAAATAGGATCCGTATCGAGTGTTTAAGTGCAAATCTGCTTACTTGGTCAACGTTTGGGCTAAATGCTTAGATTTTTCAGGCATCAGACTCAAAAGACTAATATAAAAATACCAAAATTGCAAAGAGTATCAAATATAATGATGGTGTATTTTTTGTAGTAATGTTTGAATGGAAGTCTCATCCATCATCTGTTTTATGTTATTAAATTAATTAATCTGGTTAAAAAAAAATCAGATTTTGGTGCTGTATAAGTGTAAGAGTAAGGGAAAATTGCACCACAAAAGGATTCCAAAATTGGATCACAAAAACTGTATCAAAAATTGGTGCAGTAGCTATTCAAAAATGTTCGAGCAAAAAAAAACATGTGCGGCACAATTAGGACGCTAGAGGCTTACGTATCCTTCCCACCGTAAGGATGCTGCTGAGACTCCCTCGTTTTTGTAGTGCATCAGAGATGTTTGCTCAATATCGAACGGATGGTTTTCAGGCTATCATTCGGAAGAAAACAGCATCTCTGTTGAGCAGAACGAGGGCCAGTCACAACAGCATCCTAAAAACCGTGGCGGAGCATTGTCTCTCTCCCACCTGGACACATCTTGCAAGATCTTCAGCCAGTTTGTGGGTATAATGTCTGACTGATTGTTTGTAATTCAATGTTATGAAATTTAATCTAATTTATTTGTAATTTACTTGTAATTGCAACGACCTCTGTGGCGCGGTTGGTGAAGGTCCGCCTGTGACGCAGGAGGTTGCGGGTTCGATTCCCGCCTCGGTGCAAATATTTGTACGATCTGCAATTATTTGTTCAGGGTGTTCTGGTCGTTTTCTATGTATAATAAAAAATATCTATATATGTAATAATATTGGAATATGTATATCAGTAGGCAATAACCCCCACATAATGATGCCATCTATGGCGCTCATTCATCATCATCATCATCATCATCAGCCTATGTTAGTCCACTGTTGGACATAGGCCTCCCCTAATGAGCGCCATAGCGCCCTGTCTTCGGCTTGTCGCATCCAGCATCTGCCAGCAGTCTTTCGCAGATCGTCATCCCACCTGGCCGGAGGGCGTCCTACACTACGTTTACCAAGTCGCGGTCTCCACTCAAGAACACGTTTACCCCAGCGGTTATCGGTTCTTCGCGATATATGGCCGGCCCACTGCCACTTCAGTTTGCTAATTCTCTGAGCTATGTCGATGACTTTAGTTCTCTGTCGGATCAATTCGTTACGAATCCTATCCTTCAGAGAAACTCCGAGCATAGCTCTTTCCATAGCGCGCTGAGCGACTTTGAACTGGTGGACCAACCCTATCGTGAGTGTCCACGTCTCAGCTCCGTAGGTCATGACTGGTAGGACGCACTGATTAAAAACTTTCGTTTTCAAACATTGCGGTATGGATGACGAGAAGACTCGACGTAATTTTCCGAACGCTGCCCAGCCTAGCTGGATCCTCCTCTTGGCTTCCTTCTCGAAATTGTTTTTACCCAACTGCAAAATCTGCCCGAGGTAAGTGTACTCAGAAACAATTTCGAGAAGGTGGCCATGTACGATCACCGGTCCTGGATCAATGTGGGCATTGATCATGACTTTGGTTTTATCCAAATTCATGCCAAGACCGATCGGGAGGCTGAAGCTAGACTGTCCAGCATCCGGTTCAGCTCCTCTAGCGACTCCGCCATTAAGACTATGTCATCAGCGAATCGCAGGTGTGAGATTAGTCGCCGTTTATGTTGATGCCCTTGTCTTTCCAGTCCAGCGTCTTAAACATATCTTCCAACGCGCTCGTGAACAGTTTCGGGGATATGACATCCCCTGCCTCACTCCTCTGCGCAGTTGAATCGGTTTAGTCTGCTGGTCCTGTACTCGGACACTCATCGTAGCGGCTTCGTAGAGACATCTCAGCACCTCGATATAACGATAGTCTACTTGGCATCGCTGTAAGGATTGTAGAACAGCCCAGGTTTCAACGAAGTCAAAGGCCTTCTCATAGTCCACAAAGGCCAGACACAGGGGCTGATTATACTCTTCGGACTTCTGTATAATCTGCCTCACTGTGTGAATGTGGTCTATGGTACCATATCCTCCGCGAAACCCAGCCTGCTCCGGTGGCTGAAACTCGTCGAGTCTCCTGGCGAGACGGTTCGATATACTCGTGAGAAAAGCTTATAGACGTGACTTAGGAGCGAGATGGGTCTATAATTTTTAAGAAGGGTTTTATCTCCCTTCTTAAAAAAGAGCACCACCAAACTCCCACTCCACGCCTTTGGAGTTCTCCCACTGTGAAGGACGGCGTTGAAGAGGCTCTGTAACTCCTGTATAACAGGGTATCCTCCAGCTTTCAAAAGCTCTGATGTTATTCCGTCCTCACCGGGGGCTTTTCCATTTTTAAGCTGCCTCAGAGCTAACACGATCTCGTCTTGACTGATGTCTGGCAGTTCGTCGATATAGTGGCGTATCAAGGTGGCTCTAGAATCGTGGTCGTCTCGTTCGGAACGGGGAGCATGTGCAGCGTATAAACGGCCATAAAAGTCCTCTATCTCGCTCGGCCGATATCTCCGGCTTCGAAAATACGGTCCTTCCGTCGTGCGTTGAAAGCTTCGTCAGGTGGCTCCTTCCAAGCTGCTGAGTGAATACTTTGGACCCTCGGTTTGTATTAGAGCTCCGAAGGTCGCGTCGTACCATCTTCGCAATTCGCTTGTTCAGGTCTGACCTCTCTGACGAAGTCGCTTGGGTGGTTTCCCGTCTTTTTGTCATCAGCCCAAGAGTCTCATCCGAGAGTTTGGACTTCTTACCAGTACGCTGCTTTTTGCAAAACTTGATGCCCTCGTTCCTCAGCGTTTCTACCAGATTGTGTAGGGTCTCGTCAGCGTCATCAGTGGGTTCCAAGGCAGCGAATCTATCCCCGAGAAGCTGCTGAAACTTCTCGGTGCCCGTCATGATTTGGATTGGGTTCGGTCGGAGCGTGGACTTCATCAGACGGTTTCTTTCAAGCTTCAAATTTATATTCAGAGAGCCTCGAAGGAGTCGGTGATCAGATCCGGTATTGAACCTGTTGATCACTGAGACATCTCTGAATATATGCTTGCTATCCGTCATGATGAAGTCGATCTCATTTTTTGTCACAGAATCGGGACTCCGCCATGTCCACTTCCTTTGGGGCTGTTTCTTAAAGAAAGAGTTCATTAAGAACAGCCCCTCTTTCTCGAGGAAGTTGACGAGCATTTGTCCCCTGTGATTTCGAACACCAAAACCATGCGGGCCTATTCGGGATTCGTTGCCAGTCTGGGTTCCCACCTTGCCGTTAAAGTCCCCCATAACAACGTTGAAGTGAGCCTTGGTGGTGTGATGTAAGGCTTTGGATATGTCTTCGTACATATCCTCCACTTCATCATCCGAGTGTGCCGAGGTCGGTGCGTAGACCTGAATGACCTTCAAGCTGTAGTGCTTAGACAGCCGAAGGATCAGGTACGCTACCCTGGTCGACACACTGGAGATTTCTTCGACGTTGTTAGAGAGGGCCTTATTGACGAGGAAACCTACGCCACCCTGGGATGTTTTATCACCCTCGCGAAAGTAGAGAAGATGGCCCGAGTCTAAGGTTACAGTGTCCTCCCCCTCTCTACGGACTTCACATAACCCTAGAACATGCCATTTAATGTTCTCTAGCTCCACTTCCAACTGCGCTAGATGGTGATCAAGCCTCAGAGTGCGACCGTTAAACGTTGCCAGGGTCAGTTTGTGTGGGGTGTGGTAGCCTAATGTAGCCCGGAGATTCCTAGCACCCCCTGCCCCGCCGTTACCGTGGCCGCTACCATGGCCAGGAATAGCGAGGCGGCCGGGAACTGGGGGCCATTTTGTGGCGGTTCTTATCATTGGGGGTAATTGCCCATAATCCCCACGCTGGGCATGCGGGTTGGGGATCGCAGTTTAGTGGAGTAGTTCTGCAGAGGGCGCTGCTGCCCGGCCCCGGTGTGTTTCCCTTAGTCGCCTCTTACGACACCCACGGGATGAGTTGGGGTGGTGAAATTCTATATTATGCCGTCACCACACGGCTTTGGCGCTCATTAGGGGAGGCCTATGTCCAGCAGTGGACTATTATAGGCTGGTGATGATGATGATGATGATGTATATCAGTGATCTAGTACCCATAACAAAAGCTCTGCTTAGCTTGGGGCTAGATGATGCTGTGTGAATTGTCCGGCATTTTTATTTATATATTTAATGTTATTTATTTTTCATTTGCATTTGTAATTTAAATTCCTATTGCCTTATATACTAACTTAGAATTTTATTTAATTAATTTTGTGTGTTAAATTAATACAATACAAATAAAATTTTAGGAAACATTAAAAAATATGTCAACATGGACAGATTCAAGAAAACCAAATTAAACTTATACATTATTTTTTAACTGTGGCGCTCATTAGGGGAGGCCTGTGTCCAGCAGTGGACTATTATAGGCTGGTGATGATGATGATGATGATGATTAATTTTTAAATGCATCGAAGTTTTTTAGGTTTGTAAATGGCGTTCCTCATTCTGGTTGACACATGACTTAACCCCTTGGAAATTACCAGCCCGAAATATTTATTCCTCTAATCTTCTTTTTTTCGACGCAGTCAAGAAAGTTGACTTCTATCTCCGGTGTAATTATTTCAGGTTAAGACATTGGGTAATGGTTGTCGTTTACATCTTTACGTCTCTTACACTTCATTATAATAAGATGATCAATTGTAATCTTTAATTACCTTCATCTATTCGAACTTTACATCAAGCTAAATCATAGCCGAAACATAGCTTTCCCCGTCTTCCACCGAACAATGTTGC
This sequence comes from Eupithecia pulchellata, assembly GCA_963931895.1. NCBI lineage: Eukaryota > Metazoa > Arthropoda > Insecta > Lepidoptera > Geometridae > Eupithecia > Eupithecia pulchellata. The sequence goes on along the minus strand of OZ007551.1, from coordinate 1,809,336 downwards.
AACAACTTAATTCAACTGTTTCCAGGTCACAAGTTATCGATTTCCTAGTGTACAGGTAGTCTATTAATAGCCTCTGCCCAGGCCGACAGCGGCCCCTTGCCACTTTCAAATGTGCAGTAACTAGGTCCTGCTGGTCCTGCGTATGAATTTCATTTGTGTTTCATCACTATATTGGCAGAGTATGTGACGTACCAACAATGAAGGCGCAGATTACACACACTTTTAAATTTTCGAACGCTCGTTCTTTGTTCAAAAACAAATGAGCGTTAAAAGTCTGGAAAGGCCTCGAAGACATTTTCCTCGTAATGTCTATGAATCAATTTGACCAAAACGGAAAAACAACCAAGGAGCAAATATTCCTATTATCAGAAAGTATTTAGTACAGCTAGCGTTCAAAACAAAACAAGATCAAAGCATTTGAACATTTCAGCAACGATGCTGACGGCATTTGTTTTGCAAATTAGGTACATGTTATGTTATGTCGTCGTACAATGTATTGAAATGGAAAATAATTCTATTTGTAGTACATAATCGAGACTGGGATGGATAGTCAGGAGAATAAGGAAGTTTTTTGGTCGATGGGTACACATTGTATTGTTTGCTGATTGATACTTCATGAATTTTTGAAATGAAACGACAAAAAAGTACAGTTTTGACGATGTGAATAATGCAATCTCAAAATTAGTCAATCTCCTGCTTAAAGAAACCAAAACGAAATGTATTAGATTTATTCTACCTAATGTCGAACAAGTTAAGGCTGAGGTTAAGATGAAAGGGGAGTCGTTAGAAATAATTGTAGAAACTGTTGGTATTCTTAGGATTCAGATTCAGATTCAATAACTTTATTTCTTTAGGCTTACAAAATAAGCACTTAGACAAGTCAAATTTCAAACAGATAATTATTAAAATAAGAAATAATTTGTTATTGATTTCTCTTCACTTAATTTTTATGTCCACTAGTGGAAGATTTCAACGCCTCTAAAACTCAAGCCTGCCTCTTCTCTGCAAAGAAAAGTCAGTTCGGCCAGGTTCCCATTTTCCGAGGTGTACCGATACCTGTAAGGGACCAACTGGAGCTCCTCGGTGTCACTCTGACACCAACCTTAAAGGAACTCTTATCGAGTCGAAGGCTAAAACAGCAGCCATGAAGCTATGAATCCTAAATAAGGTTAAGCGATACTTTACACCTGGACAGCTTCTATCACTTTATCAAGCACAGGTCCGATATGGTTTGGAGTATTGCTGCCATCTTTGGGATGGCTCGACCAAGTATCAGCTTGCAGCCTTGGACTCGATAGAAAGAAGAGCTTTCAGACTCATTGACGAGCAGTACCTTGCTGAGACTAAAGTCCAAAGTCTCGAACACCGCCGCAAGGTTGCTTGTCTCTCGATCTTTTACAGGATACACTTCGGTGAATGCCACAGGAACTATTTGATCTGATCTAGGAGTGGTCGTTGAATGAACGAACAGTTTTTTTAGACTGTTTATTTGCCGTCGACTGATAAACCGGTTTACAGTTCACAGATAAACTAGTTCACTCGTGAACTACATTTGCATCGCGCAGTTCATGGTCGAGAGTTGCCGAAACTGTTTCTCTCTATAGCCAGCTAGCTATTGTCTATCAAGCATTCCCTTCTCTTCACACTTGCTTGTTACGCTAATATGACTATCTCTCTTTTGCCTTGCCATGCATTCAACTTCAGCAGAGTTATAATGGCGGTGCGCGGGTGCGGTGAAAAATAAACTATTGCAATGCATGACAATGTATTATTGTATTAGTAGGAAAGCAGGTTTTTGAATGTTGTTTGTTTACATTACTATTTAATTATTACTTAGGTATTAGTCTAGTTTGAGATGCGCTTTGCGCAGGTCAAAGTTTACTGAAAAACAAGTTATAAAAGTGTAAATAATAGTTTGTAGAGTAGGTTATAGTATATTTAGATAAAGTGAACAAATAGTGTAAACATTAATTATGTCAGCCTCGGCCCGTAAAAACAGTAGTGTGATGGCACCATTTTGCAAAGGACAATAATACTTTGAAAGGGACATGTAATGAGTGTAAGGAGGTTTTAATTACCTACAACGCGAACGCCGCGCCGCGGGTAGTAACAAGAGGCGGTAAGGCGGTAACATACATACTTATTACTTACCTAAAGTACCGAGTTCTGTTCCCAGACCAAGAACAAATACTTGCAGAATTTTAAAGACAAAGATACATTTATTTAGCTTCACAAGAACAGCACAGACATAAATAAAGATAGACAATTTGTAAGAAATTATCCCGCAGTGGGAATTGAACCCGCAATTATCGCGTGTCAGCCGGCTTGGTTTACCATGCCGCGCCGCGCGGCCATGAAGGATTTCTAACGCGCGAAATCTATTTCATTTTCTTGGCTATGCAGCGGCGCGGCGGGGGGCGCGCGGCAGGTGCGGGGCGAAACCATAGCCCCGCCCAAATTGCTCAAGGTCATTCGCTCCTGTATGCGCCTTAAGTAATAAGTCGTCTACGGCAGTTCGGAGCTGATCATGACCAATCATCATCTGGTCATCGGGAAATACCTACACAGATAATGTCTATAATATTAACTCCCCTCATTTTGTTCGGTCGGGGGGTTTAAAACAGTTCATCCGTCGGCGTCGTTGAATGGCAATGGCGCCAAGCGCTTACATTAGTTTTAATATCCTAAACAGTTTATTCTAGTCGACGTTTACCATTCTATCAGTGAATCAACGTTCAACGATCGATCATGTCCTAAACGAAGAACGGTATAAACTAGTGGAACATTAGACTGTTTTATAAACTAGTTTATCGTGAACGATAAACGGTCTCGTTTCGTCGACTGAAAAGAAGTCGACGACTCATCCCTAATCTGATCCCACCATCCCCCTTCCACTCCAGGACAAGCAGGCGCACGGCGCAATACCATCCCTACATGGTGGATATACCCTCCACTCGCACTAAGCGATTTTCCTCCACCTTCATCATTCGCACTGCGAAAGAATGGAACATGTTGCCTGCTTCTGTTTTTCCTACTAACGACAACCTGGGTCTCTTCAAAAGTAGAGTGAATAGGTGTCTTCTAGACCTGCGTGATCCACCGTCGGCCACATCTTCACTTTCCATCAGGTGAGATCGTGGTCAAAAGGAGGTCTATCAGTCATAAAAAAAAATTAAGTGACGAAGAAACCAAGTGTCTAATACAATTTTTGTTTTGCCTATCTAAATCTAAGTATAATGTGATTTAGATACATGTCAATAACTATTTAAAGGGTATTGGGTAAAAGTGGCGTTGTTTTGATGATCCGCGGCCAGTTAAAAAACTATTGCCATTAATTAGTACTCTCAAAAATGAGCAACTTTCATTACTACAGCCACTATCTAAAATATATCGGAAGCGAGATATCGAATGGCAAAAAATCATAAAATGATCGTCTAAATAAACAAATAACAAGACTTCCCTACAGTTTTTAGTAACCATTGCATTTCATAGAAGTCATCATCATCATCAGCCCATATTAGTCCACTGCTGGGCATAGGCCTCCCCTAATGAGCGCCATAGCGCCCTGTCTTCGGCTTGTCGCATCCAGCATCTGCCAGCAGTCTTTCGCAGATCGTCATCCCACCTGGCCGGAGGGCGTCTTACACTACGTTTGCCAAGTCGCGGTCTCCACTTCTTCGCGATATATCACCGGCCCACTGCCACTTCAGTTTGCTAATTCTCTGAGCTATGTCGATGACTTTAGTTCTCTGTCGGATGTATTCGTTACGAATCCTATCCTTCAGAGAAACTCCGAGCATAGCTCTTTCCATAGCTCGCTGAGCGACTTTGAATTGGTGGACCAACCCTATCGTGAGTGTCCAGGTCTCAGCTCCGTAGGTCATGACTGGTAGGACGCACTGATTAAAAACTTTCGTTTTTAAACATTGCGGTATGGATGACGAGAAGACTCGACGTAGTTTTCCAAAAGCTGCCCAGCCTAGCTGGATCCTCCTCTTGGCTTCCTTCTCGAAATTGTTTTTACCCAACTGCAAAATCTGCCCGAGGTAAGTGTACTCAGAAACAATTTCGAGAAGGTGGCCATGTACGATCACCGGTCTTGGATCAATGTGGCCATTGATCATGATTTTGGTTTTATCCAAATTCATGCCAAGACCGATACATCGGGAGGCTGAAGCTAGACTGTCCAGCATCCGGTTCAGCTCCTCTAGCGACTCCGCCATTAAGACTATGTCATCAGCGAATCGTAGGTGTGAGATGTACTCGCCGTTTATGTTGATGCCCTTGTCTTTCCAGTCCAGCGTCTTAAAAATATCTTCCAACGCGCTCGTGAACAGTTTCGGTGATATGAAATCCCCCTGCCTCACTCCTCTGCGCAGTTGGATCGGTTTAGTCTGCTGGTCCTGTACTCGGACACTCATCGTAGCGGCTTCGTAGAGACATCTCAGCACCTCGATATAACGATAGTCTACTTGGCATCGCTGTAAGGATTGTAGAACAGCCCAGGTTTCAACGGAGTCAAAGGCCTTCTCATAGTCCACAAAGGCCAGACACAGGGGCTGATTATACTCTTCGGACTTCTGTATAATCTGCCTCACTGTGTGAATGTGGTCTATGGTACCATATCCTCCGCGAAACCCAGCCTGCTCCGGTGGCTGAAACTCGTCGAGTCTCCTAGCTAGACGGTTCGATATAACTCGTGAGAATAGCTTATAGACGTGACTTAGGAGCGAGATGGGTCTATAATTTTTAAGAAGGGTTTTATCTCCCTTCTTAGAAAAGAGCACCACCAAACTCCTACTCCACGCCTTTGGAGTTCTCCCACTGTGAAGGACGGCGTTGAAGAGGCTCTGTAACTCCTGTATAATAGGGTATCCTCCAGCTTTTAAAAGCTCTGATGTTATTCCGTCCTCACCGGGGGCTTTTCCATTTTTAAGCTGCCTCAGAGCTAACACGATCTCGTCTTGACTGATGTCTGGCAGTTCGTCGGTATAGTGGCGTATCAACGTTTCATAGAAGTAGTAGAATGAAATTAAACATAACGAGCTCCATTGTAAACCGGCCCGGAGCTCGGCTCAGTTATGCACGGGACTTGACCAATATGACGCTATCTCTCAACTCGACAACCGACCCTTTCTTTACTCACCATCTGACTTTCGTGTTGTTTGCGTGCGTACTGTGTTCCTTGATTATCATCTATACTAATATTATAAAGAGGAAAGATTTGATTGTTTGTTTGTTTGTATGTTTGTGTGTTTGTTTGTTTGAATTGAATAGGCTCCGAAACTACTGGACCGAGTTAAAAAATTCTTTCACCATTAGAATCCTTCATTTTCCGTGATGAACATAGGCTATATAATATTTTCAAAAAAGTTAGGGATCCGCATGAAAAATTCAATAATTGAACCGTGGGCTGTATATTCAACCTCTTTTTCTATTATGGCGCGTCAGAATAGAAAAAGAGGTTGTATAGCGCACGGTGCTTGCTTTTTCTCTACGGCCAGTGTCAGTTTTGGAATGTCGAGTCAATGTCAAAAACCCCAATGCTGTTAAAAAAAGTAAAGATCCGTATGAAAACTGTGAAACCCATCGTTTTAGTGTGTATAATTTCTGAAATTTTTGTTTAATATCCGTGCGAAGCCGGGGCGGGCCGCTAGTTATCTATAATTCGACTTGGCTTGTACTAGGTACTAGACTTTTTGATATAGCTTAAGGTGACCTGGCAGTGATAATGGACTTTGGAAATAATGAATGAACCGGATATTCCACCATGTATTGGTTGCGGAAGAAGTGTAAGGCGTATTGGTGGCAATCATCGGAGATGATAGGTAATAATATGACGGAATAGTTTGTGCAAAATCATCCGTATGTTATGGCATACTTCGTTGAAGTTATGGGTGTTCGAGAGGTGAGATTTTTCTATTCTTTGTATCAATAATTGTTTAAAATAAGGATTTCTTACAATACATCATACTAACTGAGCCTCGCTGTTGCACCCGCGTGAATCCGATTAACAATATAGCCTATGTTACTCAGTGATGTAGCATTCTAATGGTGAAATAATGATTTAAATCGGTCAAGTAGTTTTTGGTGAATCAATAACAAACATACAAAAATACAAATCATTCATCTTTCTAATATTAGTAGGCATGTAATAACAACTGAATACGAAAGTTGTATTCGTGTTCTTGTTCATTTATTTTATTTACAAAGAAAAATTATTATATTTTCAGTTTCATGGAGAAGACAGACTGTGCTGGCCGTGTTTACAACGTGCTCGACGTCACAGTCAAGAAAATGTACCAGTTCAAGATGAAGATGTCGCTGAGGTTCAAGAACAAGTCACAAACGTTGAAGTGGAAATCGAACCTTACGACGAATTGGAGGAATGATTGAAGGAAAGAAGATCAGATTAATTATAAGTTATCTGAGTGCTATATGATTATAACACCTACATATTATATAGAATTATTAGAAATAATTATAGTTTAGTATTAGAAATAAAATATTATTGATGGGATACATGTTTTTTATTCATAACTTACTCATTCCATACGTAAAATAGTTGTATTTTTGAAATTAAAGTGCATTTTATCAATAACTTAGATGATATTATTCTCAACTTCAAGGTCGAATATTTCGGCTCCGATATAAGTTACGGCGTATTTTGTTGTTTATAATGAATATACAGGTGTAGTACTTAAATTCAACACAAATTCCATCAGTGGCCGCATAAAAAAAAAACAACGCCACGACTCCATACAAACTTACCCAATGCCCGTACCAAAAGCTAAGCACAACATTCAGTTTCTTACATGTTATTGTTGGTGTGGAATGGAGCGACATCTGGCCAAGCATTAACATTATTAATGTTCATCTATCGAGTAAAAGGCTTTTTTGATAAGATTTTTTTTATGTACTGTTTAAATTTACAGTTGCTTCAGATGGAAGCTTATTATAGAAGCGCACGCAATTGCCCATAAATGATTTCCCTACCTTACGTATTCTATACGATGGGATGTGTAATTAGTTCTTGTTTCTTGTATTCTAAGTGTGAACATCACAATTTTTCGAAAAACTATCCCTGTTTTTGTGGGTATACATTATATTTTCATAGATGTATTGCGATATTACTGTCAAAATATTTATTTCTTTAAATAACTCTCTCAAAGAGTCGCGTGGGTTCAATTTATAAATAGCGCGTATCGCTCTTTTTAGGGTTTTGCCATCGGTTGCAAAACCCTTATGAAATCGCTTTGGGTCTGTTTTGTGTTTTGAATCCTTAATATCTCAGAAACTACTGCAGCTATTGACTTGAAATTTGAAATAATAATACATTTTGTGCGCCCGCACATATTTATAGAAAAATAAATGAAAATAAATGAAAAATCAAAATGAAGATTTTCCATACAAATTTTGAAATCGAAATTTTAAAATACTTTTTAAAATATTTTGAAAAAGGTCATAAAAATGACCGTTCCCCCCCCCCCCCCTTATCTCCGAAGATTGCAGAGCGATCGACGTGATATGTACCAAGTGTTTGTAGATATGGATCTATATTTTACAGGAAAAATATAGAGAAGTCTGTAAAAATAATAGTTTTTGAAATATGGTCAAAAAAGGGCGGGCAAAATTTCTGAAGGGCTGACTACCCCACCGAGTTGGGTATCAAATGAAAGGTATTGGTTTGTATATTCCAATACAGTTTTTCAAATTTCGATAAGTTTTATACTTTTCGAAATATTTTGAAAAAGGTCGAAAAATTGACAATTCCCCCCCCCCCCCTATCTCCGAAGATTGCAGAGTGATTGATGTAAAATGTACTAAGCGTTTGTAGATATAGATCTATATTTTACAGGAAAAATATAGAGAAGTCTGTAAATATAATACTTTTTGAAATATGGTCAAAAAACTAATTTTCATACAATGGGGGCTATTTCATTGAGAGTAATATCAAATTAAAGGTATGGATTTCGACAATTCAAAACAGGTTTTGAAAATCGTCTAAATTTCATACTTAGTGAAATAGGTTGAAAAAAGCCGAAAAAAAATTGTAGGTACCAACCCACTAATCTCTGTAGTAACTGTAATAGGAGTATCTTAGATAATCCACACAGTATCATTTACCCACAAGCTAAGCAAAGCTTGTGTTATTGGTATTACTACGATAGCTGTTATACTTAATAAAGTATAAGTATCACATTAGATGATTTATTTTTGTGTACAGAAAAGGACTAGAACACCCGAACAAATAATCTGAAGATCCTACAAATATTAGTCCCGAGGCAGGAATCAAACCTCAACCTCCTGCATTGTACCTACCTAAACGACAAAAGTTCAAAACCCTCGGCGCGCGAGTTACACTCGCACTTGTCGTACTTGTTTGTAGAACAAATATAGTCTGGATGTCAGCCGCCTGTCCCCAAAGCAAAATACTATAGGACATAATACTATGAAAGTAACAAAAATAAACTAACCTAGCTGTATCTTCATCGGTAATATATCTAATTATTCGAACTGCATAGGCTGCTGAACTAAGTCTGCCTGCGAGAGCATTAATTTGCGGTCTCCAAGAAGAATCAATATGTAGCCTGTCGGCGCGAAGACGTTATTTCTACACTACGATCTAGTTTTAAGAATTAACTGAGTGTTTAAACCTCTAAAATTAACCAAGTCATCGACTTGGTTAGGTTTCCTATAAGAACTTTGTGATAATTCAAAAACATCGCCCCGAGTTTGCTCCTTTGTTATTGTGAAAACGCTAGGCAACCTTTTGCTATAAATAAAGCCACCGGGCGAGTAAAACATTCAGTCTTGCTCGAGCACTCGGAGGGAACGGACCTCCCTGGAATAAATCAAACGTTCTTGTTTCTAACTGCTGTTTCATTGAGACTACCTTCTATCGAGGAATATCCGGACAACGAAAATCGTGACGTCATCACTGCTGACGTCATCAGCTGTGTCGTGGGATCGTTCGGGCCAGGAATCTCTTTCTCGGGTCGCCGGTTGGATGGTTCAGACTTCTACCAACAAGACAATGATGATAGTGACGTCAGTCCTGGTGACGTCACCCATTTAAAAAGCGTAACGAGGGTTCTTCCTTCGTCATCAGAAGTGGGATCAGGGCCTGCTAGCGCTTCTGATCCAAACCACCCAGCGAGGTCATCACTGCCTCAATAACTTCATAACCACGTACCAGCCAGTAAAACCACTACTCCGGGGTATAACAACCACGGATACACCAAGCCCCTCTATGGCAGGAAAAGCCGAACGCATAGACAGTCCTGGAGAATGATAAACGACCGTGGAAGATTGCCCTTGATCATCTCCGCCCAACAGGCAAACAACAAATCGTGTCGGCGGGAGAACCTAATCCACACGGTCCTCTAAACACTTTCTACTTCCCGTGCTGTATTTGTGAGCTAGAACGATGGGTAAACAACCGTGGAAGATGGCCCTAGATTATCTCCGCCCAACAGGCGTGCAACAAACCGTGTCGGCGGAAGAAACCAGTCCAGAAGGTCCTCTGAACACTGTCTACTTCCCGTGCTGTACTTTGTGAGCAGGCGTGCAACAAACCATGTCGGTGGAAGAAACCAATCTACTTACCGCGCTGTGTACTTCGTCAGCTAGACACGATGGATAAACAGATAAGTTGATAACCACTTTTACTTGCGAGCGTTCATGCTTCATTACAAACTACATCTCACTTCCTATTCTTATCCTCCTAATCTACGAGAAACCTCCGAGTACCATCTACGAGAAACCTCCGAGTACCATCTACGAGAAACCTCCGAGTACCATCTACGAGTACCATCTACGAGAAACCTCCGAGTACCTATAACCTCCGAGAAACCTATAACCTCCGAGAACCTATAAACTCCAAAGACCTTACCCATTTTCGTAATACTTACAACTCGTTATAGTATAAACAGGTACCAAACTTAAAAGCAATTTCTCTTTGTTACAGAATCTACGAGAACATACGAGAACCACACAGCCATGACCAAATTAAACTAACCTTTTTCGAGAACCTCCGAGAACCATCTACGAGAACCTCCGAGAACCATCTACGAGAACCTCCGAGAACCATCTACGAGAACCTGCGAGCACCATCTACGAGAACCTGCGAGCGCCATCTACGAGAACCTGCGAGCACCATCTACGAGAACCTCCGAGCACCATCTACGAGAACCTCCGAGCACCTTCGATATACAAACTAAACTAACTTCTTCGAGTACCTTCCAAGCTAGGTTAACCTGACCTTCTACGAGAACTAAACTAACTTCTTCGAGTACCTTCCAAGCTAAGTTAACCTGACCTTCTACGAGAACTAAACTAACTTCTTCGAGAACCTTCCAAACTAACTTAACCTGACCTTCTACGAGAACCTCCGAGTACCATCTACGAGTACCATCTACGAGAACCTCCGAGAACCTTCGATAAACAAACTAAACTAACTCCTTCGAGAAACTTACAAACTAAACCTGACTTTCTACGAGAACCTTGTTTGCAACTCGATGGAGTTGTACACAGATACCAAACTTAAAAGCAAAACCTTTGTTACAGTTACAGTAACCGCTGACCCGGCTGGTGCAGAGCGCGCACCGCCGTGCAGAATGGCCGTGTCGGCGCGAAGACGTTATTTCTACACTACGATCTAGTTTTAAGAATTAACTGAGTGTTTAAACCTCTAAAATTAACCAAGTCATCGACTTGGTTAGGTTTCCTATAAGAACTTTGTGATAATTCAAAAACATCGCCCCGAGTTTGCTCCTTTGTTATTGTGAAAACGCTAGGCAACCTTTTGCTATAAATAAAGCCACCGGGCGAGTAAAACATTCAGTCTTGCTCGAGCACTCGGAGGGAACGGACCTCCCTGGAATAAATCAAACGTTCTTGTTTCTAACTGCTGTTTCATTGAGACTACCTTCTATCGAGGAATATCCGGACAACGAAAATCGTGACGTCATCACTGCTGACGTCATCAGCTGTGTCGTGGGATCGTTCGGGCCAGGAATCTCTTTCTCGGGTCGCCGGTTGGATGGTTCAGACTTCTACCAACAAGACAATGATGATAGTGACGTCAGTCCTGGTGACGTCACCCATTTAAAAAGCGTAACGAGGGTTCTTCCTTCGTCAAGCCCTAAGAAAACAGTAGAGTCTACAAAATGAACAATCTCATCCCTTAGCATAATTTAAGTTGGGGATTCTTTTACATTTGGTAACATGAATTTAATGCATTTGGTTTATTTAGCATTGAGTAAGAGGTTATTGGCGGTGAACCAATCAAGTATTTGTGAAAGAGAACTATTTACATCATCATAATTACATTTAATTTTATTTCTATCAACTTTAAAAATCAACGAAGTATCATCAGCAAATAAGACTATACCACAAAGATCTTTTGCTAAAAAAGGAAGATCATTTACATAAACTAGAAATAAAAATGGACCTAATATTGATCCTTGCGGGACACCTAATTCAATCTTCGAACCTCTAGATCTTTCTTTACCAATATCAACTTTTTGAACTCTATCAGATAGATATGATTGCATAACGTCCAGTGCCTTGTTATTAATTCCATAATGTTTCGATTTGCTGATTAAAGTACCATTATCTACACAATCAAAAGCTTTAGAAAGATCACAAAATATACCAATAGCGTTTTTTGCTTTATCCCAAGCAAGCATCGAATATACATAATGTTATAATAGAAATGTACCTGCATCTCTTGTCGATCTACCTTTGGTGAAGCCAAATTGATTTTTATGGAATAACCTATTAACGTTGAAGTGGCAGGTTAACTGAGTGAGAATTATTTTCTCAAAAATTTTGCTGAATGCAGGTAGTATGGAAATAGACCTGTAATTGGCCGGATCAGTGTGGCTACTAGATTTATAAAGAGGAACAAGTTTATTCCTAATGATGTAGTAAAAGTTTTTACTACATCATTAGGAATAACCTTACAACCGAAAAGCTGACTGTAAGAAATATACTCCTGACAAACGATATTTTAAGAAATATATACTGAGTAGGAGACGAATGCGTACCAAATTTTCAGTCAAAAAAGAGTTAGTTGAATTATAGTTATCTGTTATGTTAAGTTTCCAGAAATATAACAAACAAAAGATTTTCTGCTTTGTGTAGGGTACTGACGATAATAATATATTAAATATTTAGTCTTATGATGACGACATCCGCTTTGAAGACATTTCAAAATATATTTTTTTTCATAATTTTTGACAAGTCCATTTCATCAAATAAATTAATACAACAAACGTTAATTGCCTTGATAAGCCCGGCCATGGGCTTATCAGCCTATGTTAGTCTACTGCTGGACATAGGCAATAAAAAATGCTTTTCCGCATATCAATGTGCCTGAATGCTACTTTCACTTTTATAAAGCTGTATGGAGAAAGAGAGACACTTTAAAAGCAAATTATAGCATCGAATTGAGAATGTAGCATTTTCCCCCTTCAGTGTAGTGATCACATACTTGCAGATCGCTAAACTGATTGTTGAGTGTAGCTACCTACGTCAAAGAGCATGCTAGAAGTAACGAAGTCATGGAATAAAATTATGAATTACTTCGAAAAACAATGACTAAAACCAGGCATGGATAGGTAATAAGTTGCTACATTGATATTTTTTTAACCAATAATTCCCTGGAAAGCTGGAATAGACGTTTTAATTCAAAGGTGAATAGAAAACTAACATTAATACTGTTTACTGACTCACTACGGTAGGAAGTAAAATGGCAGGAAATAAGATTAGAAATTGCTTGTTTCATGGTACCAGGTGACGAAAAGTTGATATAGGATTCAGTATTCAATACGCTGAAGAAAAGAAAAAACTAGGAGAAGAGTGTATCACACATTCGTATCACCTTACGAATTTATAAATAGAACCTCAATTTTTGATGTTAATGTAATTTTATCACAAATATTCTTTGGTAAAATTGTGTTTAATTTCATATTCCATATTGTATGAACAATAAATATATATTTACTATGGCTGTACACACATATTTTAACGGTAAAATGTAGATTATAACCACTTTCGTTTCTATGATTATTTTAGATTGCATTGTAATGTGTTTTGGGTTTTAAATAAATAAATAAACATACTGTATGAACATTTGTACATACTGCAAGCATATATGTATTTTATTTTTAATGTAATGATAAGTTTAATTTAAATGACATTTACCTTACCTAGGTGAATATAGGAGGTTTAATATATCTATATATTTTCCTTTTAGGGTTTTGACATCATCGGTTGCAAAACCCTAATGGGATCACTTTGATTCACACCAGAGGGCGCCACGGACATGTAAACATCGTCTCCGTACATTTTATTTGTAAATAAATAGTTAAACGAGATTATAAGTGACAGTACCAATTAAAAACCTAAGTTAACGCTACAAACAATACACGTGAATGTTTTCATCAGGAAATGCGGACTAAAATGTGAAAAAGTGAACTTGGAGTTGCGATAACCGGGTTCAAACCCCGCTGAGCCATATAAATTTTCGTTTGCCTGCGGATAATTATTTTATTTTCGAAAGTAACTTCTACAAACACGCCATCTACCTAAAATACGAAAAAGCGTTTATATTGATGATGGACCACCAAGAACATGTAACGTTCAGGAGAGCGCATACGACTCTAGCTGTCGATAGTAGATCGTTTAATATGAGTATAGACCCGCTAGATGTCTCCAGTAGTAGCCTTCCTGACATATCAGCAGACAACGGTTCTCTAGTACAAGACCTCCAGCAAAAAATTGAGCAACTACAAACCCAATTAAATAGTGCTCATTTAGAAATAGAGCAACTGTCTTTAGAAAATAAGGATTTAAGAAAAAATAACCAGGAGTTGTGTAAGAAAAATTCCTTGTACAGGAAAATCGGCTTCAGCCCAACGACCAAGAAATCTTCAGGAGATACCCCGACCCGAAAAAACACAAATAAGACACAAAATACCAAAGAACATCAACATACACAAACGGACAAAATGAACATAACAAACACTATTGACAAAGAGAACAAAGAAACACAAACTAATATTATAATGCAAACTGAAAAGACCACACAAACAACAAAAGGAAATCAGAAACAACATGTACATAATATATCAAACATGTCACATTTCACACAAATAAAAAAAAACTCCTTGAAACAACCTGAAAAATCTATAACCAAGCCAAAGATTTGTATACTTAGCAGTAATCGAGAAAATAGAGTTTTATCGATAGCCCAAGAGATGATGCCTTCAACTAGCTACGGCCTTTGTCACTACCTATCATCTCAAGCCAATACCCGTTACATAATTACAAACCTGCAAACAAAGCTTAAGCACTTTACACATGAGGACTTCTGTATCATATTCATAAGTGAAGACGACTTTTTGGAATCAAACAACCATTATAACTCAAATAAAACATATTAGAGAAACTCTACAAACGATCACTCACACAAATATTGTATTATGTACACCAACTTACCTAATTGGTCATCAGAATGATTTTTTCAATCGAAAAATATTTAGCTTCAACGAGCTTCTACTGAAAGACGTTCAAAAATATAATTATGCTCATATAATCGACTCTAATAAATATCTAAACTATGACTTCAGCATGTTCCACAAGCCTACCGGCAGGATAAACAACGCCGGACTACGCATCATACTTCAAGATATAGTTTACCTTATTGGCAACCTCAAATTAAATGTAGAGCAGAGAGCCAGAACGTTCTACAATAATAAGGAGCTTCCCAGCGTCGACGAACAAAACCAGTTTTTTCTTAAATAAGAACCTACGTGTTTTGCATCAGAACATTGCAGGGTTAATAAATAAATCTGAACAACTGACCATTCACCTACAAGAATTAAAAGAACGCAATGTAAAAGTAGACATAATTTGTATCTCAGAACATTTTATATTAGAAGGACATGAACAATATTTAACTATTCCTAATTATACATTGACTTCCTATTTTTGTCGCAAAAATGCCAAAAGAGCTCGAGGAGGCACCTGTATCTTAGTTCGAAATGATATAACTAACTGGAAAGACCTAAAAAATATAGCAGATTATTCAGTGCCTGGTAAATTTGAATGTTGTGCTGTAGAGTTGATAGACTGTAATATTGCTATTTTATGTATTTATAGAGTACCGAACCCTAACAATATTGTAATTTTTATGAATCGATTAGAAATTGTTTTAAGGGTATTAACTAAAAGAAATTATGAACACTTGCTAGTTGCTGGTGACTTTAATGTAGACATATTAAAAAGAAATAACGTAACATTGGATTTCGAATGTTTGCTTCTAAACTTTGGCTTAACACTTGCTCTGAAACAGCCCACAAGACTCGCTAGTAACACATGTATAGATAATTTTGCGCATAACTTTAAAAAATCATGCTCTACTGAAATCCTCGATCTTGCTTTATCAGACCATACAGCCCAGATAATTCATTGTCCTGTCAGAAACAAAAATATTCTTAAATATTGGCTAATCAAGAGGCGGGATTTTTCAGCTGACAATATAACTAAATTCAGTACAATAATTAGTAACATGTCATTTTCTGAAGTATACTGTGAAACGGATCCCAACGCTGCATACAACTCGTTTATTGATATTTTTAAATTGTTTTACGATCTTTGTTTTCCCTATAAATTGATATCTATTAAAACTTCTAAGCCAATACGATGGCTATCACGCGGTATAAAATTATGTTCACATAAAAAAAGAAAACTTCTTTGGAAATTTAGGAAAGATCCATCTAAACTAAATAGATACAACTACCTTAAATATACATGTGTATTGAAAAAAATCATAAAATCTACTCAAAAGGCACAAAATAGCTATAATATTAAATCATCGAAAAATAAATCGAAAGCATCCTGGAATATTATAAATAGCAACAAAAGTAAATTGCCCAAAGATCCTATTAGTAAAATATTTATAGAAAATAAGATAATTTCGAATCCACATGACATTGTAAATGCATTTAATAACCATTTTATTGACAAGATTGTACCAATCAAACCTAGTAATAAAAAGTTATGCTCATTAATTAATTCCCAGAGAGAGTCAATATTTATTAAACCAAGCATTTCGTCAGATATCTTAAAAATAATAACGTCACTTAACAACTCAAATAGTGTAGGATATGACGAAATCAGTACAAAAATAATAAAAGTTGTTGCGTGCAATATATGCGAACCCATTAGTCATATTATTAATTTGAGCATCTGCACGGGAATATTTCCAGAGGCGTTAAAAACTTCAATTATTAAACCAATACACAAGAAACAAAGTAAAGAATGCATTGACAACTACAGACCTATTTCTCTCATACCGGTACTATCTAAGGTATTTGAGAGATATTTGTATATTGAAATTAATAACTTTTTTGAAAAAAAGAATATTTTTTGTACAGAACAAAAGGGTTTTCGTAAAAATAAGACTATTAATATGGCCATCTATGACTTCCTTAACCGTGTTACATGTAACATTGACAAGCGAAAACCAATATGCTCTATATTTTGTGACATGACCCAGGCCTTTGACTACGTTAAACATGACATACTGATTAATAAACTTGAAACCTACGGTGTTAGAGGGATCTCTCTACAGCTTATCATTTCTTACCTTAAAAACAGGAAACAGATTACAGAGATAAGAAATATTAACAATATAACAAAACTTGAAGAAACATATAGATCGGAGGAACGTATTATGCAATATGGTGTTCCACAAGGTAGCGTGCTAGGACCTCTACTTTTCATTATTTATATCAACGACCTGCCTATGGTAACAACCCAACCCATGTCACTGTTTGCAGACGATAGCGCCGTAACTATATCATGCAATAATATTAATACCTACGAAGAAGACATAAATTCAACTCTAGCATCAATTATAGCATGGCTAGACAACAATAACTTAAAAATTAATATATCTAAAACCAAACTTATACATTATAGACAACGCGATACTGCTGCACCTATCAAACTTGACATTCATTATAATCAAAATAAAATCGATGAAATTTACTCTACAAAATTTTTAGGACTTCACATTGACCAAAAACTTAACTGGAAACCACATATTGAACATTTATGTAAAAAAATTAATAGTCTAGTCTATATTTTATACAAACTTTCCCATGTTGTTAACACAGATACGCTTCTAGTAACGTACCACGGGTTAATTGCGTCAAATATACGTTACGCTATCATATTTTGGGGCAATTCGACTAACGTTGACACAATATTTAAATATCAGAAACGCTGTATACGAGCTATGTTTCGTCTCAAAGTAACAGATTCATGTAAGCCTTATTTTTCAGAACATAACATCTTAACTCTACCTTCGCTGTATATTTACGAAACTGCAATGTTTGTTAAAAATAACCCTAGTTTGTATTGTCAGCTATCCGATGTCGTCTCTCGAAATCGACGAGATCAAAGCAAGGTCTGCAGGCCAAACTCAAAGACGGCTTTGATGCGCAAAAGTATCTTTTGCATGGCACCCTCCATTTATAATAAATTGCCTAAATCTCTAAGAGAATTACCGCGTTCACAGTTTCATAAAAAATTAAAAGCCATTTTGGAACGTAAATGTTATTATACTGTAAGTGATTTTATGGCAGATAAACAACTCATTGATAATACCAAATAGGCTCGAAATATTATTGATAATTAAAATTATTATGCAATCTCTTTTCTATTTCTAATTATAAGTTTCATTATTATTTAATCTTAATTTTAATTGCATATTGACATTGTACAAAAATATTGCACGCCGTACCGGTAGAAATACATTGTATCTTATATAAACATACAACACCTATGTACCTGACTCACATGTATTTGATGCAATAAAATATTACTTTACTTTACTTTACTTTACTTTGGGTCTGTTTTGTGTTTTGAATCCTTAATATTAGGTCTTTACCTATGAAATTGCCGTTTTGTATGAAAAAATTTAAACGAATGTTTTTCATGTATTTTTTATTTTTATTAATCGAAGTAATCACCCATGCAATCAATGCATCTTTGCCAACGCAGTGGCAGTTTATTGATGCCCTTCTTAAAGAAATCAGCAAAACGGGAGGCAACAAATTCTTCAAAGGCATTTTGTACTGCCTCTCGGGTATTGAATTTTTTTCCCGCCAAGAAGTTATCCAAATTCTGGAAAAAGTAGTAGTCTGTAGGCGCAAGGTCTGGTGAGTAGGGCGGATGACGGAGAGCTTCCAGTTCTTGCAACTTGGATACCGACTGCTGTGCAGTATGAGGTCGCGCGTTGTCGTGCAGGAGCAGCGGAGAGGAGCGATTGACCAATGCTGGTTGGAGATGTGCCAGCTTCTCCATCATTGTGTTCAGTTCTCTAGATTACACATCTGCAGTAATGCTCATCCCGTTTGGTAAGAAGCTGTGATGAATCACACCGGCGCTAGACCACCAAACAGTGACCATCACTTTTCTAGGGGTGAGTTTTCGTTTAGGGCATTGTTTAGGTGCTGAACCAGGATCCAACCAACTTGCTGAGCGCTTGCGGTTATCAAACAGAATCCATTTTTCATCGCAGGTAACAATGCGGTTCAAAATTCCTTCATTTGTGTGTCTGTGGAGCAGTGCAAGGCACGCCTCGACGCGTACTTCGCGCTGGCGATCATTGAGTTCGTGGGGCACCCATTTGTCAAGCTTTTTTACCTTGCCAATTTGACGCAAATGGACCAATATTGTTTTAACGCTAACGTCGAAAGTTGCTGCTAATTCAGCCGTAGATTGTGTAGCATCAGCTTCCACAATCGCCTTTAATTCGTCATTGTCAGAACGGCAATTTCATAGGTAAAGACCTATTATCTCAGAAACTACTGCAGCTATTGACTTGAAATTTGAAATAATAATACATTTTGTGCGCCCGTACATATTTATAGAAAAATAAATGAAAAATGAAAATGAAGATTTCCAGAATTACAAATTTTGAAATCGAAATTTTAAATGGGTCCTACAGAGTTGAAAGTGGAATCAAATGAAAGGTATTTGCATGTAGATTCCAGATTGAAATTTTGGTAGATTTTATACTTTTTAAAATATTTTGAAAAAGGTCAAAAAAATTACCAAAAATGACCCCCCTATCTCCGAAGATAGCAGAGCGATCGATGTGAAATGTACCAAGTGTTTGTAGATATGGATCTATATTTTACAGGAAAAATATAGAGAAGTCAGTAAAAATAAGACTTTTTGAAATATGGTCAAAAAAGGGGGAAATTTTTTATAAAGGGGTGACTACCCCACTGAGTTGGTTATCAAATGAAAGGTATCAATTTGCACATTCAAAAACAGTTGTTTAAATTTCGATAGGTTTTATACTTTGCGAAATATTTCGAAAAAGGTCGAAAATTTGACCGCCCCCACCCCCCCTATCTCCGAAGATTGCTAGAGTGATCTATGTAAAATGTACTAAGCGTTTATAGATATAGGTCTATATTTTACAGGAAAAATATAGAGAAGTCTGTAAAAACAATACTTTTTGAAATATGGTCAAAAAACTAATTTTCATACAATGGGGGCTATTTTATTGAGAGCAATATCAAATCAAAGGTATGGATTTGGACAATTCAAAACAGGTTTTGAAAATCGTCTTAGTTTCATACTTAGTAAAACACGTTGAAAAAAGTCGAAAAAAAATTGTAATCTCTGTAGTAACCACAGATATATATTTACACAGATAACGCAAATGAATGTACTTCGCGTGTCCGAAACCCAGGCTGATTACCTATCTCGCGACAGGTTTGCAACAGGCGTAAATCTCGCGATCACTGCTGTCAAACGTCAATTTGGCATTACCTAACAGCAGCTACAACAAAAACAGCAATCGAGCACTAGCTCTGCCTCTGCTGGACAATCGGTGAACTAAAATGTGCATTTTGATCGCATTCATAATACAATTTGGTATTACGTAAGCTCTCTTGACAGCAGTACGACAGCGGTAACAAAGCAATTTGAACTGTCAATTAACAACAACCCCAGCACCTGTTGTTTAGCGATTGCTTACTGGTTGTTTGAGCTGAGAAAATAATTTTATGAAGTGAAAGTGCCTGTGTGAGCTCAAGAAAATTATAAAATCCCTAAAGCATTACGTGAAACGCTCTGATTTTACGGTGGAATGATAAAAATCTGAGTAAATATCAATCATTTACCCACAATATATATTATAATATATTATAAAAATGTAGGGTGTATTTTTAGAGATCATCCAACAATATAAAAAAATCTGGCAGGTATTGTTTTCTCATAAATCGAAGTCATGAATCAAGACGTATTTTTAACTCATGGTTTCGGATTTAGTCATCCATTTCCTTCTCAGAAACCACCCTGTATACCTACCGATCATTTAGGGTTAATAAAACAGAATTTTTAAGTTACAGCCGATACGCACCAAACTATTTTATTTTCTACGGTGAACTTATTTTTGTATGCTTATTTTTGAAATGTAATTTTCCAGCTATGTACAAAATTGCAAAAAAAAAAAACATAAATATATCTACTTATTTTTTATACATATAAAGTATCTTTTATGAAAAACTATGAAACACCTATTTTTATTTATTGTTTTTCCAGTATATATTTGAAATTTTATGTCGTTATCCTTCATTAAAAAGTTACAATCATTTCAATACGGAGCCAAACTACCATTCACTCAAACTTTAATAACCTGTGTCAACCCATTTTAAGGAATATTTTGGAAAATCCTGATATACATATTGAATTTAATGTTTTTTTCAGGACATAAAAAAATTCATTAGTACGCTATATTAAAAAGATTTAGACATTTCAATACGGAGCCAAACTACGAATCTCAAACTTGAATAACCGTTTTTATCCCATTTTCAGTATTATTTTGAAAATCCTAAAATACGTGTTCAATATTTTTGTTTGTTTAGTTTTCTCTGTTTTCAAGCCAATAGCGTCAATGGTTGATAAATTTCACCACAATAACCTCAATAATTCAATTTCTTTTTCATACTTTTACAGTAACATTTTGGAAAAATCCTGAAACATGTGTTTTAATTTATAGTTTTTTCAATACATATTGAAATTTTCAAGTCATTAGTATGCTATATTAAAAAGTTATATATATTTAAATACGGAGCCAAACTACGAATCTCAAACTTGAATAACCGTTTTTATCCCATTTTCAGGATTATTTTGAAAAATCCTAAAATACGTATTCAATATTTTTGTTTGTTTAGTTTTCTCTGTAAATTTCAAGCCAATAGCGTCAATGGTTGATAAATTTCACCACAATAACCTCAATAATTCGACTTCCTTTTTATACTTATATAGTAACATTTTTGAAAAATCCTGAAACATGTGGTTTGATTTATAGTTTTTTCAATACATACTGAAAGTTTCAAGTCATAACTATGCTATATTAAAAAGTTATAGACAGTTAAATACGGAGCCAAACTACGAATCTCAAACTTGAATAACCGATTTCATCCCATTTTCAGGATTATTTTGAAAAATCCTAAAATACGTATTCAATATTTTTATTTGTTTAGTTTTCTCTGTAAATTTCAAGCCAATAGCGTCAATGGTTGATAAATTTCACCACAATAACCTCAATAATTCAATTTCTTTTTCATACTTATACAGTCACATTTTGGAAAAATCCTGAAACACGTGGTTTGATTTATAGTTTTTTCAATACATACTGAAAGTTTCAAGTCATTAGTATGCTATATTAAAAAGTTATAGACATTTGAATATGGAGCCAAACTACGAATCTCAAACTTGAATAACACATTTCATCCTATTTTCAGGAATATTTTGGAAAAATCCTGAAACACGTGTTTCAATTTATACTTTTTTCAGTACATAGTGAAATTTTCAAGTCATTAGTATGCTATATTAAAAAGTTATAGACATTTCAATACGGAGCCAAAATACGAATCACTCAAACTTGAATAACCCATTTCACCCTATTTTCAGGAATATTTTGAAAAATCCTGAAATACGTATTCAATATTTTTGTTTGTTTAGTTTACTCTGTAAATTTCAAGCCAATAGCGTCAATGGTTGATAAATTTCACCACAATAACCTCAATAATTCAATTTCTTTTTCATACTTATACAGTCACATTTTTGAAAAATCCTGAAATACGTAATTTGATTTATAGTTTTTTCAATACATACTGAAAGTTTCAAGTCATTAGTATGCTATATTAAAAAGTTATAGACATTTGAATATGGAGCCAAACTACGAATCTCAAACTTGAATAACACATTTCACCCTATTTTCAGGAATATTTTGAAAAATACTGAAATACGTGTTCAATATTTTTGTATGTTTAGTATTTCCTGTAAATTTCAAGAAAATTGGGCCACCGGTTATAGAGTTAGAAAAAGGACCAAAAAAACTTCCATCCCCCTTTTCACCCCCTTAGGGGTGGAATTTTCAAAAATCCCTTCTTAGCGGTTGGTTGTGTTGTAAAAGGAACCTACCTTCCAAATTTCAGCTTTCTAGCTTCAGCGGTTTAGGCTGGGCGTTGTCGCCAAAAAATCGCTCGTTCCTGTATATATTAAGAAGATAATCCCTTCTTAGCGGGTGCTTGTGTTGTAAAAGGAACCTACCTTCTAAATTTCAGCTTTCTAGCTTCAGCGGTTTAGGCTGGGCGTTGTCGGTAGGAAATCGCTTGTTTCTTTATATTTTGATGTTTTTTCAGGAATATTTGAAAAAATCCTGAAATACGTGTTCAATATTTTTGTTTGTTTAGTATTCTGAGTAAGTTTCATGTTGGGTCATTTGTTAAAAAAAATCTCAAAAATCTTAAGTAATTCGACTACCTTTTTAAACTTATATAGTAACATTTTTGAAAAATCCTGAAACACGTGGTTTGATTTATAGTTTTTTCAATACATACTGAAAGTTTCAAGTCATTAGTATGCTATATCAAAAAGTTATAGACATTTCAATATGGAGCCAAAATACGAATCTCAAACTTGAATGACCCATTTCACCCTATTTTCAGGAATATTTTGGAAAATGCTGAAACACGTGTTCAATATTTTTGTATGTTTAGTATTTCCTGTAAATTTCAAGAAAATCGGGCTACCGGTTACAGAGTTAGAAAAAAGACCAAAAAAACTTCCATCCCCCTTTTCACCCCCTTAGGGGTGGAATTTCCAAAAATCCCTTCTTAGCGGGTGCTTGCGTTGTAAAAGGAACCTACCTTCCAAATTTCAGCTTTCTAACTTCAGCGGTTTAGGCTGGGCGTTGTCGCCAGAAAATCGCTTGTTCCTTTATATATTAAGATAATCCCTTCTTAGCGGGTGCTTGTGTTGTAAAAGGAACCTACCTTCTAAATTTCAGCTTTCTAGCTTCAGCGGTTTAGGCTGGGCGTTGTCGGTAGGAAATCGCTTGTTTCTTTATATTTTGATGTTTTTTCAGGAATATTTGAAAAAATCCTGAAATACGTGTTCAATATTTTTGTTTGTTTAGTATTCTGAGTAAGTTTCATGTTGGGTCATTTGTTAAAAAAATCTCAAAAATCTTAAATAATTCGACTTCCTTTTTAAACTTATATAGTAACATTTTTGAAAAATCCTGAAACACGTGGTTTGATTTATAGTTTTTTCAATACATACTAAAAGTTTCAAGTCATTAGTATGCTATATCAAAAAGTTATAGACATTTCAATATGGAGCCAAAATACGAATCTCAAACTTGAATGACCCATTTCACCCTATTTTCAGGAATATTTTGAAAGTTTCAAGTATGCTATATCAAAAAGTTATAGACATTTCAATATGGAGCCAAAATACGAATCTCAAACTTGAATGACCCATTTCACCCTATTTTCAGGAATATTTTGAAAAATGCTGAAACACTTGTTCAATATTTTTGTATGTTTAGTGTTTCCTGTAAATTTCAAGAAAATCGGGCTACCGGTTACAGAGTTAGAAAAAAGACCAAAAAAACTTCCATCCCCCTTTTCACCCCCTTAGGGGTGGAATTTCCAAAAATCCCTTCTTAGCGGGTGCTTGTGTTGTAAAAGGAACCTACCTTCCAAATTTCAGCTTTCTAACTTCAGCGGCTTAGGCTGGGCGTTGTCGCCAGAAAATCGCTTGTTCCTTTATATATTAAGATAATCCCTTCTTAGCGGGTGCTTGTGTTGTAAAAGGAACCTACCTTCTAAATTTCAGCTTTCTAGCTTCAGCGGTTTAGGCTGGGCGTTGTCGGTAGGAAATCGCTTGTTTCTTTATATTTTGATGTTTTTTCAGGAATATTTGAAAAAATCCTGAAATACGTGTTCAATATTTTTGTTTGTTTAGTATTCTGAGTAAGTTTCATGTTGGGTCATTTGTTAAAAAAAATCTCAAAAATCTTAAGTAATTCGACTTCCTTTTTAAACTTATATAGTAACATTTTCGAAAAATCCTGAAACACGTGGTTTGATTTATAGTTTTTTCAATACATACTGAAAGTTTCAAGTCATTAGTATGCTATATTAAAAAGTTATAGATATTTAAATACGGAGCCAAACTACGAATCTCAAATTTAAATAACTCATATCACCCTATTTTCAGGAATATTTTGTAAAATCCTGAAACACATGTTCAATATTTTTGTATGTTTAGTTTACTCTGTAAATTTCAAGCCAATAGCGTCAATGGTTGATAAATTTCACCACAATAACCTCAATAATTCAATTTCTTTTTCATACTTATACAGTCACATTTTGGAAAAATCCTGAAACACCTGTTTTAATTTATAGTTTTTTCAGTACATACTGAAATTTCCAAGTCATTAGTATGCTATATTAAAAAATTTTATACATTTAAATACGGAGCCAAACTACGAATCTCAAACTTAAATAACCGTTTTTATCCCATTTTCAGGAATATTTTGAAAAATCCTGAAACACGTGTTCAATATTTTTGTATGTTTAGTATTTCCTGTAAATTTCAAGCCAATAGCGACAATGGTTGATAAATTTCACCACAATAACCTCAGTAAATCAATTTCTTTTTCATACTTATACAGTAACATTTTGGAAAAATCCTGAAACACATGTTTCAATTTATAGTTTTTTCAGTACATACTGAAATTTTCAAGTCATTAGTATGCTATATTAAAAAGTTATAGACATTTCAATACGGAGCCAATTATTATGGTATGGCCATTTATTATGGTACAGAGTTTCGTTTGAATTTTTTTTTATTCGTAATATTTTTTTGAACTTTGTCCGTGACTCTTTTCGCGACTGTTAGTCGCATGGTTTCTGATTTTGCTATCCAGTCCCATCTTAGAAAGCCTGTTATCTTAGAAAGCCTTTTGAAATCTGTTATTTAAATAAAATAGGATTAGGTAATTTACAGATGATAGAATGTTTGTAGTCCACCGTGTCATTAGATTCACTATAAAAAAATACAGTAAACGGTTATTTTTTTAAGAAAACGCATGGGCTTATACATGATACTAGCTGACCCCCTCGCAATTTCATTTGCGTGGACTTCAGGGTTAAAAATCTTGACGAAATCAGCTAATACCCTATTTTAAGAGTCGGAAATTCCTGAAACCCGCTTTAAATATCATGTATCCCGTAATCCCGTTATAAGCGTTTTCGACATTTCAAGACGGAGCCAAACTACGAATCTCAAACTTGAATAACCGTTTTTATCCCATTTTCAGGATTATTTTGAAAAATCCTAAAATACGTATTCAATATTTTTGTTTGTTTAGTTTTCTCTGTAAATTTCAAGCCAATAGCGTCAATGGTTGATAAATTTCACCACAATAACCTCAATAATTCGACTTCCTTTTTATACTTATATAGTAACATTTTTGAAAAATCCTGAAACATGTGGTTTGATTTATAGTTTTTTCAATACATACTGAAAGTTTCAAGTCATAACTATGCTATATTAAAAAGTTATAGACAGTTAAATACGGAGCCAAACTACGAATCTCAAACTTGAATAACCGATTTCATCCCATTTTCAGGATTATTTTGAAAAATCCTAAAATACGTATTCAATATTTTTGTTTGTTTAGTTTTCTCTGTAAATTTCAAGCCAATAGCGTCAATGGTTGATAAATTTCACCACAATAACCTCAATAATTCAATTTCTTTTTCATACTTATACAGTCACATTTTGGAAAAATCCTGAAACACGTGGTTTGATTTATAGTTTTTTCAATACATACTGAAAGTTTCAAGTCATTAGTATGCTATATTAAAAAGTTATAGACATTTGAATATGGAGCCAAACTACGAATCTCAAACTTGAATAACACATTTCATCCTATTTTCAGGAATATTTTGGAAAAATCCTGAAACACGTGTTTCAATTTATACTTTTTTCAGTACATAGTGAAATTTTCAAGTCATTAGTATGCTATATTAAAAAGTTATAGACATTTCAATACGGAGCCAAAATACGAATCACTCAAACTTGAATAACCCATTTCACCCTATTTTCAGGAATATTTTGAAAAATCCTGAAATACGTATTCAATATTTTTGTTTGTTTAGTTTACTCTGTAAATTTCAAGCCAATAGCGTCAATGGTTGATAAATTTCACCACAATAACCTCAATAATTCAATTTCTTTTTCATACTTATACAGTCACATTTTTGACAAATCCTGAAATACGTAATTTGATTTATAGTTTTTTCAATACATACTGAAAGTTTCAAGTCATTAATATGCTATATTAAAAAGTTATAGACATTTGAATATGGAGCCAAACTACGAATCTCAAACTTGAATAACACATTTCACCCTATTTTCAGGAATATTTTGAAAAATACTGAAATACGTGTTCAATATTTTTGTATGTTTAGTATTTCCTGTAAATTTCAAGAAAATTGGGCCACCGGTTACAGAGTTAGAAAAAGGACCAAAAAAACTTCCACCCCCCTTTTCACCCCCTTAGGGGTGGAATTTTCAAAAATCCCTTCTTAGCGGGTGGTTGTGTTGTAAAAGGAACCTACCTTCCAATTTTCAGCTTTCTAGCTTCAGCGGTTTAGGCTGGGCGTTGTCGCCAAAAAATCGCTCGTTCCTTTATATATTAAGATAGCTGACCCGCTCGCAATTTCATTTGCGTGGACTTTAGAGTAAAAAAATCTTGACGAAATCAGCTAATACCCTATTTTAAGAGTCGGAAATTGAAACCCGCTTTTAATATCATGTATAAGCCCATGCGTTTTCTTAAAAAAATAACCGTTTACTGTATTTTTTTATAGTGAATCTAATGACACGGTGGACTACAAACATTCTATCATCTGTAAATTACCTAATCCTATTTTATTTAAATAACAGATTTCAACAGGCTTTCTAAGATAACAGGCTTTCTAAGATGGGACTGGATAGCAAAATCAGAAACCATGCGACTAACAGTCGCGAAAAGAGTCACGGACAAAGTTCAAAAAAATATTACGAATAAAAAAAAATTAAAACGAAACTCTGTACCATAATAAATTACCTGGATCTAAGTAGAGTGAGTATTCGAACAAAATTTTAAATAATGACCTTTTTTTGATTATCAATTGTGCATTTCTTTTCAAAGAATGATACTTCTTATTAGCAATCAAATCTGTTGCTATAAAAATGTAGGGTGTATTTTTAGAGATCATCCAACAATATAAAAAAATCTGGCAGGTATTGTATTATTAGTATTATAAAGAAGAAGCCCAGCGAACAACGTCGTAGTGCTGCGCCTGCGTTGGCTCAAGGGAAGGGTTCTTGTGACTCGGAGGGCTACACCACGGTAGTTCGCAAGAGCCGTAAACCCGACAGCCGCAATCAGTGCGGCACTGGGCCGATCGACCTCAACTCTGGGTTCCGAGCGGAAGTACCTACCACCCAGCTCTACATCTCACGCGTATCGTACACCGTGCAGGCGAAGGCTGTGGAGGAGTACATCCAGACGAAGACCAAATTTTCGCTTCGCGTCGAAAAGTTGGAATCTCGCCATAATGTGAGCTTCAATTCATTTATGGTGAGGGTTCCGACTAAACATCTTTCGACGTTCATGAGCGCAGAGTTTTGGCCGACGGGTGTCAAGTTTCGACGGTTCACCGGCCGCCTGCAAGGGGACACCGCCGTGCATCGTCGACAGATGACACCCTGATGCGACACACACCGCCGTACCTATTGTGTAATTTTATGTAGTTAATAAGACTTTATATTTTTGTATGTATGTTAGTCTGTAAGGTATTTGTTGATATGGGCCCTAGAATAAGTTTTTTACCATCCATAACTGTTCTTATGTTGCCTGAAATAAATGATTATGATTATGATTATGATTGTTTTCTCATAAATCGAAGTCATGAATCAAGACGTATTTTTAACTCATGGTTTCGGATTTAGTCATCCATTTCCTTCTCAGAAACCACCCTGTATACCTACCGATCATTAAGGGTTAATAAAACAGAATTTTTAAGTTACAGCCGATACGCACCAAACTATTTTATTTTCTACGGTGAACTTATTTTTGTATGCTTATTTTTGAAATGTAATTTTCCAGCTATGTACAAAATTGCAAAAAAAAAAACATAAATATATCTACTTATTTTTTATACATATAAAGTATCTTTTATGAAAAACTATGAAACACCTATTTTTATTTATTGTTTTTCCAGTATATATTTGAAATTTTATGTCGTTATCCTTCATTAAAAAGTTACAATCATTTCAATACGGAGCCAAACTACCATTCACTCAAACTTTAATAACCTGTGTCAACCCATTTTAAGGAATATTTTGGAAAATCCTGATATACATATTGAATTTAATGTTTTTTTCAGGACATAAAAAAATTCATTAGTACGCTATATTAAAAAGATTTAGACATTTCAATACGGAGCCAAACTACGAATCTCAAACTTGAATAACCGTTTTTATCCCATTTTCAGTATTATTTTGAAAATCCTAAAATACGTGTTCAATATTTTTGTTTGTTTAGTTTTCTCTGTTTTCAAGCCAATAGCGTCAATGGTTGATAAATTTCACCACAATAACCTCAATAATTCAATTTCTTTTTCATACTTTTACAGTAACATTTTGGAAAAATCCTGAAACATGTGTTTTAATTTATAGTTTTTTCAATACATATTGAAATTTTCAAGTCATTAGTATGCTATATTAAAAAGTTATATATATTTAAATACGGAGCCAAACTACGAATCTCAAACTTGAATAACCGTTTTTATCCCATTTTCAGGATTATTTTGAAAAATCCTAAAATACGTATTCAATATTTTTGTTTGTTTAGTTTTCTCTGTAAATTTCAAGCCAATAGCGTCAATGGTTGATAAATTTCACCACAATAACCTCAATAATTCGACTTCCTTTTTATACTTATATAGTAACATTTTTGAAAAATCCTGAAACATGTGGTTTGATTTATAGTTTTTTCAATACATACTGAAAGTTTCAAGTCATAACTATGCTATATTAAAAAGTTATAGACAGTTAAATACGGAGCCAAACTACGAATCTCAAACTTGAATAACCGATTTCATCCCATTTTCAGGATTATTTTGAAAAATCCTAAAATACGTATTCAATATTTTTGTTTGTTTAGTTTTCTCTGTAAATTTCAAGCCAATAGCGTCAATGGTTGATAAATTTCACCACAATAACCTCAATAATTCAATTTCTTTTTCATACTTATACAGTCACATTTTGGAAAAATCCTGAAAGACGTGGTTTGATTTATAGTTTTTTCAATACATACTGAAAGTTTCAAGTCATTAGTATGCTATATTAAAAAGTTATAGACATTTGAATATGGAGCCAAACTACGAATCTCAAACTTGAATAACACATTTCATCCTATTTTCAGGAATATTTTGGAAAAATCCTGAAACACATGTTTCAATTTATACTTTTTTCAGTACATAGTGAAATTTTCAAGTCATTAGTATGCTATATTATAAAGTTATAGACATTTCAATACGGAGCCAAAATACGAATCACTCAAACTTGAATAACCCATTTCACCCTATTTTCAGGAATATTTTGAAAAATCCTGAAATACGTATTCAATATTTTTGTTTGTTTAGTTTATTCTGTAAATTTCAAGCCAATAGCGTCAATGGTTGATAAATTTCACCACAATAACCTCAATAATTCAATTTCTTTTTCATACTTATGCAGTCACATTTTTGAAAAATCCTGAAATACGTAATTTGATTTATAGTTTTTTTAATATTTACTGAAAGTTTCAAGTCATTAGTATGCTATATTAAAAAGTTATAGACATTTGAATATGGAGCCAAACTACGAATCTCAAACTTGAATAACACATTTCACCCTATTTTCAGGAATATTTTGAAAAATACTGAATTACGTGTTCAATATTTTTGTATGTTTAGTATTTCCTGTAAATTTCAAGAAAATTGGGCCACCGGTTACAGAGTTAGAAAAAGGACCAAAAAAACTTCCACCCCCCTTTTCACCCCCTTAGGGGTGGAATTTTCAAAAATCCCTTCTTAGCGGGTGGTTGTGTTGTAAAAGGAACCTACCTTCCAAATTTCAGCTTTCTAACTTCAGCGGTTTAGGCTGGGCGTTGTCGCCAGAAAATCGCTTGTTCCTTTATATATTAAGACTAGCTGACCCGCTCGCAATTTCATTTGCGTGGACTTAAGAGTAAAAAAATCTTGACGAAATTAGCTAATACCCTATTTTGAGAGTCGGAAATTGAAACCCGCTTTTAATATCATGTATATGACCATGCGTTTTCTTAAAAAAATAACCGTTTACTGTATTTTTTTTATAGTGAATCTAATGACACGGTGGACTGCAAACATTCTACTTTAGCCCATTTTATTTGTAAATTACCTAATCCAATTTTATTTAAATATACCTACAGATTATCTACACTACACTACTATATATCTACAGATATTAAAAAAGACCAAAAAAACTTCCATCCCCCTTTTCACCCCCTTAGGGGTGGAATTTCCAAAAATCCCTTCTTAGCGGGTGCTTGTGTTGTAAAAGGAACCTACCTTCCAAATTTCAGCTTTCTAACTTCAGCGGTTTAGGCTGGGCGTTGTCGCCAGAAAATCGCTTGTTCCTTTATATATTAAGATAATCCCTTCTTAGCGGGTGCTTGTGTTGTAATAGGAACCTACCTTCTAAATTTCAGCTTTCTAGCTTCAGCGGTTTAGGCTGGGCGTTGTCGGTAGGAAATCGCTTGTTTCTTTATATTTTGATGTTTTTTCAGGAATATTTGAAAAAATCCTGATATACGTGTTCAATATTTTAGTTTGTTTAGTATTCTGAGTAAGTTTCATGTTGGGTCATTTGTTAAAAAAAATCTCAAAAATCTTAAGTAATTCGACTACATTTTTAAACTTATATAGTAACATTTTTGAAAAATCCTGAAACACTTGGTTTGATTTATAGTTTTTTCAATACATACTGAAAGTTTCAAGTCATTAGTATGCTATATCAAAAAGTTATAGACATTTCAATATGGAGCCATAATACGAATCTCAAACTTGAATGACCCATTTCACCCTATTTTCAGGAATATTTTGGAAAATGCTGGAACACGTATTCAATATTTTTGTATGTTTAGTATTTCCTGTAAATTTCAAGAAAATCGGGCTACCGGTTACAGAGTTAGAAAAAAGACCAAAAAAACTTCCATCCCCTTTTTCACCCCCTTAGGGTTGGAATTTCCAAAAATCCCTTCTTAGCGGGTGCTTGTGTTGTAAAAGGAACCTACCTTCCAAATTTCAGCTTTCTAACTTCAGCGGTTTAGGCTGGGCGTTGTCGCCAAAAAATCGCTCGTTCCTGTATATATTAAGAAGATAATCCCTTCTTAGCGGGTGCTTGTGTTGTAAAAGGAACCTACCTTCTAAATTTCAGCTTTCTAGCTTCAGCGGTTTAGGCTGGGCGTTGTCGGTAGGAAATCGCTTGTTTCTTTATATTTTGATGTTTTTTCAGGAATATTTGAAAAAATCCTGAAATACGTGTTCAATATTTTTGTTTGTTTAGTATTCTGAGTAAGTTTCATGTTGGGTCATTTGTTAAAAAAAATCTCAAAAATCTTAAGTAATTCGACTTCCTTTTTAAACTTATATAGTAACATTTTTGAAAAATGCTGAAACACGTGGTTTGATTTATAGTTTTTTCAATACATACTGAAAGTTTCAAGTCATTAGTATGCTATATCAAAAAGTTATAGACATTTCAATATGGAGCCATAATACGAATCTCAAACTTGAATGACCCATTTCACCCTATTTTCAGGAATATTTTGGAAAATGCTGAAACACGTGTTCAATATTTTTGTATGTTTAGTATTTCCTGTAAATTTCAAGAAAATCGGGCTACCGGTTACAGAGTTAGAAAAAAGACCAAAAAAACTTCCATCCCCCTTTTCACCCCCTTAGGGGTGGAATTTCCAAAAATCCCTTCTTAGCGGGTGCTTGTGTTGTAAAAGGAACCTACCTTCCAAATTTCAGCTTTCTAACTTCAGCGGTTTAGGCTGGGCGTTGTCGCCAGAAAATCGCTTGTTCCTTTATATATTATTAAGATAATCCCTTCTTAGCGGGTGCTTGTGTTGTAAAAGGAACCTACCTTCTAAATTTCAGCTTTCTAGCTTCAGCGGTTTAGGCTGGGCGTTGTCGGTAGGAAATCGCTTGTTTCTTTATATTTTGATGTTTTTTCAGGAATATTTGAAAAAATCCTGAAATACGTGTTCAATATTTTTGTTTGTTTAGTATTCTGAGTAAGTTTCATGTTGGGTCATTTGTAAAAAAAATCTCAAAAATCTTAAGTAATTCGACTACATTTTTAAACTTATATAGTAACATTTTTGAAAAATCCTGAAACACGTGGTTTGATTTATAGTTTTTTCAATACATACTGAAAGTTTCAAGTCATTAGTATGCTATATCAAAAAGTTATAGACATTTCAATATGGAGCCATAATACGAATCTCAAACTTGAATGACCCATTTCACCCTATTTTCAGGAATATTTTGGAAAATGCTGAAACACGTGTTCAATATTTTTGTATGTTTAGTATTTCCTGTAAATTTCAAGAAAATCGGGCTACCGGTTACAGAGTTAGAAAAAGGACCAAAAAAACTTCCATCCCCCTTTTCACCCCCTTAGGGGTGGAATTTCCAAAAATCCCTTCTTAGCGGGTGCTTGTGTTGTAAAAGGAACCTACCTTCTAAATTTCAGCTTTCTAGCTTCAGCGGTTTAGGCTGGGCGTTGTCGGTAGGAAATCGCTTGTTTCTTTATATTTTGATGTTTTTTCAGGAATATTTGAAAAAATCCTGAAATACGTGTTCAATATTTTAGTTTGTTTAGTATTCTGAGTAAGTTTCATGTTGGGTCATTTGTTAAAAAAATCTCAAAAATCTTAAGTAATTCGACTACATTTTTAAACTTATATAGTAAAATTTTTGAAAAATCCTGAAACACGTGGTTTGATTTATAGTTTTTTCAATACATACTGAAAGTTTCAAGTCATTAGTATGCTATATCAAAAAGTTATAGACATTTCAATATGGAGCCATAATACGAATCTCAAACTTGAATGACCCATTTCACCCTATTTTCAGGAATATTTTGGAAAATGCTGAAACACGTGTTCAATATTTTTGTATGTTTAGTATTTCCTGTAAATTTCAAGAAAATCGGGCCACCGGTTACAGAGTTAGAAAAAGGACCAAAAAAACTTCCATCCCCCTTTTCACCCCCTTAGGGGTGGAATTTTCAAAAATCCCTTCTTAGCGGTTGGTTGTGTTGTAAAAGGAACCTACCTTCCAAATTTCAGCTTTCTAGCTTCAGCGGTTTAGGCTGGGCGTTGTCGCCAAAAAATCGCTCGTTCCTGTATATATTAAGAAGATAATCCCTTCTTAGCGGGTGCTTGTGTTGTAAAAGGAACCTACCTTCTAAATTTCAGCTTTCTAGCTTCAGCGGTTTAGGCTGGGCGTTGTCGGTAGGAAATCGCTTGTTTCTTTATATTTTGATGTTTTTTCAGGAATATTTGAAAAAATCCTGAAATACGTGTTCAATATTTTTGTTTGTTTAGTATTCTGAGTAAGTTTCATGTTGGGTCATTTGTTAAAAAAAATCTCAAAAATCTTAAGTAATTCGACTACCTTTTTAAACTTATATAGTAAAATTTTTGAAAAATCCTGAAACACGTCGTTTGATTTATAGTTTTTTCAATACATACTGAAAGTTTCAAGTCATTAGTATGCTATATCAAAAAGTTATAGACATTTCAATATGGAGCCAAAATACGAATCTCAAACTTGAATGACCCATTTCACCCTATTTTCAGGAATATTTTGGAAAATGCTGAAACACGTGTTCAATATTTTTGTATGTTTAGTATTTCCTGTAAATTTCAAGAAAATCGGGCTACCGGTTACAGAGTTAGAAAAAAGACCAAAAAAACTTCCATCCCCCTTTTCACCCCCTTAGGGGTGGAATTTCCAAAAATCCCTTCTTAGCGGGTGCTTGTGTTGTAAAAGGAACCTACCTTCCAAATTTCAGCTTTCTAACTTCAGCGGTTTAGGCTGGGCGTTGTCGCCAGAAAATCGCTTGTTCCTTTATATATTCAGATAATCCCTTCTTAGCGGGTGCTTGTGTTGTAAAAGGAACCTACCTTCTAAATTTCAGCTTTCTAGCTTCAGCGGTTTAGGCTGGGCGTTGTCGGTAGGAAATCGCTTGTTTCTTTATATTTTGATGTTTTTTCAGGAATATTTGAAAAAATCCTGAAATACGTGTTCAATATTTTTGTTTGTTTAGTATTCTGATTAAGTTTCATGTTGGGTCATTTGTTAAAAAAAATCTCAAAAATCTTAAATAATTCGACTTCCTTTTTAAACTTATATAGTAACATTTTTGAAAAATCCTGAAACATGTGGTTTGATTTATAGTTTTTTCAATACATACTAAAAGTTTCAAGTCATTAGTATGCTATATCAAAAAGTTATAGACATTTCAATATGGAGCCAAAATACGAATCTCAAACTTGAATGACCCATTTCACCCTATTTTCAGGAATATTTTGAAAGTTTCAAGTATGCTATATCAAAAAGTTATAGACATTTCAATATGGAGCCAAAATACGAATCTCAAACTTGAATGACCCATTTCACCCTATTTTCAGGAATATTTTGAAAAATGCTGAAACACTTGTTCAATATTTTTGTATGTTTAGTGTTTCCTGTAAATTTCAAGAAAATCGGGCTACCGGTTACAGAGTTAGAAAAAAGACCAAAAAAACTTCCATCCCCCTTTTCACCCCCTTAGAGGTGGAATTTCCAAAAATCCCTTCTTAGCGGGTGCTTGTGTTGTAAAAGGAACCTACCTTCCAAATTTCAGCTTTCTAACTTCAGCGGCTTAGGCTGGGCGTTGTCGCCAGAAAATCGCTTGTTCCTTTATATATTAAGATAATCCCTTCTTAGCGGGTGCTTGTGTTGTAAAAGGAACCTACCTTCTAAATTTCAGCTTTCTAGCTTCAGCGGTTTAGGCTGGGCGTTGTCGGTAGGAAATCGCTTGTTTCTTTATATTTTGATGTTTTTTCAGGAATATTTGAAAAAATCCTGAAATACGTGTTCAATATTTTTGTTTGTTTAGTATTCTGAGTAAGTTTCATGTTGGGTCATTTGTTAAAAAAAATCTCAAAAATCTTAAGTAATTCGACTTCCTTTTTAAACTTATATAGTAACATTTTCGAAAAATCCTGAAACACGTGGTTTGATTTATAGTTTTTTCAATACATACTGAAAGTTTCAAGTCATTAGTATGCTATATCAAAAAGTTATAGACATTTCAATATGGAGCCAAAATACGAATCTCAAACTTGAATGACCCATTTCACCCTATTTTCAGGAATATTTTGAAAAATGCTGAAACACGTGTTCAATATTTTTGTATGTTTAGTATTTCCTGTAAATTTCAAGAAAATCGGGCTACCGGTTACAGAGTTAGAAAAATGACCAAAAAAACTTCCATCCCCCTTTTCACCCCCTTAGGGGTGGAATTTCCAAAAATCCCTTCTTAGCGGGTGCTTGTGTTGTAAAAGGAACCTACCTTCCAAATTTCAGATTTCTAACTTCAGCGGTTTAGGCTG
Source organism: Eupithecia pulchellata (assembly GCA_963931895.1). Taxonomy (NCBI): domain Eukaryota; kingdom Metazoa; phylum Arthropoda; class Insecta; order Lepidoptera; family Geometridae; genus Eupithecia; species Eupithecia pulchellata. The sequence continues at coordinate 1,773,185 of OZ007551.1, read as the reverse complement.
GGCGTTGTCGCCAGAAAATCGCTTGTTCCTTTATATATTAAGATTGATTGAATGGATTTGAGTGGCGCCATCACTAAAACATTCGAAAAAAGTTCCGAACGCATCCATTGCAACCGCACCGACCGTCTGTCAACGGGCGGCCTAGGGCATGCCGAGATGTATTTTGTAAATTTTGACACAATATGTGAAAGTTTATCGACGCTCTTCGATAATATCTATATCAAGCGATTTTCTGGCGACAACGCCCAGCCTAAACCGCTGAAGCTAGAAAGCTGAAATTTGGAAGGTAGGTTTCTTTTACAACGCAAGCACCCGCTAAGAAGGGATTTTTAGAAATTCCACCCCTAAGGGGGTGAAAAGGGGGGTGGAAGTTTTTTTGGTCCTTTTTATAACTCTGTAACCGGTGGCCCGATTCTCTTAAAATTTGCAGGAAATACTAAGCATAAAAAAATATTGAACACGTGTTTCAGGATTTTTCAAAATATTCCTGAAAATAGGGTAAAATGGGTTATTCAAGTTTGAGATTCGTAGTTTGGCTCCGTATTGAAATGTCTATAACTTTTTGATACAGCATACTAATGACTTGAATCTTTCAGTATGTATTGAAAAAACTATAAATCAAACCACGTGTTTCAGGATTTTTCAAAAATGTTACTATATAAGTTTAAAAAGGAAGTCGAATTTTTCAAATTTTTTCTTACAAATGACCCAACATGAAACTTACTCAGAATACTAAACAAACAAAAATATTGAACATGTATTTCAGGATTTTTTCAAATATTCCTGAAAATAGGGTGAAATGGGTTATTCAAGTTTGAGTGATTCGTATTTTGGCTCCGTATTGAAATGTCTATAACTTTTTAATATAGCATACTAATGACTTGAAAATTTCAGTATGTACTGAAAAAACTATAAATTGAAACATGTGTTTCAGGATTTTTCCAAAATGTTACTGTATAAGTATGAAAAAGAAATTGATTTACTGAGGTTATTGTGGTGAAATTTATCAACCATTGTCGCTATTGGCTTGAAATTTACAGGAAATACTAAACATACAAAAATATTGAACACGTGTTTCAGGATTTTTCAAAATATTCCTGAAAATGGGATAAAAACGGTTATTTAAGTTTGAGATTCGTAGTTTGGCTCCGTATTTAAATGTATAAAATTTTTTAATATAGCATACTAATGACTTGGAAATTTCAGTATGTACTGAAAAAACTATAAATTAAAACAGGTGTTTCAGGATTTTTCCAAAATGTGACTGTATAAGTATGAAAAAGAAATTGAATTATTGAGGTTATTGTGGTGAAATTTATCAACCATTGACGCTATTGGCTTGAAATTTACAGAGTAAACTAAACATACAAAAATATTGAACATGTGTTTCAGGATTTTACAAAATATTCCTGAAAATAGGGTGATATGAGTTATTTAAATTTGAGATTCGTAGTTTGGCTCCGTATTTAAATATCTATAACTTTTTAATATAGCATACTAATGACTTGAAACTTTCAGTACGTACTGAAAAAACTATATATTAAAACACGTGTTTCAGGATTTTTCAAAAATTTCACTTTGTAAGTATGAAAAGGAAGTCGAACAATTGAGGTTATTGTGGTGAAATTTATCAACCATTGACGCTATTGGCTTAAAACTTACAGAGAAAACTACACAAACAAAAATACTGAATACGTTTTTTAGGATTTTTCAAAATAATCCTGAAAATGGGATATAAACGGTTATTCAAGTTTGAGATTCGTAGTTTGGCTCCGTCTTGAAATGTCGAAAACGCTTATAACGGGATTACGGGATACATGATATTTAAAGCGGGTTTCAGGAATTTCCGACTCTTAAAATAGGGTATTAGCTGATTTCGTCAAGATTTTTAACCCTGAAGTCCACGCAAATGAAATTGCGAGGGGGTCAGCTAGTATCATGTATAAGCCCATGCGTTTTCTTAAAAAAATAACCGTTTACTGTATTTTTTTATAGTGAATCTAATGACACGGTGGACTACAAACATTCTATCATCTGTAAATTACCTAATCCTATTTTATTTAAATAACAGATTTCAAAAGGCTTTCTAAGATAACAGGCTTTCTAAGATGGGACTGGATAGCAAAATCAGAAACCATGCGACTAACAGTCGCGAAAAGAGTCACGGACAAAGTTCAAAAAAATATTACGAATAAAAAAAAATTCAAACGAAACTCTGTACCATAATAAATTACCTGGATCTAAGTAGAGTGAGTATTCGAACAAAATTTTAAATAATGACCTTTTTTTGATTATCAATTGTGCATTTCTTTTCAAAGAATGATACTTCTTATTAGCAATCAAATCTGTTGCTATAAAAATGTAGGGTGTATTTTTAGAGATCATCCAACAATATAAAAAAATCTGGCAGGTATTGTTTTCTCATAAATCGAAGTCATGAATCAAGACGTATTTTTAACTCATGGTTTCGGATTTAGTCATCCATTTCCTTCTCAGAAACCACCCTGTATACCTACCGATCATTAAGGGTTAATAAAACAGAATTTTTAAGTTACAGCCGATACGCACCAAACTATTTTATTTTCTACGGTGAACTTATTTTTGTATGCTTATTTTTGAAATGTAATTTTCCAGCTATGTACAAAATTGCAAAAAAAAAAAACATAAATATATCTACTTATTTTTTATACATATAAAGTATCTTTTATGAAAAACTATGAAACACCTATTTTTATTTATTGTTTTTCCAGTATATATTTGAAATTTTATGTCGTTATCCTTCATTAAAAAGTTACAATCATTTCAATACGGAGCCAAACTACCATTCACTCAAACTTTAATAACCTGTGTCAACCCATTTTAAGGAATATTTTGGAAAATCCTGATATACATATTGAATTTAATGTTTTTTTCAGGACATAAAAAAATTCATTAGTACGCTATATTAAAAAGATTTAGACATTTCAATACGGAGCCAAACTACGAATCTCAAACTTGAATAACCGTTTTTATCCCATTTTCAGTATTATTTTGAAAATCCTAAAATACGTGTTCAATATTTTTGTTTGTTTAGTTTTCTCTGTTTTCAAGCCAATAGCGTCAATGGTTGATAAATTTCACCACAATAACCTCAATAATTCAATTTCTTTTTCATACTTTTACAGTAACATTTTGGAAAAATCCTGAAACATGTGTTTTAATTTATAGTTTTTTCAATACATATTGAAATTTTCAAGTCATTAGTATGCTATATTAAAAAGTTATATATATTTAAATACGGAGCCAAACTACGAATCTCAAACTTGAATAACCGTTTTTATCCCATTTTCAGGATTATTTTGAAAAATCCTAAAATACGTATTCAATATTTTTGTTTGTTTAGTTTTCTCTGTAAATTTCAAGCCAATAGCGTCAATGGTTGATAAATTTCACCACAATAACCTCAATAATTCGACTTCCTTTTTATACTTATATAGTAACATTTTTGAAAAATCCTGAAACATGTGGTTTGATTTATAGTTTTTTCAATACATACTGAAAGTTTCAAGTCATAACTATGCTATATTAAAAAGTTATAGACAGTTAAATACGGAGCCAAACTACGAATCTCAAACTTGAATAACCGATTTCATCCCATTTTCAGGATTATTTTGAAAAATCCTAAAATACGTATTCAATATTTTTGTTTGTTTAGTTTTCTCTGTAAATTTCAAGCCAATAGCGTCAATGGTTGATAAATTTCACCACAATAACCTCAATAATTCAATTTCTTTTTCATACTTATACAGTCACATTTTGGAAAAATCCTGAAACACGTGGTTTGATTTATAGTTTTTTCAATACATACTGAAAGTTTCAAGTCATTAGTATGCTATATTAAAAAGTTATAGACATTTGAATATGGAGCCAAACTACGAATCTCAAACTTGAATAACACATTTCATCCTATTTTCAGGAATATTTTGGAAAAATCCTGAAACACGTGTTTCAATTTATACTTTTTTCAGTACATAGTGAAATTTTCAAGTCATTAGTATGCTATATTAAAAAGTTATAGACATTTCAATACGGAGCCAAAATACGAATCACTCAAACTTGAATAACCCATTTCACCCTATTTTCAGGAATATTTTGAAAAATCCTGAAATACGTATTCAATATTTTTGTTTGTTTAGTTTACTCTGTAAATTTCAAGCCAATAGCGTCAATGGTTGATAAATTTCACCACAATAACCTCAATAATTCAATTTCTTTTTCATACTTATACAGTCACATTTTTGACAAATCCTGAAATACGTAATTTGATTTATAGTTTTTTCAATACATACTGAAAGTTTCAAGTCATTAATATGCTATATTAAAAAGTTATAGACATTTGAATATGGAGCCAAACTACGAATCTCAAACTTGAATAACACATTTCACCCTATTTTCAGGAATATTTTGAAAAATACTGAAATACGTGTTCAATATTTTTGTATGTTTAGTATTTCCTGTAAATTTCAAGAAAATTGGGCCACCGGTTACAGAGTTAGAAAAAGGACCAAAAAAACTTCCACCCCCCTTTTCACCCCCTTAGGGGTGGAATTTTCAAAAATCCCTTCTTAGCGGGTGGTTGTGTTGTAAAAGGAACCTACCTTCCAATTTTCAGCTTTCTAGCTTCAGCGGTTTAGGCTGGGCGTTGTCGCCAAAAAATCGCTCGTTCCTTTATATATTAAGATAGCTGACCCGCTCGCAATTTCATTTGCGTGGACTTTAGAGTAAAAAAATCTTGACGAAATCAGCTAATACCCTATTTTAAGAGTCGGAAATTGAAACCCGCTTTTAATATCATGTATAAGCCCATGCGTTTTCTTAAAAAAATAACCGTTTACTGTATTTTTTTATAGTGAATCTAATGACACGGTGGACTACAAACATTCTATCATCTGTAAATTACCTAATCCTATTTTATTTAAATAACAGATTTCAACAGGCTTTCTAAGATAACAGGCTTTCTAAGATGGGACTGGATAGCAAAATCAGAAACCATGCGACTAACAGTCGCGAAAAGAGTCACGGACAAAGTTCAAAAAAATATTACGAATAAAAAAAAATTAAAACGAAACTCTGTACCATAATAAATTACCTGGATCTAAGTAGAGTGAGTATTCGAACAAAATTTTAAATAATGACCTTTTTTTGATTATCAATTGTGCATTTCTTTTCAAAGAATGATACTTCTTATTAGCAATCAAATCTGTTGCTATAAAAATGTAGGGTGTATTTTTAGAGATCATCCAACAATATAAAAAAATCTGGCAGGTATTGTATTATTAGTATTATAAAGAAGAAGCCCAGCGAACAACGTCGTAGTGCTGCGCCTGCGTTGGCTCAAGGGAAGGGTTCTTGTGACTCGGAGGGCTACACCACGGTAGTTCGCAAGAGCCGTAAACCCGACAGCCGCAATCAGTGCGGCACTGGGCCGATCGACCTCAACTCTGGGTTCCGAGCGGAAGTACCTACCACCCAGCTCTACATCTCACGCGTATCGTACACCGTGCAGGCGAAGGCTGTGGAGGAGTACATCCAGACGAAGACCAAATTTTCGCTTCGCGTCGAAAAGTTGGAATCTCGCCATAATGTGAGCTTCAATTCATTTATGGTGAGGGTTCCGACTAAACATCTTTCGACGTTCATGAGCGCAGAGTTTTGGCCGACGGGTGTCAAGTTTCGACGGTTCACCGGCCGCCTGCAAGGGGACACCGCCGTGCATCGTCGACAGATGACACCCTGATGCGACACACACCGCCGTACCTATTGTGTAATTTTATGTAGTTAATAAGACTTTATATTTTTGTATGTATGTTAGTCTGTAAGGTATTTGTTGATATGGGCCCTAGAATAAGTTTTTTACCATCCATAACTGTTCTTATGTTGCCTGAAATAAATGATTATGATTATGATTATGATTGTTTTCTCATAAATCGAAGTCATGAATCAAGACGTATTTTTAACTCATGGTTTCGGATTTAGTCATCCATTTCCTTCTCAGAAACCACCCTGTATACCTACCGATCATTAAGGGTTAATAAAACAGAATTTTTAAGTTACAGCCGATACGCACCAAACTATTTTATTTTCTACGGTGAACTTATTTTTGTATGCTTATTTTTGAAATGTAATTTTCCAGCTATGTACAAAATTGCAAAAAAAAAAACATAAATATATCTACTTATTTTTTATACATATAAAGTATCTTTTATGAAAAACTATGAAACACCTATTTTTATTTATTGTTTTTCCAGTATATATTTGAAATTTTATGTCGTTATCCTTCATTAAAAAGTTACAATCATTTCAATACGGAGCCAAACTACCATTCACTCAAACTTTAATAACCTGTGTCAACCCATTTTAAGGAATATTTTGGAAAATCCTGATATACATATTGAATTTAATGTTTTTTTCAGGACATAAAAAAATTCATTAGTACGCTATATTAAAAAGATTTAGACATTTCAATACGGAGCCAAACTACGAATCTCAAACTTGAATAACCGTTTTTATCCCATTTTCAGTATTATTTTGAAAATCCTAAAATACGTGTTCAATATTTTTGTTTGTTTAGTTTTCTCTGTTTTCAAGCCAATAGCGTCAATGGTTGATAAATTTCACCACAATAACCTCAATAATTCAATTTCTTTTTCATACTTTTACAGTAACATTTTGGAAAAATCCTGAAACATGTGTTTTAATTTATAGTTTTTTCAATACATATTGAAATTTTCAAGTCATTAGTATGCTATATTAAAAAGTTATATATATTTAAATACGGAGCCAAACTACGAATCTCAAACTTGAATAACCGTTTTTATCCCATTTTCAGGATTATTTTGAAAAATCCTAAAATACGTATTCAATATTTTTGTTTGTTTAGTTTTCTCTGTAAATTTCAAGCCAATAGCGTCAATGGTTGATAAATTTCACCACAATAACCTCAATAATTCGACTTCCTTTTTATACTTATATAGTAACATTTTTGAAAAATCCTGAAACATGTGGTTTGATTTATAGTTTTTTCAATACATACTGAAAGTTTCAAGTCATAACTATGCTATATTAAAAAGTTATAGACAGTTAAATACGGAGCCAAACTACGAATCTCAAACTTGAATAACCGATTTCATCCCATTTTCAGGATTATTTTGAAAAATCCTAAAATACGTATTCAATATTTTTGTTTGTTTAGTTTTCTCTGTAAATTTCAAGCCAATAGCGTCAATGGTTGATAAATTTCACCACAATAACCTCAATAATTCAATTTCTTTTTCATACTTATACAGTCACATTTTGGAAAAATCCTGAAACACGTGGTTTGATTTATAGTTTTTTCAATACATACTGAAAGTTTCAAGTCATTAGTATGCTATATTAAAAAGTTATAGACATTTGAATATGGAGCCAAACTACGAATCTCAAACTTGAATAACACATTTCATCCTATTTTCAGGAATATTTTGGAAAAATCCTGAAACACATGTTTCAATTTATACTTTTTTCAGTACATAGTGAAATTTTCAAGTCATTAGTATGCTATATTATAAAGTTATAGACATTTCAATACGGAGCCAAAATACGAATCACTCAAACTTGAATAACCCATTTCACCCTATTTTCAGGAATATTTTGAAAAATCCTGAAATACGTATTCAATATTTTTGTTTGTTTAGTTTACTCTGTAAATTTCAAGCCAATAGCGTCAATGGTTGATAAATTTCACCACAATAACCTCAATAATTCAATTTCTTTTTCATACTTATGCAGTCACATTTTTGAAAAATCCTGAAATACGTAATTTGATTTATAGTTTTTTTAATATTTACTGAAAGTTTCAAGTCATTAGTATGCTATATTAAAAAGTTATAGACATTTGAATATGGAGCCAAACTAAGAATCTCAAACTTGAATAACACATTTCACCCTATTTTCAGGAATATTTTGAAAAATACTGAAATACGTGTTCAATATTTTTGTATGTTTAGTATTTCCTGTAAATTTCAAGAAAATTGGGCCACCGGTTACAGAGTTAGAAAAAGGACCAAAAAAACTTCCACCCCCCTTTTCACCCCCTTAGGGGTGGAATTTTCAAAAATCCCTTCTTAGCGGGTGGTTGTGTTGTAAAAGGAACCTACCTTCCAAATTTCAGCTTTCTAACTTCAGCGGTTTAGGCTGGGCGTTGTCGCCAGAAAATCGCTTGTTCCTTTATATATTAAGACTAGCTGACCCGCTCGCAATTTCATTTGCGTCGACTTAAGAGTAAAAAAATCTTGACGAAATTAGCTAATACCCTATTTTGAGAGTCGGAAATTGAAACCCGCTTTTAATATCATGTATATGACACCATGCGTTTTCTTAAAAAAATAACCGTTTACTGTATTTTTTTTATAGTGAATCTAATGACACGGTGGACTGCAAACATTCTACTTTAGCCCATTTTATTTGTAAATTACCTAATCCTATTTTATTTAAATATACCTACAGATTATCTACACTACACTACTATATATCTACAGATATTAAAAAAGACCAAAAAAACTTCCATCCCCCTTTTCACCCCCTTAGGGGTGGAATTTCCAAAAATCCCTTCTTAGCGGGTGCTTGTGTTGTAAAAGGAACCTACCTTCCAAATTTCAGCTTTCTAACTTCAGCGGTTTAGGCTGGGCGTTGTCGCCAGAAAATCGCTTGTTCCTTTATATATTAAGATAATCCCTTCTTAGCGGGTGCTTGTGTTGTAATAGGAACCTACCTTCTAAATTTCAGCTTTCTAGCTTCAGCGGTTTAGGCTGGGCGTTGTCGGTAGGAAATCGCTTGTTTCTTTATATTTTGATGTTTTTTCAGGAATATTTGAAAAAATCCTGATATACGTGTTCAATATTTTAGTTTGTTTAGTATTCTGAGTAAGTTTCATGTTGGGTCATTTGTTAAAAAAAATCTCAAAAATCTTAAGTAATTCGACTACATTTTTAAACTTATATAGTAACATTTTTGAAAAATCCTGAAACACTTGGTTTGATTTATAGTTTTTTCAATACATACTGAAAGTTTCAAGTCATTAGTATGCTATATCAAAAAGTTATAGACATTTCAATATGGAGCCATAATACGAATCTCAAACTTGAATGACCCATTTCACCCTATTTTCAGGAATATTTTGGAAAATGCTGGAACACGTATTCAATATTTTTGTATGTTTAGTATTTCCTGTAAATTTCAAGAAAATTGGGCCACCGGTTACAGAGTTAGAAAAAGGACCAAAAAAACTTCCACCCCCCTTTTCACCCCCTTAGGGGTGGAATTTTCAAAAATCCCTTCTTAGCGGGTGGTTGTGTTGTAAAAGGAACCTACCTTCCAAATTTCAGCTTTCTAACTTCAGCGGTTTAGGCTGGGCGTTGTCGCCAGAAAATCGCTTGTTCCTTTATATATTAAGACTAGCTGACCCGCTCGCAATTTCATTTGCGTCGACTTAAGAGTAAAAAAATCTTGACGAAATTAGCTAATACCCTATTTTGAGAGTCGGAAATTGAAACCCGCTTTTAATATCATGTATATGACACCATGCGTTTTCTTAAAAAAATAACCGTTTACTGTATTTTTTTTATAGTGAATCTAATGACACGGTGGACTGCAAACATTCTACTTTAGCCCATTTTATTTGTAAATTACCTAATCCTATTTTATTTAAATATACCTACAGATTATCTACACTACACTACTATATATCTACAGATATTAAAAAAGACCAAAAAAACTTCCATCCCCCTTTTCACCCCCTTAGGGGTGGAATTTCCAAAAATCCCTTCTTAGCGGGTGCTTGTGTTGTAAAAGGAACCTACCTTCCAAATTTCAGCTTTCTAACTTCAGCGGTTTAGGCTGGGCGTTGTCGCCAGAAAATCGCTTGTTCCTTTATATATTAAGATAATCCCTTCTTAGCGGGTGCTTGTGTTGTAATAGGAACCTACCTTCTAAATTTCAGCTTTCTAGCTTCAGCGGTTTAGGCTGGGCGTTGTCGGTAGGAAATCGCTTGTTTCTTTATATTTTGATGTTTTTTCAGGAATATTTGAAAAAATCCTGATATACGTGTTCAATATTTTAGTTTGTTTAGTATTCTGAGTAAGTTTCATGTTGGGTCATTTGTTAAAAAAAATCTCAAAAATCTTAAGTAATTCGACTACATTTTTAAACTTATATAGTAACATTTTTGAAAAATCCTGAAACACTTGGTTTGATTTATAGTTTTTTCAATACATACTGAAAGTTTCAAGTCATTAGTATGCTATATCAAAAAGTTATAGACATTTCAATATGGAGCCATAATACGAATCTCAAACTTGAATGACCCATTTCACCCTATTTTCAGGAATATTTTGGAAAATGCTGGAACACGTATTCAATATTTTTGTATGTTTAGTATTTCCTGTAAATTTCAAGAAAATCGGGCTACCGGTTACAGAGTTAGAAAAAAGACCAAAAAAACTTCCATCCCCTTTTTCACCCCCTTAGGGTTGGAATTTCCAAAAATCCCTTCTTAGCGGGTGCTTGTGTTGTAAAAGGAACCTACCTTCCAAATTTCAGCTTTCTAACTTCAGCGGTTTAGGCTGGGCGTTGTCGCCAGAAAATCGCTTGTTCCTTTATATATTAAGATAATCCCTTCTTAGCGGGTGCTTGTGTTGTAAAAGGAACCTACCTTCTAAATTTCAGCTTTCTAGCTTCAGCGGTTTAGGCTGGGCGTTGTCGGTAGGAAATCGCTTGTTTCTTTATATTTTGATGTTTTTTCAGGAATATTTGAAAAAATCCTGAAATACGTGTTCAATATTTTTGTTTGTTTAGTATTCTGAGTAAGTTTCATGTTGGGTCATTTGTTAAAAAAAATCTCAAAAATCTTAAGTAATTCGACTACATTTTTAAACTTATATAGTAACATTTTTGAAAAATCCTGAAACACGTGGTTTGATTTATAGTTTTTTCAATACATACTGAAATTTTCAAGTCATTAGTATGCTATATCAAAAAGTTATAGACATTTCAATATGGAGCCATAATACGAATCTCAAACTTGAATGACCCATTTCACCCTATTTTCAGGAATATTTTGGAAAATGCTGAAACACGTGTTCAATATTTTTGTATGTTTAGTATTTCCTGTAAATTTCAAGAAAATCGGGCTACCGGTTACAGAGTTAGAAAAAAGACCAAAAAAACTTCCATCCCCCTTTTCACCCCCTTAGGGGTAGAATTTCCAAAAATCCCTTCTTAGCGGGTGCTTGTGTTGTAAAAGGAACCTACCTTCCAAATTTCAGCTTTCTAACTTCAGCGGTTTAGGCTGGGCGTTGTCGGTAGGAAATCGCTTGTTTCTTTATATTTTGATGTTTTTTCAGGAATATTTGAAAAAATCCTGAAATACGTGTTCAATATTTTTGTTTGTTTAGTATTCTGAGTAAGTTTCATGTTGGGTCATTTGTTAAAAAAAATCTCAAAAATCTTAAGTAATTCGACTACATTTTTAAACTTATATAGTAACATTTTTGAAAAATCCTGAAACACGTGGTTTGATGTATAGTTTTTTCAATACATACTGAAAGTTTCAAGTCATTAGTATGCTATATCAAAAAGTTATAGACATTTCAATATGGAGCCATAATACGAATCTCAAACTTGAATGACCCATTTCACCCTATTTTCAGGAATATTTTGGAAAATGCTGAAACACGTGTTCAATATTTTTGTATGTTTAGTATTTCCTGTAAATTTCAAGAAAATCGGGCTACCGGTTACAGAGTTAGAAAAAAGACCAAAAAAACTTCCATCCCCCTTTTCACCCCCTTAGGGGTGGAATTTCCAAAAATCCCTTCTTAGCGGGTGCTTGTGTTGTAAAAGGAACCTACCTTCCAAATTTCAGCTTTCTAACTTCAGCGGTTTAGGCTGGGCGTTGTCGCCAGAAAATCGCTTGTTCCTTTATATATTAAGATAATCCCTTCTTAGCGGGTGCTTGTGTTGTAAAAGGAACCTACCTTCTAAATTTCAGCTTTCTAGCTTCAGCGGTTTAGGCTGGGCGTTGTCGGTAGGAAATCGCTTGTTTCTTTATATTTTGATGTTTTTTCAGGAATATTTGAAAAAATCCTGAAATACGTGTTCAATATTTTTGTTTGTTTAGTATTCTGAGTAAGTTTCATGTTGGGTCATTTGTTAAAAAAAATCTCAAAAATCTTAAGTAATTCGACTACATTTTTAAACTTATATAGTAACATTTTTGAAAAATCCTGAAACACGTGGTTTGATATATAGTTTTTTCAATACATACTGAAAGTTTCAAGTCATTAGTATGCTATATCAAAAAGTTATAGACATTTCAATATGGAGCCATAATACGAATCTCAAACTTGAATGACCCATTTCACCCTATTTTCAGGAATATTTTGGAAAATGCTGAAACACGTGTTCAATATTTTTGTATGTTTAGTATTTCCTGTAAATTTCAAGAAAATCGGGCTACCCGGTTACAGAGTTAGAAAAAAGACCAAAAAAACTTCCATCCCCCTTTTCACCCCCTTAGGGGTGGAATTTCCAAAAATCCCTTCTTAGCGGGTGCTTGTGTTGTAAAAGGAACCTACCTTCCAAATTTCAGCTTTCTAACTTCAGCGGTTTAGGCTGGGCGTTGTCGGTAGGAAATCGCTTGTTTCTTTATATTTTGATGTTTTTTCAGGAATATTTGAAAAAATCCTGAAATACGTGTTCAATATTTTTGTTTGTTTAGTATTCTGAGTAAGTTTCATGTTGGGTCATTTGTTAAAAAAAATCTCAAAAATCTTAAGTAATTCGACTACATTTTTAAACTTATATAGTAACATTTTTGAAAAATCCTGAAACACGTTGTTTGATTTATAGTTTTTTCAATACATACTGAAAGTTTCAAGTCATTAATATGCTATATCAAAAAGTTATAGACATTTCAATATGGAGCCATAATACGAATCTCAAACTTGAATGACCCATTTCACCCTATTTTCAGGAATATTTTGGAAAATGCTGAAACACGTGTTCAATATTTTTGTATGTTTAGTATTTCCTGTAAATTTCAAGAAAATCGGGCTACCGGTTACAGAGTTAGAAAAAAGACCAAAAAAACTTCCATCCCCCTTTTCACCCCCTTAGGGGTGGAATTTCCAAAAATCCCTTCTTAGCGGGTGCTTGTGTTGTAAAAGGAACCTACCTTCCAAATTTCAGCTTTCTAACTTCAGCGGTTTAGGCTGGGCGTTGTCGGTAGGAAATCGCTTGTTTCTTTATATTTTGATGTTTTTTCAGGAATATTTGAAAAAATCCTGAAATACGTGTTCAATATTTTTGTTTGTTTAGTATTCTGAGTAAGTTTCATGTTGGGTCATTTGTTAAAAAAAATCTCAAAAATCTTAAGTAATTCGACTACATTTTTAAACTTATATAGTAACATTTTTGAAAAATCCTGAAACACGTGGTTTGATTTATAGTTTTTTCAATACATACTGAAAGTTTCAAGTCATTAGTATGCTATATCAAAAAGTTATAGACATTTCAATATGGAGCCATAATACGAATCTCAAACTTGAATGACCCATTTCACCCTATTTTCAGGAATATTTTGGAAAATGCTGAAACACGTGTTCAATATTTTTGTATGTTTAGTATTTCCTGTAAATTTCAAGAAAATCGGGCTACCGGTTACAGAGTAAGAAAAAAGACCAAAAAAACTTCCATCCCCCTTTTCACCCCCTTAGGGGTGGAATTTCCAAAAATCCCTTCTTAGCGGGTGCTTGTGTTGTAAAAGGAACCTACCTTCCAAATTTCAGCTTTCTAACTTCAGCGGTTTAGGCTGGGCGTTGTCGCCAGAAAATCGCTTGTTCCTTTATATATTAAGATAATCCCTTCTTAGCGGGTGCTTGTGTTGTAAAAGGAACCTACCTTCTAAATTTCAGCTTTCTAGCTTCAGCGGTTTAGGCTGGGCGTTGTCGGTAGGAAATCGCTTGTTTCTTTATATTTTGATGTTTTTTCAGGAATATTTGAAAAAATCCTGAAATACGTGTTCAATATTTTAGTTTGTTTAGTATTCTGAGTAAGTTTCATGTTAAGTCATTTGTTAAAAAAATCTCAAAAATCTTAAGTAATTCGACTACATTTTTAAACTTATATAGTAACATTTTTGAAAAATCCTGAAACACGTGGTTTGATTTATAGTTTTTTCAATACATACTGAAAGTTTCAAGTCATTAGTATGCTATATCAAAAAGTTATAGACATTTCAATATGGAGCCATAATACGAATCTCAAACTTGAATGACCCATTTCACCCTATTTTCAGGAATATTTTGGAAAATGCTGAAACACGTGTTCAATATTTTTGTATGTTTAGTATTTCCTGTAAATTTCAAGAAAATCGGGCTACCGGTTACAGAGTTAGAAAAAAGACCAAAAAAACTTCCATCCCCCTTTTCACCCCCTTAGGGGTGGAATTTCCAAAAATCCCTTCTTAGCGGGTGCTTGTGTTGTAAAAGGAACCTACCTTCCAAATTTCAGCTTTCTAACTTCAGCGGTTTAGGCTGGGCGTTGTCGCCAGAAAATCGCTTGTTCCTTTATATATTAAGATAATCCCTTCTTAGCGGGTGCTTGTGTTGTAAAAGGAACCTACCTTCTAAATTTCAGCTTTCTAGCTTCAGCGGTTTAGGCTGGGCGTTGTCGGTAGGAAATCGCTTGTTTCTTTATATTTTGATAATTTTTCAGGAATATTTGAAAAAATCCTGAAATACGTGTTCAATATTTTTGTTTGTTTAGTATTCTGAGTAAGTTTCATGTTGGGTCATTTGTTAAAAAAAATCTCAAAAATCTTAAGTAATTCGACTACATTTTTAAACTTATATAGTAACATTTTTGAAAAATCCTGAAACACGTGGTTTGATTTATAGTTTTTTCAATACATACTGAAAGTTTCAAGTCATTAGTATGCTATATCAAAAAGTTATAGACATTTCAATATGGAGCCATAATACGAATCTCAAACTTGAATGACCCATTTCACCCTATTTTCAGGAATATTTTGGAAAATGCTGAAACACGTGTTCAATATTTTTGTATGTTTAGTATTTCCTGTAAATTTCAAGAAAATCGGGCTACCGGTTACAGAGTTAGAAAAAAGACCAAAAAAACTTCCATCCCCCTTTTCACCCCCTTAGGGGTGGAATTTCCAAAAATCCCTTCTTAGCGGGTGCTTGTGTTGTAAAAGGAACCTACCTTCCAAATTTCAGCTTTCTAACTTCAGCGGTTTAGGCTGGGCGTTGTCGCCAGAAAATCGCTTGTTCCTTTATATATTAAGATAATCCCTTCTTAGCGGGTGCTTGTGTTGTAAAAGGAACCTACCTTCTAAATTTCAGCTTTCTAGCTTCAGCGGTTTAGGCTGGGCGTTGTCGGTAGGAAATCGCTTGTTTCTTTATATTTTGATGTTTTTTCAGGAATATTTGAAAAAATCCTGAAATACGTGTTCAATATTTTAGTTTGTTTAGTATTCTGAGTAAGTTTCATGTTAAGTCATTTGTTAAAAAAATCTCAAAAATCTTAAGTAATTCGACTACATTTTTAAACTTATATAGTAACATTTTTGAAAAATCCTGAAACACGTGGTTTGATTTATAGTTTTTTCAATACATACTGAAAGTTTCAAGTCATTAGTATGCTATATCAAAAAGTTATAGACATTTCAATATGGAGCCATAATACGAATCTCAAACTTGAATGACCCATTTCACCCTATTTTCAGGAATATTTTGGAAAATGCTGAAACACGTGTTCAATATTTTTGTATGTTTAGTATTTCCTGTAAATTTCAAGAAAATCGGGCTACCGGTTACAGAGTTAGAAAAAAGACCAAAAAAACTTCCATCCCCCTTTTCACCCCCTTAGGGGTGGAATTTCCAAAAATCCCTTCTTAGCGGGTGCTTGTGTTGTAAAAGGAACCTACCTTCCAAATTTCAGCTTTCTAACTTCAGCGGTTTAGGCTGGGCGTTGTCGGTAGGAAATCGCTTGTTTCTTTATATTTTGATGTTTTTTCAGGAATATTTGAAAAAATCCTGAAATACGTGTTCAATATTTTTGTTTGTTTAGTATTCTGAGTAAGTTTCATGTTGGGTCATTTGTTAAAAAAAATCTCAAAAATCTTAAGTAATTCGACTACATTTTTAAACTTATATAGTAACATTTTTGAAAAATCCTGAAACACGTTGTTTGACTTATAGTTTTTTCAATACATACTGAAAGTTTCAAGTCATTAGTATGCTATATCAAAAAGTTATAGACATTTCAATATGGAGCCATAATACGAATCTCAAACTTGAATGACCCATTTCACCCTATTTTCAGGAATATTTTGGAAAATGCTGAAATACGTGTTCAATATTTTTGTATGTGTAGTATTTCCTGTAAATTTCAAGAAAATCGGGCTACCGGTTACAGAGTTAGAAAAAAGACCAAAAAAACTTCCATCCCCCTTTTCACCCCCTTAGGGGTGGAATTTCCAAAAATCCCTTCTTAGCGGGTGCTTGTGTTGTAAAAGGAACCTACCTTCCAAATTTCAGCTTTCTAACTTCAGCGGTTTAGGCTGGGCGTTGTCGCCAGAAAATCGCTTGTTCCTTTATATATTAAGATAATCCCTTCTTAGCGGGTGCTTGTGTTGTAAAAGGAACCTACCTTCTAAATTTCAGCTTTCTAGCTTCAGCGGTTTAGGCTGGGCGTTGTCGGTAGGAAATCGCTTGTTTCTTTATATTTTGATGTTTTTTCAGGAATATTTGAAAAAATCCTGAAATACGTGTTCAATATTTTTGTTTGTTTAGTATTCTGAGTAAGTTTCATGTTGGGTCATTTGTTAAAAAAAATCTCAAAAATCTTAAATAATTCGACTTCCTTTTTAAACTTATATAGTAACATTTTTGAAAAATCCTGAAACACGTGGTTTGATTTATAGTTTTTTCAATACATACTAAAAGTTTCAAGTCATTAGTATGCTATATCAAAAAGTTATAGACATTTCAATATGGAGCCAAAATACGAATCTCAAACTTGAATGACCCATTTCACCCTATTTTCAGGAATATTTTGAAAGTTTCAAGTATGCTATATCAAAAAGTTATAGACATTTCATTATGGAGCCAAAATACGAATCTCAAACTTGAATGACCCATTTCACCCTATTTTCAGGAATATTTTGAAAAATGCTGAAACACTTGTTCAATATTTTTGTATGTTTAGTGTTTCCTGTAAATTTCAAGAAAATCGGGCTACCGGTTACAGAGTTAGAAAAAAGACCAAAAAAACTTCCATCCCCCTTTTCACCCCCTTAGGGGTGGAATTTCCAAAAATCCCTTCTTAGCGGATGCTTGTGTTGTAAAAGGAACCTACCTTCCAAATTTCAGCTTTCTAACTTCAGCGGCTTAGGCTGGGCGTTGTCGCCAGAAAATCGCTTGTTCCTTTATATATTAAGATAATCCCTTCTTAGCGGGTGCTTGTGTTGTAAAAGGAACCTACCTTCTAAATTTCAGCTCTCTAGCTTCAGCGGTTTAGGCTGGGCGTTGTCGCCAGGAAATCGCTTGTTCCTTTATATTTTGATGTTATTTCAGGAATATTTGAAAAAATCCTGAAACACGTGTTCAATATTTTTGTTTGTTTAGTATTCTGAGTAAGTTTCATGTTGGGTCATTTGTTAAAAAAAATCTCAAAAATCTTAAGTTATTCGACTTCCTTTTTAAACTTTTATAGTAACATTTTTGAAAAATCCTGAAACACGTGGTTTGATTTATAGTTTTTTCAATACATACTGAAAGTTTCAAGTCATTAGTATGCTATATTAAAAAGTTATAGACATTTCAATATGGAGCCAAAATACGAATCTCAAACTTGAATGACCCATTTCACCCTATTTTCAGGAATATTTTGAAAAATGCTGAAACACGTGTTCAATATTTTTTTAATGTTTAGTATTTCCTGTAAATTTCAAGAAAATCGGGCTACCGGTTACAGAGTTAGAGAAATGACCAAAAAAACTTCCATCCCCCTTTTCACCCCCTTAGGGGTGGAATTTCCAAAAATCCCTTCTTAGCGGGTGCTTGTGTTGTAAAAGGAACCTACCTTCCAAATTTCAGCTTTCTAACTTCAGCGGTTTAGGCTGGGCGTTGTCGCCAGAAAATCGCTTGTTCCTTTATATATTAAGATAATCCCTTCTTAGCGGGTGCTTGTGTTGTTAAAGGAACCTACCTTCCAAATTTCAGCTTTCTAGCTTCAGCGGTTTAGGCTGGGCGTTGTCGGTAGGAAATCGCTTGTTTTTTTATATTTTGATGTTTTTCAGGAATATTTGAAAAAAACCTGAAATACGTGTTCAATATTTTTGTTTGTTTAGTATTCTGAGTAAGTTTCATGTTGGGTCATTTGTTAAAAAAAATCTTAAAAATCTTAAGTAATTCGACTTCCTTTTTAAACTTATATAGTAACATTTTTGAAAAATCCTGAAACACGTCGTTTGATTTATAGTTTTTTTAATACATACTGAAAGTTTCAAGTCATTAGTATGCTATATCAAAAAGTTATAGACATTTCAATATGGAGCCAAAATACGAATCTCAAACTTGAATGACCCATTTCACCCTATTTTCAGGAATATTTTGAAAAATGCTGAAACACGTGTTCAATATTTTTTTATGTTTAGTATTTCCTGTAAATTTCAAGAAAATCGGGCTACCGGTTACAGAGTTAGAGAAATGACCAAAAAAACTTCCATCCCCCTTTTCACCCCCTTAGGGGTGGAATTTCCAAAAATCCCTTCTTAGCGGGTGCTTGTGTTGTAAAAGGAACCTACCTTCCAAATTTCAGCTTTCTAACTTCAGCGGTTTAGGCTGGGCGTTGTCGCCAGAAAATCGCTTGTTCCTTTATATATTAAGATAATCCCTTCTTAGCGGGTGCTTGTGTTGTAAAAGGAACCTACCTTCTAAATTTCAGCTTTCTAGCTTCAGCGGTTTAGGCTGGGCGTTGTCGGTAGGAAATCGCTTGTTTCTTTATATTTTGATAATTTTTCAGGAATATTTGAAAAAATCCTAAAATACGTGTTCAATATTTTTGTTTGTTTAGTATTCTGAGTAAGTTTCATGTTGGGTCATTTGTTAAAAAAAATCTCAAAAATCTTAAGTAATTCGACTACATTTTTAAACTTATATAGTAACATTTTTGAAAAATCCTGAAACACGTGGTTTGATTTATAGTTTTTTCAATACATACTGAAAGTTTCAAGTCATTAATATGCTATATCAAAAAGTTATAGACATTTCAATATGGAGCCATAATACGAATCTCAAACTTGAATGACCCATTTCACCCTATTTTCAGGAATATTTTGGAAAATGCTGAAACACGTGTTCAATATTTTTGTATGTTTAGTATTTCCTGTAAATTTCAAGAAAATCGGGCTACCGGTTACAGAGTTAGAAAAAAGACCAAAAAAACTTCCATCCCCCTTTTCACCCCCTTAGGGGTGGAATTTCCAAAAATCCCTTCTTAGCGGGTGCTTGTGTTGTAAAAGGAACCTACCTTCCAAATTTCAGCTTTCTAACTTCAGCGGTGTAGGCTGGGCGTTGTCGCCAGAAAATCGCTTGTTCCTTTATATATTAAGATAATCCCTTCTTAGCGGGTGCTTGTGTTGTAAAAGGAACCTACCTTCTAAATTTCAGCTTTCTAGCTTCAGCGGTTTAGGCTGGGCGTTGTCGGTAGGAAATCGCTTGTTTCTTTATATTTTGATGTTTTTTCAGGAATATTTGAAAAAATCCTGAAATACGTGTTCAATATTTTAGTTTGTTTAGTATTCTGAGTAAGTTTCATGTTAAGTCATTTGTTAAAAAAATCTCAAAAATCTTAAGTAATTCGACTACATTTTTAAACTTATATAGTAACATTTTTGAAAAATCCTGAAACACGTGGTTTGATTTATAGTTTTTTCAATACATACTGAAAGTTTCAAGTCATTAGTATGCTATATCAAAAAGTTATAGACATTTCAATATGGAGCCATAATACGAATCTCAAACTTGAATGACCCATTTCACCCTATTTTCAGGAATATTTTGGAAAATGCTGAAACACGTGTTCAATATTTTTGTATGTTTAGTATTTCCTGTAAATTTCAAGAAAATCGGGCTACCCGGTTACAGAGTTAGAAAAAAGACCAAAAAAACTTCCATCCCCCTTTTCACCCCCTTAGGGGTGGAATTTCCAAAAATCCCTTCTTAGCGGGTGCTTGTGTTGTAAAAGGAACCTACCTTCCAAATTTCAGCTTTCTAACTTCAGCGGTTTAGGCTGGGCGTTGTCGGTAGGAAATCGCTTGTTTCTTTATATTTTGATGTTTTTTCAGGAATATTTGAAAAAATCCTGAAATACGTGTTCAATATTTTTGTTTGTTTAGTATTCTGAGTAAGTTTCATGTTAAGTCATTTGTTAAAAAAATCTCAAAAATCTTAAGTAATTCGACTACATTTTTAAACTTATATAGTAACATTTTTGAAAAATCCTGAAACACGTGGTTTGATTTATAGTTTTTTCAATACATACTGAAAGTTTCAAGTCATTAGTATGCTATATCAAAAAGTTATAGACATTTCAATATGGAGCCATAATACGAATCTCAAACTTGAATGACCCATTTCACCCTATTTTCAGGAATATTTTGGAAAATGCTGAAACACGTGTTCAATATTTTTGTATGTTTAGTATTTCCTGTAAATTTCAAGAAAATCGGGCTACCCGGTTACAGAGTTAGAAAAAAGACCAAAAAAACTTCCATCCCCCTTTTCACCCCCTTAGGGGTGGAATTTCCAAAAATCCCTTCTTAGCGGGTGCTTGTGTTGTAAAAGGAACCTACCTTCCAAATTTCAGCTTTCTAACTTCAGCGGTTTAGGCTGGGCGTTGTCGGTAGGAAATCGCTTGTTTCTTTATATTTTGATGTTTTTTCAGGAATATTTGAAAAAATCCTGAAATACGTGTTCAATATTTTTGTTTGTTTAGTATTCTGAGTAAGTTTCATGTTGGGTCATTTGTTAAAAAAAATCTCAAAAATCTTAAGTAATTCGACTACATTTTTAAACTTATATAGTAACATTTTTGAAAAATCCTGAAACACATTGTTTGATTTATAGTTTTTTCAATACATACTGAAAGTTTCAAGTCATTAGTATGCGATATCAAAAAGTTATAGACATTTCAATATGGAGCCATAATACGAATCTCAAACTTGAATGACCCATTTCACCCTATTTTCAGGAATATTTTGGAAAATGCTGAAACACGTGTTCAATATTTTTGTATGTTTAGTATTTCCTGTAAATTTCAAGAAAATCGGGCTACCGGTTACAGAGTTAGAAAAAAGACCAAAAAAACTTCCATCCCCCTTTTCACCCCCTTAGGGGTGGAATTTCCAAAAATCCCTTCTTAGCGGGTGCTTGTGTTGTAAAAGGAACCTACCTTCCAAATTTCAGCTTTCTAACTTCAGCGGTTTAGGCTGGGCGTTGTCGCCAGAAAATCGCTTGTTCCTTTATATATTAAGATAATCCCTTCTTAGCGGGTGCTTGTGTTGTAAAAGGAACCTACCTTCTAAATTTCAGCTTTCTATCTTCAGCGGTTTAGGCTGGGCGTTGTCGGTAGGAAATCGCTTGTTTCTTTATATTTTGATGTTTTTTCAGGAATATTTGAAAAAATCCTGAAATACGTGTTCAATATTTTTGTTTGTTTAGTATTCTGAGTAAGTTTCATGTTGGGTCATTTGTTAAAAAAAATCTCAAAAATCTTAAATAATTCGACTTCCTTTTTAAACTTATATAGTAACATTTTTGAAAAATCCTGAAACACGTGGTTTGATTTATAGTTTTTTCAATACATACTAAAAGTTTCAAGTCATTAGTATGCTATATCAAAAAGTTATAGACATTTCAATATGGAGCCAAAATACGAATCTCAAACTTGAATGACCCATTTCACCCTATTTTCAGGAATATTTTGAAAGTTTCAAGTATGCTATATCAAAAAGTTATAGACATTTCATGATGGAGCCAAAATACGAATCTCAAACTTGAATGACCCATTTCACCCTATTTTCAGGAATATTTTGAAAAATGCTGAAAAACTTGTTCAATATTTTTGTATGTTTAGTGTTTCCTGTAAATTTCAAGAAAATCGGGCTACCGGTTACAGAGTTAGAAAAAAGACCAAAAAAACTTCCATCCCCCTTTTCACCCCCTTAGGGGTGGAATTTCCAAAAATCCCTTCTTAGCGGGTGCTTGTGTTGTAAAAGGAACCTACCTTCCAAATTTCAGCTTTCTAACTTCAGCGGCTTAGGCTGGGCGTTGTCGCCAGAAAATCGCTTGTTCCTTTATATATTAAGATAATCCCTTCTTAGCGGGTGCTTGTGTTGTAAAAGGAACCTACCTTCTAAATTTCAGCTCTCTAGCTTCAGCGGTTTAGGCTGGGCGTTGTCGCCAGGAAATCGCTTGTTCCTTTATATTTTGATGTTATTTCAGGAATATTTGAAAAAATCCTGAAATACGTGTTCAATATTTTTGTTTGTTTAGTATTCTGAGTAAGTTTCATGTTGGGTCATTTGTTAAAAAAAATCTCAAAAATCTTAAGTTATTCGACTTCCTTTTTAAACTTTTATAGTAACATTTTTGAAAAATCCTGAAACACGTGGTTTGATTTATAGTTTTTTCAATACATACTGAAAGTTTCAAGTCATTAGTATGCTATATTAAAAAGTTATAGACATTTCAATATGGAGCCAAAATACGAATCTCAAACTTGAATGACCCATTTCACCCTATTTTCAGGAATATTTTGAAAAATGCTGAAACACGTGTTCAATATTTTTTTAATGTTTAGTATTTCCTGTAAATTTCAAGAAAATCGGGCTACCGGTTACAGAGTTAGAGAAATGACCAAAAAAACTTCCATCCCCCTTTTCACCCCCTTAGGGGTGGAATTTCCAAAAATCCCTTCTTAGCGGGTGCTTGTGTTGTAAAAGGAACCTACCTTCCAAATTTCAGCTTTCTAACTTCAGCGGTTTAGGCTGGGCGTTGTCGCCAGAAAATCGCTTGTTCCTTTATATATTAAGATAATCCCTTCTTAGCGGGTGCTTGTGTTGTTAAAGGAACCTACCTTCCAAATTTCAGCTTTCTAGCTTCAGCGGTTTAGGCTGGGCGTTGTCGGTAGGAAATCGCTTGTTTTTTTATATTTTGATGTTTTTCAGGAATATTTGAAAAAAACCTGAAATACGTGTTCAATATTTTTGTTTGTTTAGTATTCTGAGTAAGTTTCATGTTGGGTCATTTGTTAAAAAAAATCTTAAAAATCTTAAGTAATTCGACTTCCTTTTTAAACTTATATAGTAACATTTTTGAAAAATCCTGAAACACGTGGTTTGATTTATAGTTTTTTCAATACATACTGAAAGTTTCAAGTCATTTGTATGCTATATCAAAAAGTTATAGACATTTCAATATGGAGCCAAAATACGAATCTCAAACTTGAATGACCCATTTCACCCTATTTTCAGGAATATTTTGAAAAATGCTGAAACACGTGTTCAATATTTTTTTATGTTTAGTATTTCCTGTAAATTTCAAGAAAATCGGGCTACCGGTTACAGAGTTAGAGAAATGACCAAAAAAACTTCCATCCCCCTTTTCACCCCCTTAGGGGTGGAATTTCCAAAAATCCCTTCTTAGCGGGTGCTTGTGTTGTAAAAGGAACCTACCTTCCAAATTTCAGCTTTCTAACTTCAGCGGTTTAGGCTGGGCGTTGTCGCCAGAAAATCGCTTGTTCCTTTATATATTAAGATAATCCCTTCTTAGCGGGTGCTTGTGTTGTAAAAGGAACCTACCTTCTAAATTTCAGCTTTCTAGCTTCAGCGGTTTAGGCTGGGCGTTGTCGGTAGGAAATCGCTTGTTTCTTTATATTTTGATAATTTTTCAGGAATATTTGAAAAAATCCTGAAATACGTGTTCAATATTTTAGTTTGTTTAGTATTCTGAGTAAGTTTCATGTTGGGTCATTTGTTAAAAAAATCTCAAAAATCTTAAGTAATTCGACTACATTTTTAAACTTATATAGTAACATTTTTGAAAAATCCTGAAACACGTGGTTTGATTTATAGTTTTTTCAATACATACTGAAAGTTTCAAGTCATTAGTATGCTATATCAAAAAGTTATAGACATTTCAATATGGAGCCAAAATACGAATCTCAAACTTGAATGACCCATTTCACCCTATTTTCAGGAATATTTTGAAAAATGCTGAAACACGTGTTCAATATTTTTTTATGTTTAGTATTTCCTGTAAATTTCAGGAAAATCGGGCCACCGGTTACAGAGTTAGAAAAAAGACCAAAAAAACTTCCATCCCCCTTTTCACCCCCTTAGGGGTGGAATTTCCAAAAATCCCTTCTTAGCGGGTGCTTTTGTTGTAAAAGGAACCTACCTTCCAAATTTCAGCTTTCTAACTTCAGCGGTTTAGGCTGGGCGTTGTCGGTAGGAAATCGCTTGTTTCTTTATATTTTGATGTTTTTTCAGGAATATTTGAAAAAATCCTAAAATACGTGTTCAATATTTTTGTTTGTTTAGTATTCTGAGTAAGTTTCATGTTGGGTCATTTGTTAAAAAAAATCTCAAAAATCTTAAGTAATTCGACTACATTTTTAAACTTATATAGTAACATTTTTGAAAAATCCTGAAACACGTGGTTTGATTTATAGTTTTTTCAATACATACTGAAATTTTCAAGTCATTAATATGCTATATCAAAAAGTTATAGACATTTCAATATGGAGCCATAATACGAATCTCAAACTTGAATGACCCATTTCACCCTATTTTCAGGAATATTTTGGAAAATGCTGAAACACGTGTTCAATATTTTTGTATGTTTAGTATTTCCTGTAAATTTCAAGAAAATCGGGCTACCGGTTACAGAGTTAGAAAAAAGACCAAAAAAACTTCCATCCCCCTTTTCACCCCCTTAGGGGTGGAATTTCCAAAAATCCCTTCTTAGCGGGTGCTTGTGTTGTAAAAGGAACCTACCTTCCAAATTTCAGCTTTCTAACTTCAGCGGTTTAGGCTGGGCGTTGTCGCCAGAAAATCGCTTGTTCCTTTATATATTAAGATAATCCCTTCTTAGCGGGTGCTTGTGTTGTAAAAGGAACCTACCTTCTAAATTTCAGCTTTCTAGCTTCAGCGGTTTAGGCTGGGCGTTGTCGGTAGGAAATCGCTTGTTTCTTTATATTTTGATAATTTTTCAGGAATATTTGAAAAAATCCTGAAATACGTGTTCAATATTTTAGTTTGTTTAGTATTCTGAGTAAGTTTCATGTTGGGTCATTTGTTAAAAAAATCTCAAAAATCTTAAGTAATTCGACTACATTTTTAAACTTATATAGTAACATTTTTGAAAAATCCTGAAACACGTTGTTTGATTTATAGTTTTTTCAATACATACTGAAAGTTTCAAGTCATTAGTATGCTATATCAAAAAGTTATAGACATTTCAATATGGAGCCATAATACGAATCTCAAACTTGAATGACCCATTTCACCCTATTTTCAGGAATATTTTGGAAAATGCTGAAACACGGGTTCAATATTTTTGTATGTTTAGTATTTCCTGTAAATTTCAAGAAAATCGGGCTACCGGTTACAGAGTTAGAAAAAAGACCAAAAAAACTTCCATCCCCCTTTTCACCCCCTTAGGGGTGGAATTTCCAAAAATCCCTTCTTAGCGGGTGCTTGTGTTGTAAAAGAAACCTACCTTCCAAATTTCAGCTTTCTAACTTCAGCGGTTTAGGCTGGGCGTTGTCGGTAGGAAATCGCTTGTTTCTTTATATTTTGATGTTTTTTCAGGAATATTTGAAAAAATCCTGAAACACGTGTTCAATATTTTTGTTTGTTTAGTATTCTGAGTAAGTTTCATGTTGGGTCATTTGTTAAAAAAAATCTCAAAAATCTTAAGTTATTCGACTTCCTTTTTAAACTTTTATAGTAACATTTTTGAAAAATCCTGAAACACGTGGTTTGATTTATAGTTTTTTCAATACATACTGAAAGTTTCAAGTCATTAGTATGCTATATCAAAAAGTTATAGACATTTTAATATGGAGCCAAAATACGAATCTCAAACTTGAATGACCCATTTCACCCTATTTTCAGGAATATTTTGAAAAATGCTGAAACACGTGTTCAATATTTTTTTATGTTTAGTATTTCCTGTAAATTTCAAGAAAATCGGGTTACCGGTTACAGAGTTAGAAAAATGACCAAAAAAACTTCCATCCCCCTTTTCACCCCCTTAGGGGTGGAATTTCCAAAAATCCCTTCTTAGCGGGTGCTTGTGTTGTAAAAGGAACCTACCTTCCAAATTTCAGCTTTCTAACTTCAGCGGTTTAGGCTGGGCGTTGTCGCCAGAAAATCGCTTGTTCCTTTATATATTAAGATAATCCCTTCTTAGCGGGTGCTTGTGTTGTAAAAGGAACCTACCTTCCAAATTTCAGCTTTCTAGCTTCAGCGGTTTAGGCTGGGCGTTGTCGGTAGGAAATCGCTTGTTTTTTTATATTTTGATGTTTTTCAGGAATATTTGAAAAAAACCTGAAATACGTGTTCAATATTTTTGTTTGTTTAGTATTCTGAGTAAGTTTCATGTTGGGTCATTTGTTAAAAAAAATCTTAAAAATCTTAAGTAATTCGACTTCCTTTTTAAACTTATATAGTAACATTTTTGAAAAACGCTGAAACACGTCGTTTGATTTATAGTTTTTTAATACATACTGAAAGTTTCAAGTCATTAGTATGCTATATCAAAAAGTTATAGACATTTCAATATGGAGCCAAAATACGAATCTCAAACTTGAATGACCCATTTCACCCTATTTTCAGGAATATTTTGAAAAATGCTGAAACACGTGTTCAATATTTTTTTATGTTTAGTATTTCCTGTAAATTTCAGGAAAATCGGGCTACCGGTTACAGAGTTAGAAAAAAGACCAAAAAAACTTCCATCCCCCTTTTCACCCCCTTAGGGGTGGAATTTCCAAAAATCCCTTCTTAGCGGGTGCTTTTGTTGTAAAAGGAACCTACCTTCCAAATTTCAGCTTTCTAACTTCAGCGGTTTAGGCTGGGCGTTGTCGCCAGAAAATCGCTTGTTCCTTTATATATTAAGATAATCCCTTCTTAGCGGGTGCTTGTGTTGTAAAAGGAACCTACCTTCTAAATTTCAGCTTTCTAGCTTCAGCGGTTTAGGCTGGGCGTTGTCGGTAGGAAATCGCTTGTTTCTTTATATTTTGATGTTTTTTCAGGAATATTTGAAAAAATCCTGAAATACGTGTTCAATATTTTAGTTTGTTTAGTATTCTGAGTAAGTTTCATGTTGGGTCATTTGTTAAAAAAATCTCAAAAATCTTAAGTAATTCGACTACATTTTTAAACTTATATAGTAACATTTTTGAAAAATCCTGAAACACGTGGTTTGATTTATAGTTTTTTCAATACATACTGAAAGTTTCAAGTCATTAGTATGCTATATCAAAAAGTTATAGACATTTCAATATGGAGCCATAATACGAATCTCAAACTTGAATGACCCATTTCACCCTATTTTCAGGAATATTTTGGAAAATGCTGAAACACGTGTTCAATATTTTTGTATGTTTAGTATTTCCTGTAAATTTCAAGAAAATCGGGCTACCGGTTACAGAGTTAGAAAAAAGACCAAAAAAACTTCCATCCCCCTTTTCACCCCCTTAGGGGTGGAATTTCCAAAAATCCCTTCTTAGCGGGTGCTTGTGTTGTAAAAGGAACCTACCTTCCAAATTTCAGCTTTCTAACTTCAGCGGTTTAGGCTGGGCGTTGTCGCCAGAAAATCGCTTGTTCCTTTATATATTAAAGATTGATTGAATGGATTTGAGTGGCGCCATCACTAAAACATTCGAAAAAAGTTCCGAACGCATCCATTGCAACCGCACCGACCGTCTGTCAACGGGCGGCCTAGGGCATGCCGAGATGTATTTTGTAAATTTTGACACAATATGTGAAAGTTTATCGACGCTCTTCGATAATATCTATATCAAGCGATTTTCTGGCGACAACGCCCAGCCTAAACCGCTGAAGCTAGAAAGCTGAAATTTGGAAGGTAGGTTTCTTTTACAACGCAAGCACCCGCTAAGAAGGGATTTTTAGAAATTCCACCCCTAAGGGGGTGAAAAGGGGGGTGGAAGTTTTTTTGGTCCTTTTTATAACTCTGTAACCGGTGGCCCGATTCTCTTGAAATTTGCAGGAAATACTAAGCATAAAAAAATATTGAACACGTGTTTCAGGATTTTTCAAAATATTCCTGAAAATAGGGTAAAATGGGTTATTCAAGTTTGAGATTCGTAGTTTGGCTCCGTATTGAAATGTCTATAACTTTTTGATACAGCATATTAATGACTTGAATCTTTCAGTATGTATTGAAAAAACTATAAATCAAACCACTTGTTTCAGGATTTTACAAAAATGTTACTATGTAAGTTTAAAAAGGAAGTCGAATTACTTAAGATTTTTGTGATTTTTTCTAACAAATGACCCAACATGAAACTTACTCAGAATACTAAACAAACAAAAATATTGAACACGTATTTCAGGATTTTTTCAAATATTCCTGAAAATAGGGTGAAATGGGTTATTCAAGTTTGAGTGATTCGTATTTTGGCTCCGTATTGAAATGTCTATAACTTTTTAATATAGCATACTAATGACTTGAAAATTTCAGTATGTACTGAAAAAACTATAAATTGAAACATGTGTTTCAGGATTTTTCCAAAATGTTACTGTATAAGTATGAAAAAGAAATTGATTTACTGAGGTTATTGTGGTGAAATTTATCAACCATTGACGCTATTGGCTTGAAATTTACAGGAAATACTAAACATACAAAAATATTGAAAACGTGTTTCAGGATTTTTCAAAATATTCCTGAAAATGGGATAAAAACGGTTATTTAAGTTTGAGATTCGTAGTTTGGCTCCGTATTTAAATGTATTAAATTTTTTAATATAGCATACTAATGACTTGAAAATTTCAGTATGTACTGAAAAAACTATAAATTAAAACAGGTGTTTCAGGATTTTTCCAAAATGTGACTGTATAAGTATGAAAAAGAAATTGAATTATTGAGGTTATTGTGGTGAAATTTATCAACCATTGACGCTATTGGCTTGAAATTTACAGAGTAAACTAAACATACAAAAATATTGAACATGTGAACCGTTTTTATCCCATTTTCAGGAATATTTTGAAAAATCCTGAAACACGTGTTTCAGGATTTTTCAAAATATTCCTGAAAATGGGATAAAAACGGTTATTTAAGTTTGAGATTCGTAGTTTGGCTCCGTATTTAATAGTATAAATTTTTTTAATATAGCATACTAATGACTTGAAAATTTCAGTATGTACTGAAAAAACTATAAATTAAAACAGGTGTTTCAGGATTTTTCCAAAATGTGACTGTATAAGTATGAAAAAGAAATTGAATTATTGAGGTTATTGTGGTGAAATTTATCAACCATTGACGCTATTGGCTTGAAATTTACAGAGTAAACTAAACATACAAAAATATTGAACATGTGTTTCAGGATTTTACAAAATATTCCTGAAAATAGGGTGATATGAGTTATTTAAATTTGAGATTCGTAGTTTGGCTCCGTATTTAAATATCTATAACTTTTTAATATAGCACACTAATGACTTGAAACTTTCAGTACGTACTGAAAAAACTATAAATTAAAACACGTGTTTCAGGATTTTTCAAAAATTTCACTTTGTAAGTATGAAAAGGAAGTCGAACAATTGAGGTTATTGTGGTGAAATTTATCAACCATTGGCTTAAAACTTACAGAGAAAACTACACAAACAAAAATACTGAATACATTTTTTAGGATTTTTCAAAATAATCCTGAAAATGGGATATAAACGGTTATTCAAGTTTGAGATTCGTAGTTTGGCTCCGTCTTGAAATGTCGAAAACGCTTATAACGGGATTACGGGATACATGATATTTAAAGCGGGTTTCAGGAATTTCCGACTCTTAAAATAGGGTATTAGCTGATTTCGTCAAGATTTTTAACCCTGAAGTCCACGCAAATGAAATTGCGAGGGGGTCAGCTAGTATCATGTATAAGCCTATGCGTTTTCTTAAAAAAATAACCGTTTACTGTATTTTTTTATAGTGAATCTAATGACACGGTGGACTACAATTATTCTATCATCTGTAAATTACCTAATCCTATTTTATTTAAATAACAGATTTCAACAGGCTTTCTAAGATAACAGGCTTTCTAAGATGGGACTGGATAGCAAAATCAGAAACCATGCGACTAACAGTCGCGAAAAGAGTCACGGACAAAGTTCAAAAAAATATTACGAATAAAAAAAAATTAAAACGAAACTCTGTACCATAATAAATTACCTGGATCTAAGTAGAGTGAGTATTCGAACAAAATTTTAAATAATGACCTTTTTTTGATTATCAATTGTGCATTTCTTTTCAAAGAATGATACTTCTTATTAGCAATCAAATCTGTTGCTATAAAAATGTAGGGTGTATTTTTAGAGATCATCCAACAATATAAAAAAATCTGGCAGGTATTGTTTTCTCATAAATCGAAGTCATGAATCAAGACGTATTTTTAACTCATGGTTTCGGATTTAGTCATCCATTTCCTTCTCAGAAACCACCCTGTATACCTACCGATCATTAAGGGTTAATAAAACAGAATTTTTAAGTTACAGCCGATACGCACCAAACTATTTTATTTTCTACGGTGAACTTATTTTTGTATGCTTATTTTTGAAATGTAATTTTCCAGCTATGTACAAAATTGCAAAAAAAAAAACATAAATATATCTACTTATTTTTTATACATATAAAGTATCTTTTATGAAAAACTATGAAACACCTATTTTTATTTATTGTTTTTCCAGTATATATTTGAAATTTTATGTCGTTATCCTTCATTAAAAAGTTACAATCATTTCAATACGGAGCCAAACTACCATTCACTCAAACTTTAATAACCTGTGTCAACCCATTTTAAGGAATATTTTGGAAAATCCTGATATACATATTGAATTTAATGTTTTTTTCAGGACATAAAAAAATTCATTAGTACGCTATATTAAAAAGATTTAGACATTTCAATACGGAGCCAAACTACGAATCTCAAACTTGAATAACCGTTTTTATCCCATTTTCAGTATTATTTTGAAAATCCTAAAATACGTGTTCAATATTTTTGTTTGTTTAGTTTTCTCTGTTTTCAAGCCAATAGCGTCAATGGTTGATAAATTTCACCACAATAACCTCAATAATTCAATTTCTTTTTCATACTTTTACAGTAACATTTTGGAAAAATCCTGAAACATGTGTTTTAATTTATAGTTTTTTCAATACATATTGAAATTTTCAAGTCATTAGTATGCTATATTAAAAAGTTATATATATT
Source organism: Eupithecia pulchellata (assembly GCA_963931895.1). Taxonomy (NCBI): domain Eukaryota; kingdom Metazoa; phylum Arthropoda; class Insecta; order Lepidoptera; family Geometridae; genus Eupithecia; species Eupithecia pulchellata. The sequence continues at coordinate 1,741,580 of OZ007551.1, read as the reverse complement.
TAAATACGGAGCCAAACTACGAATCTCAAACTTGAATAACCGTTTTTATCCCATTTTCAGGATTATTTTGAAAAATCCTAAAATACGTATTCAATATTTTTGTTTGTTTAGTTTTCTCTGTAAATTTCAAGCCAATAGCGTCAATGGTTGATAAATTTCACCACAATAACCTCAATAATTCGACTTCCTTTTTATACTTATATAGTAACATTTTTGAAAAATCCTGAAACATGTGGTTTGATTTATAGTTTTTTCAATACATACTGAAAGTTTCAAGTCATAACTATGCTATATTAAAAAGTTATAGACAGTTAAATACGGAGCCAAACTACGAATCTCAAACTTGAATAACCGATTTCATCCCATTTTCAGGATTATTTTGAAAAATCCTAAAATACGTATTCAATATTTTTGTTTGTTTAGTTTTCTCTGTAAATTTCAAGCCAATAGCGTCAATGGTTGATAAATTTCACCACAATAACCTCAATAATTCAATTTCTTTTTCATACTTATACAGTCACATTTTGGAAAAATCCTGAAACACGTGGTTTGATTTATAGTTTTTTCAATACATACTGAAAGTTTCAAGTCATTAGTATGCTATATTAAAAAGTTATAGACATTTGAATATGGAGCCAAACTACGAATCTCAAACTTGAATAACACATTTCATCCTATTTTCAGGAATATTTTGGAAAAATCCTGAAACACGTGTTTCAATTTATACTTTTTTCAGTACATAGTGAAATTTTCAAGTCATTAGTATGCTATATTAAAAAGTTATAGACATTTCAATACGGAGCCAAAATACGAATCACTCAAACTTGAATAACCCATTTCACCCTATTTTCAGGAATATTTTGAAAAATCCTGAAATACGTATTCAATATTTTTGTTTGTTTAGTTTACTCTGTAAATTTCAAGCCAATAGCGTCAATGGTTGATAAATTTCACCACAATAACCTCAATAATTCAATTTCTTTTTCATACTTATATAGTAACATTTTTGAAAAATGCTGAAACACGTGGTTTGATTTATAGTTTTTTCAATACATACTGAAAGTTTCAAGTCATTAGTATGCTATATTAAAAAGTTATAGACATTTGAATATGGAGCCAAACTACGAATCTCAAACTTGAATAACACATTTCACCCTATTTTCAGGAATATTTTGAAAAATACTGAAATACGTGTTCAATATTTTTGTATGTTTAGTATTTCCTGTAAATTTCAAGAAAATTGGGCCACCGGTTACGTGTATCCTGTCCGAGTATCCTGTCCGATTCAGGTCAGGTTTTGTATTTGAGTGAATAAAACAACATAAAATGTAAAGGTAGATTATTTTAGTTGATTGATAGTACCTTAATGTTTGACAATATAATTTTCAGTTACAAAATTAATAGAGTCGCCCATCTACCATTTGTGGTTACCTGAAAAATAATAAAAAAATATTAGTTTAGCTTTCTGCCATAAATGACAACTGGTACCTATCAATAGTTATTAATTTGGAAGATCTGAAGGTTAGTATGATATCGACTGTGTACTAAGGTCGTCTTTTCGAAGTACGATGAGAAAGGATTTTTTTTTGTATATCTCAAATCAACTTGTAATATGACAACTGCTGATCATGCCATATTCTCATAACATTTGCGAGCCCAGTAGGAAAAGTCGGTACCTACACCACTAACATCGTCTCAGTAAAGTAATATTCTATGTTAATTTCAGTTTGATCAAATACATTTGCAGATTACAATTATATATCAGATTAAATGCTGCTTCATTACCCTAAAATGGGACCGTATGTCGTCTTTTACTGTGCTCGGTTCATTTTATACTTGATTAATGATTACATAAAAAAAAATATAACCTTTTATTTGGAGTTGTACTAAATCGGAGTAGCATTCTACGCCGCGTCGGCAATGTAGGCAGTGGAGGTACGCTGGTAGCCGCGTCTTCGCCATGATTCACGTTCAGTTTCTAAAAAATCTAAATGTTTACTTACTACAACATTTTCGCATATTTCCAAACACTTATTGGAAATGTTTTTTATCCCAGGTAGTAGATATTATGTTGAAGTTTTTTATTTTATAATATAAGGATTAGTAAGCCACGTAGGAAGATGCGTATTCAATTCCCGCCTTATGACAAATGTATGTAATATATTTGTTCCAGGTGGTCTGTGGTTATCTTTCAAAGAAATAGATAATATTTCAAAATTTTGAAGTCTCCTCAAGCAGTTAGGTAATAAAATAATGTTAAAGAATGTGTAAATAAAACAGTTTTACATACCTTTGTATTGATAAGTTTCATAAGATTCTTGTAAGTAGCGATTAGTGGTGAAGATGAGGTGGGTGGAATTCTGAAGTTGATGGTGTAGCCAAACCCTGAAATAAAACTTATTTGGTTAGCTTATGTTTTAATATTTCAAAAGCCAATATTAACAGGATGCTCCCCTTCAGGTAGCAGTACAAAGTCTGAGCAGTAAGAGTTTAATTATTGTTTAAAAAATAAGTATAAACATGCCTTTTCTGGTTGGAGTATTATAATATCTTAATATTTCCATGTTACTATTTTGTGAAATTGATTCATTAATATAGTTATTATTGATTGATTATATTTACCAATGTTTCGAATCTTGAAATGCATGTTAGGGTCCATCCGAGGCTGATGCCGGCGCCGTCGCCCCTTGCTTTACTTTGCGGTCTCAGTTAGGTATTAGGTGAGCTGTTGCTGGTGGTACTTCGAGTCCTGAAATTTCCAATTATCAAATATATAAGATGAAATCTGGGTGTATTCTAATGATGTGAATTTAAACACATTGAGTTTCTCAAGCCTTGAATTTATCAATGACACATTAGAGCCTGAGTCATATATTCCATATACTTCAATTTTCTTATTTAAAAGTAACTTTACTCTAATTAATGGCGGCACTATTAGTTTTTTTGGTCTTCACATTCCAGTTCACATTCCAATTCTGAATTATTGATGAGCTTTATTTGTTTTCTCTCTTTTTCTTTTTCATTATTTGATTTTGATTTGAACCAACAGGAATCTTCAGAATGATAGCGCACACCTTTATTTAACTTTTCACATATGGTACATTGTTCCTTCAACTGCTTGGTTTCATTTTTATTTTTTATAAGCCTCCTTTTTATAGCTAAATGTTCTAGTTTACCAAGTTCATTAAAAAAATCTTTTGTGTGGACCACATCCTCTTTATTTATTCTGTCTGTTATAAAATCTGGTAAGCCAGCAGCGATTATATCTATTAGGGTCCCTTGATCAATCGTTTTTCTCATTTCCAATAAGAGCTTTTCTTTTCTAATAGCATATTCCAAAAAAGATCCTAACTGATATTTAAAAGATAAAGCATACCTGCTAGTTGTCCAACCTTTATGTGCATAGGTTTGTAAAAAGTCTGACTTCCATTCCGACCACTCCGATTGTAAACCAAGTTTGATCATCATGGAAGAATACCAATCAGTGCATGATTTTTCCAAGAATAATCTGAAGATTTCAATTTTTTCCTCATCTTTTACTAAATTAAACCTTGCACATTCTGTTTCAAATACTTCCATCCAGTGGTATGCACTAGCATTTTTTCCATCAAATTTTTCAATCACAAACCTGTCGGTTAGCTTTTTTATACTTTGGTTTCCACTGTTTTGAACTTCAATTAACTTTTCCAAAATTTTCATAATGGTATTCTCTGAGTCATGTTTATTGACAACATTCAATTGTTCTTGGGTAATTTCCTCAAGAAATTGATCCTGAAAAATCAAGTTACCATCTTCATCATAGTATGTTTCTAACATGCCCTCCGTGATTTTTATCCAAATATTTCTAGTTTGATGCCTCTTTTGCAACGTATTTTTTACTGTAGCAAAAGCTTTTGAGGCTTGGACATGTTTGTAAAATGACACTGCTTGATAATCATCAGGAATCAGGAAAACTTTGTCTTCTTGTGTTGCGATTGAGGTTATGGCAATAAAGTTTGACTTTCCGTCGACTGTTGGTTTTATTTGAAACGTGAATTTCAACTTTTCCTGCTTGCTCTCCGTTTTCTGACAATAATGTCGTTTTATAAAATGAAATCTGGGTGTATTCTAATGATGTGAATTTAAACACATTGAGTTTCTCTGTAACGAAAAGTTTATTTTATTATTTTCACATTGACTTAAACACACAGTAAAAGCGATTAGTAAACAAACATACCTGTAACGAAAAGAAACGACATTTAATGTTAATTTCACAATATCGATTCCATCCAAAATTATCCTTAAATAACACAGATTTTCCCTCGTAAAAATACTATGACGCGACAGCTAGATTGTATCTTGATCTGGCCATAGATTACAAAAGAATCAGTATGACAATGACAACAGACACTGACAGTTATGATGCCCGATGTGCGGGAACGCGGGAACGTTTAAACTTAAAGAAAATTATATTTTTCTTTACAAATATATAACACATCTTTGCCATTTTAGATATGGTTAGTATTATGACCGTGTATAATCTTAAACTTTTAACTATTTATGGTGCAATAAAGTAACATTCTATTCCATTCTCTGTTATTTAAAGTTTGATTGAATACATGATTTGAAAAATTGATTTCATAGATAGTAATTGATTAAAATACATTTGCAGATTACAATTATATTTCAGATTAAATGCTTCTTCATTACCTTAAAATGGGACCGTATGTCGTCTCTTACTGAACCCAGTTCATTTTATATTTGATTATATTTAAAAAGTTACCTTTTCTTTGGAGTTGTACTAAATCGGAGTTGCATTCTACGCCGCGTCGGCAGTGTAGGCAGTGTAGGTACGCTGGTAGCCGCGTCTTGTTTTTTTATTTAACGTGGTATCCTCAGTAGACCGCCTTCGCCATGATTCACGTTCGATTCCTGAAAAATCAAAACGTTATTAATGTAACTTACTACAAAATTTTCGCATATTTCCAAACACTTCTATTGGAAATGTTTTTTTTTATCCCAGGGACTATATATAAAATATTATGAATAAACATGGCGCGCCCTTCAGGTAGCAGCAGCACCAAAGGCTGAGCAATGAGAGGAGTTTACATTTATAAAATAAGAAGAAAGTGTAAACGTGCCTTTCTGGTTGGAGTATTATACCTTAATAAAATATTTCCATGTAGCTATTTTGTGAAATTGATTCATTAATAAAGTTATTATTGATTGATTATATTTACCAATGTTTCGAATCTTGAAATGCATGTTAGGGTCCATCCGAGGCTGATGCCGGCGCCGTCGCCCCTTGCTTTACATTGCGGTCTCAGTTAGTTATTAGGTGAGCTGTTGCTGGTGGTACTTCGAGTCCTGAAATTTCCAATTATCTAATATAGAACACATCATTTTAGATTATGGTTAGTATTATGACCGAATCTTAAAGTTTTAACTATTTATGGTGCCATAAAGTAACATTCTATTCCATTCTCTGTTAATTAAAGTTTGATTGAATACATGATTTCATAGATAGTAATTGATTATTGGAAGTCGTCTCATAATGTACTCAGTTTTTATTTATTTTAGATATACATAATGTTATTCAATGATTAAAAAACAAACCTTTTGTTTGGAGTTGTACTAAAGCGGGTTGCCTTCGCTGGTAGCCACATCTTGTAGGCCGCGCCGCGCCGCCGCCGCCGCCGCCCATGTTCTCGCACCCCGCGCTCATTACTGTGCGCTGTGCCGCCGTTGATACGTCGTGTCAGCGTCGTTGTTGTTGTTGTATGTCAACTTCATGACAATGATTGATTACAGCTGAAGTCGTTTTCCACACCACCTCACGAGGTACGACCACGGCGCGTTTTTTTTTATGTGGTATCCCCAGTAGGCCTAATCCACGCTAACTACATAATAAATACATAGTTTATATCTAACTACATAATATATAAGATACTATTATACTACTATATAAAATAAGCATATAATTAAATATATTATTAATTGAGGACGGGTGGTCGCAGTTTAGCGAAAGATATTCAGAAAGAATTGATGGCGATATCGTTGCCAGCGAACCGGCTGCGGGCACCAATTCAACTGAAGAAGGTAAATTGTTACAAACGCGGGTTTGTAACAGCGCCGGCGGCGGCGTTTGAGTTATCAACTCAACCGATGAGGGCAACGTAGGAGTCGAAGATCTCGACCTACGAACAACGTCCGCGTATGACGGCGAGCACTGAGTTGGATCAGTGTCGTTATCATTGTCGGCTACGCGAATAACGCGGACTCTATTAATCGAATATTGACCATTAAGTATTCCGCGCGCGAATAATAATTTAGCCAATTGATGGAACGAATAACACCGAAAAATACGAGCTACTCCGTTTTCGGTGAACTTATTGCCCGTACCAACACTATGGCTATTAAAAAGGTATAGAGCATTGTTATGCCGCCAGAACGCAACCGTGTAAAGTTGCCCGGTGAACAAATAACTATCTCTATCGTCGTTATGCTCTGCACTGAATACTTGAGTTGCTAATATATTTACCAACTCCGATTCAGCTAATGTTTTCGGCAGATCTAGGCTGGGAAACACCCCATTCGCGATCCAGCAGTGGTCGATATTAGATACTTGAGCCGAAAAGTTTCCTACGCGAATATCTGTGGGCAAATCGTCGGTACGAAGATAGGTTGTACCGAGGGGACATCTAAACTTACGTGACATATAAAGCGCGTCACCACTCTGGAGAATGGTGTCAATATCAAAACTACTCTCGAAAAATCGATTTTTCGCGACTGAATAAACCGCGGCACATGCAGCCATAGCCATAGGTACACTGAGAATTGCTACCTTTGTATCGTGCATCTCCCTGGTGTGTGGCACCTATAAAGGAAATATAGTTATTAGCAGAAGCACTTTATTAACCAAAGTCAGAATAATTCGATTTTGAATATGACCTCATATTTTTAATCATCACCTGAAGATTATTCGACATTGATTATCTTTCTGTATCAATTGTAAAAAGGGGTAAAAAATATTTTAGCCACATTCAATTTTAAAATGACCTCACCCTTAACCGAATAAGTGACCCACCTTTAATACAAAAATGGACCGGTCAAAACTATACTTAATAAAACAAAAATTATTGGTTTAGAAAAAAAAGTAAGCTCAACATTTGATTTTGAATACCTATGCACTAAGCTAAGACTGATCAAAATCAAAGTGCTTTATTTCCTTTAGGCCTTACAGGACTCTTGGACTTGTATCCATTTTGGATCACCTCGGCAGCACTAACATACATTATATGTACAATTAAATAACTAAAGTAGAGCTTGTATATATAATTGAAACAATTGAGCTATTTGTAGACTGTTGTGGTATATGATATCATTTGGAAGTGTACCCAAGATGCTCGCTGCATTGCCTTATTTATTGCATGTTTACCGTATTTTCCTTGTTTGTGAACCAAGTAAAATAATCATCTTTAATCTAACCATATTCTATGTCTGTCTAAAGTCTGGAATGAAATAACCGCATTAGTAAACTTTTTATTTTAGCTGTATTTATATCTCATTTTGTAACTACCATGATGGTTATTCAGAAAAATATTACATTATTGCCTCACACTAAAACTTTGTAAGAAGCGTACCTAGGTAAATAGGTATTGAATGTAAGCATATAAGAATCCACATCTTGGCTCATTCCATAATTATATAGGAAAGACAAAGCTACTTAGGTAATGAAATTACTCAGAAGGTAATTATAGAATATCGAAGAATTGGATTCATACTTGCACGCACATGTCTTTACTACATACCTACCTACCACGATACAAACAAAGATCAAACAGACCGCCGACGCCGTTCCATGACATGCGTAAGATTCGCCAGAATTCCAATATATATTGAGGAAGGTAAGTTTGGAATAAAATACCGTAGTTATCTACTTAAGTACCCACTTAAATAGAAAGTCTGAAAATTTCAATCAAAATTCGAATTATTAATATACCTATCGTGGATCACTATGCACTTGATATTAATTTAATTTTAGCAGTACTACTATAGCTTGAGACAACTTGCCAGTTTAACGCTCGGGACCGAAGTGGCTGCTTTACAGCTGGTGATTTTCCATCATAGCTCGTTGGCGGCAAATATCGCAACTACCACGCGATTGGACGTGCCCCTTATTGGCTAGCGTGTCTCGTCCAATCGTGTTTTACAAAAATGGTGTTGCCAGGCGTAATCAGTGTTACCAAACTAACTGACGTAATACTTGACAATTTCAAAACAGATGACAGGTGGCTATAATTATTGACGTACCAAAAATCACGACATTCGGCCATACGACATCGTACGATCCTCCTGGCGTGCGATCAAAATTTACTTACATTTCTAATAGTAAATACCTTCCAGCGATCAGAAACCAAAATATCAGAATTTCAATTTAAAATGAACCTTAAAATGCATTTTATCACTAGTTTATGAACAATGCACAACAATGAAATAAAAAGCCGTTCCATTTTAGGAATTGAAATTAATTCAAGCGGAATACTGACTATCAACGCTCTGGCTGTGTGAATTTATCAACTTATAACTTAGAAATCAAATTTTCATAACCTGATCAAAAAAATCTATTGTAAATCAGGCATTGCAAAACTTAAATCTGGATTATTCTATTATTACGACATTCGGTTTTATTAAAATTGGTACAGTTTTTTTAAAAGTATTGTTTCGGACTAATATTTACTGATTAACTCTCAGATCAATTAAGACTACAATACTTCAATTTAATTTAGTTTGCAACCTTTTTCAGTATTTAGTATAATAATTAATATAATTAATATAATAAAAATTAATATAATAAATAACAACAAGAAAATCGGGCTACCGGTTACAGAGTTAGAAAAACGACCAAAAAAACTTCCATCCCCCTTTTCACCCCCTTAAGGGTGGAATTTCCAAAAATCCCTTCTTAGCGGGTGCTTGTGTTGTAAAAGGAACCTACCTTCTAAATTTCAGCTTTCTAGCTTCAGCGATTTAGGCTGGGCGTTGTCGCCAGGAAATCGCTTGTTCCTTTATATTTTGATGTATATTCAGGAATATTTGAAAAAATCCTGAAATACGTGTTCAATATTTTTGTATGTTTAGTATTCGGAGTAAGTTTCATGTTGGGTCATTTGTTAAAAAAATCTCAAAAATCTTAAGTAATTCGACTTCCTTTTCATAATTATATAGTGACATTTTTGAAAAATCCTGAAACACGTGGTTTGATTTATAGTTTTTTCAATACATACTGAAAGTTTCAAGTCATTAGTATGCTATATTAAAAAGTTGTAGACATTTCAATACGGAGCCAAACTACGAATCACTCAAACTTGAATAACCCATTTCACCCTATTTTCAGGAATATTTTGAAAAATCCTGAAACATGTGGTTTGAATTATAGTTTTTTCAATACATACTGAAAGTTTGAAGTCATTAATATGCTATATTAAAAAGTTATAGACATTTCAATATGGAGCCAAACTACGAATCTCAAACTTGAATAACCCATTTCACCCTATTTTCAGGAATATTTTGAAAAATCCCGAAATACGTTGTCAATATTTTTGTATGTTTAGTATTCCCTGTAAATTTCAATAAAATCGGGCCACCGGTTACAGAGTTAGAAAAAAGACCAAAAAACCTTCCACCCCCCTTTTCACCCCCTTAGGGGTGGAATTTCCAAAAATCCCTTTTAAGCGGGTGGTTGTGTTGTAAAAGGAACCTACCTTCCAAATTTCAGCTTTCTAGCTTCAGCGGTTCAGGCTGGGCGTTGTCGCCAGAAAATCGCTCGTTCCTTTATATATTAAGATTGCATTACTTTTTATAACGTGCAGATGGTTTCCCTAATAATATTCACAGTTCTGCACTCGGGTGAGATAAACAGCTTTACTATCTTATTTCTACAAATGTATACGGACCAAGAGAACAACAAGAAAATCGGGATATTCCTGAAAATAGGGTGAAATGGGTTATTCAAGTTTGAGATTCGTAGTTTGGCTCCATATTCAAATGTCTATAACTTTTTAATATAGCATACTAACGACTTGAAACTTTCAGTATATACTGAAAAAACTATAAATTAAAACAAGTATTTCAGGATTTTTCAAAAATATTACTATATAAGTATGAAAAGGAAGTCGAATTATCGAGGTTATTGTGGTGAAATTTATCAACCATCGACGCTATTGGCTTGAAATTTACTGGAAATACTAAACATACAAAAATATTGAACACGTGTTTTAGGATTTTTCAAAATAATCCTGAAAATGGGATAAAAGCGGTTATTCAAGTTTGAGATTCGTAGTTTGGCTCCGTATTGAAATGTCTATAACTTTTTATTATAGCACACTAATGACTTGAAACTTTCAGTATGTACTGAAAAAACTATAAATTAAAACACGTGTTTCAGGATTTTTCAAAGATATTACTATATAAGTAAGAAAAGGAAGTCGAATTATTGAGGTTATTGTGGTGAAATTTATCAACCATCGACGCTATTGGCTTGAAATTTACAGGAAATACTAAACATACAAAACATTGAACACGTGTTTTAGGATTTTTCAAAAATATTACTATATGAGTAAGAAAAGGAAGTCGAATTATTGAGGTTATTGTGGTGAAATTTATCAACCATCGACGCTATTGGCTTGAAATTTACAGGAAATACTAAACATACAAAACATTGAACACATGTTTTAGGATTTTTCAAAATAATCCTGAAAATGGGATAAAAGTGGTTATTCAAGTTTGAGATTCGTAGTTTGGCTCCGTATTGAAATGTCTATAACTTTTTATTATAGCACACTAATGACTTGAAACTTTCAGTATGTACTGAAAAAACTATAAATTAAAACACGTGTTTCAGGATTTTTCAAAAATATTACTATATGAGTAAGAAAAGGAAGTCGAATTATTGAGGTTATTGTGGTGAAATTTATCAACCATCGACGCTATTGGCTTGAAATTTACAGGAAATACTAAACATACAAAACATTGAACACATGTTTAAGGATTTTTCAAAATAATCCTGAAAATGGGATAAAAGTGGTTATTCAAGTTTAAGATTCGTAGTTTGGCTTCGTATTGAAATGTCTAAATCTTTTTAATATAGCTTACTAATGATTTTTTGTATGTCCTGAAAAAAAAACAATAAATTCAATATGTATTTCAGGATTTCCAAAATATTCCTAAAAATGGGTTGACACGGGTTATTAAAGTTTGAGTGATTCTTAGTTTGGCTCCGTATTGAAATATTTGTAACTTTTTAATGAAGAATGGTAACGACATAAAATTTCAAATATATACTGGAAAAACAATAAATAAAAATAGGTGTTTCAGAGTTTTTCACAAAAGTTACTAGGTAAATAGTATATAAGGAAGTCGAATTGCTTAAGAGTTTTTTTAATTTTTCCCAATTTATTTGAAACTTACAAACAATGCCAAACAAACAAAAATATAGAATACTTACTATGATTTTTCAAAATACGCCTGAAAATGGGGTGAAACGGGTTATACAAGTTTGAGATTTGTAGTTTGGCTCCGTATTGAAATGTCGTTAACATTTTTTATATAACGTATTAATGACTTTGAAGTTTCCAGTGTGTACTGAAAAAACTATAAATCAAAATACGTTTTTCAGAGTTTTTATAAGTTACTTTGTACCTATGTATAAAAAATAAGTAGAATAATTTATGACATTTTTTTTGCAATTTTGTAAATTTGCTGGAAGTTAATATTGCAAAAATAAGCAAACAAAAATATTGAAAACGTTTTTCAAAATATTCCTGAAAATTGGGTGAAACGGGTAATTCAAGTTTGGAATTCGTAGTTTGGCTTCGTATGGTAATGCCTATAATTTTTTAATGTAGGGTATTAATGACTTCAAGATTTCAGTGTGTACTGAAAAAAAAAAACATGAAATCGATTTACCTGTTATAGAATTTTCAAAGATATTCCTGAAAATGGGTTGGAGCGGGTTATTAAAGTTTGAATGATTCGTAAATTGGCTCCGTATTTTTAAATAAGGATGGTAAACGACTTAACTTTTCAAAAATATACCGAAAAAACAATAATAGAAACACGTGTTTCAGAGTTTTTTTATAAACGAAGTTTCCTGGGTCCCAATTACCTCGAAACTTGCTGACAATACTAAAAATATCAATTTATCGAACATGTGTTTTCAACATAAAATAGGTTTTGATATTTTTCAGGTTTTTTGTAAGTTTTAACCAACATTTACTTGAAACGTAGAGAGAAAACTTAAACACATGTTTCTGGATTTTTTTAATGTTTCTGAAAATGGTGTAAATGGCATGCTACAAGTTCACCGAAGAAAATAATATAGTTAGACTCCGTATCGGCTGTAACTTATTAATTCTGTTTTATTGACCTGAAATTTTCTGTAGGTATACAAGGTGGTTTCTGAGAAGGCAATGGATGACCAAATCCCAAACCATGAGTTAAAAATACGTCTTGGTAGGATTCATGACCTCGATTTATGAAAAAACCATACATACCAGATTTTTTAATTTTGTTGGATGGAATACTTAAAAATACAACCTTTCAATGGTGTTTGTTCCTCAATAAAATATAAATTCGTAATAAATTTTTGAACTTAGTCCGTGACTCCTTTCTCGACGTTTCTGTTAGTCGCATGGTTTCTGATTTGCTATCCAATCCCAACTCAAAAAGCCAATCTGTAGATTTATTTAAATAAAATAGGATTAGGAAATTTACAAATAAAATGGGCTAAAGTAGAAAGTTTGAAGTCCATCGTTTCATTAGATTCACTATGGAAAAATACAGTACCTAAATGGTTATTTTTTAAAGAAAACCCTTATGCCGGGCTTACGGGCTACATAATATTTAAAGCGGGTGCGGCTGATTTCGTCAAGATTTTTTTACCCTAAAGTCCACGCAAATGAAATTGCGAGCGGGTCAGCTAGTATTGTAATATTCTTTAGACTTATAACAAAATCTTAGTAGATATTACATATTATTAGATACCTACTCGTATTAATGAACTTTTTTCATTAATTCTTGTTACCGGGTTTGAATTCCGAGTTCCGAGTGATGCCTCGTAGATGAAATAATTAAGCTTTTCAATACCTTATTTGCCGCAACTTCTCTCGACCTTGTTGTGAAAGAACTCCTTTCGCCCATCCTGAATCTCAGTATAAATATGCATCGTCGATGTCCTCCACAGCCTAGCGAACCCGACATCACATTCTGTCGAATCTATCGCCCTTGGACATGACAACCTTCTCCTTTGTTGTTAATTATTTATTTTAATTTATGTAATAGGCCTATAGGTCTTCAAATTAATAAATAAATTAAATTAAATAGCTGAAAGTTGTAGTAGTCTTCCGATTCTAATTAAAAGCAATATCTGGAAATAATTGTACCTACATCACTGTAACAAGCTGACATCACATTGGACTAATTGTACCTACTAGTATTCTTTTAAGAAAACTAAACGACCAGGGTCTAACTGGGAATGGTCACAAAATTCTTAAGTCATACCTGACCGGTCGCACTCAAGCTGTTAGGATGAGTGAATTTAAAAGCTCTGCAGCGCCGATTACATACGGAGTCTCACAAAGAACCATCCTGGGTCCGTTGTTATTCATCGTTAAATGGTGCGCTCCGCGGGATAGTTCACTGTTTATCTCGCAATGTCCGATATACTGTCTATAATTCCCTAATAAAGCCACACATTGACTACTTGATTGAAATCTGGGGATCAGCAGCAAAGACTAACCTAAACTTATTGCAAATAGCACAAAATAAACTTATCAAAAGACTATTTAGCTATAATTATCTAACACCTACTATTAAACTATACAGTGAAACTAAATTAATGAATATCACTACAACCTATAAATACTATACCTACCTGCTTACTAATACGAAAATACTATCTGAAGACATGCATATAAACATTACATTCAAAACTAAACGTGACCATTATCAAAGAATGTAACTGAGAAATGCAGACAAATTAATTCTACATCATCCAAGAACAAATTATGGGAAAAAGCATATTACCTTTGAAAGTGCTAAAATATTCAACGAATTAAGTACCTAAAGCTATAAAGGAGACAAAATCTATGTACATAATATATATAAAAAAATTACTTAAATTTTATCTTTCCAATAATAAGTAAATTATAACCTACTCTGTAATTAATAATGTTTACCTAATCTTTTATTAATAATTACTCAATAATTGGCATTACACACAATTTAAACTAAAAATATAAATCAATCAACAAAACATAAAATGCGTTCGCAAAAGTTTGACACATCTAGTGGTTGTAGATCTATGTAACTCGAGTCGCTCATTGTTCTATATGACGCTTCGCAAAAAACTCGTACAAGCAGTCGACTAGGTACTTACCTACTGTATTGTGTCGGTCTCGTCAGAATTTTTAATAACTACCCACTATTATTTTTCTTTTGGATAAAATGTATGGATGTGTTGATGTTGTGTAGCTTTGGCTAACAAAGTAAATCACTTATTTAGTTACCTACCCGTTTATAGTGTGCTCGTCACCCAACTGTAAATTATACACATTAGCAATAATTAGTTCCAAGTTCTCATTTTAAGTGAATTTTTGTAATTCTTATGAGAATAAAGTTTCTTAAACCATAAGGTATTGCATAGTGTAACTTAAGTATTTAATTTGTTGTAGCTGATTGCTTTAAATAATATTTTACTATACTGTGTATACTAATTGTAATTAACTGTTTCAGATTAATCTCACTTTTTACTAATGGGCAAATTTCACTCGACTGTAACTATTTGTGATCAAGTGTTAGGTGCATACTTTAATAGTAAACTCTCAATTATTATACTCCACTGTAAGCAGATTACTTTACATAAAACTATACCCGACCAATTGTAGATTACCAACGTATTGTAGCAAACTATAAGTAGTTGTTTTCAACTGTAAATAATTGTAATCAATAAATATTAAATGAAGTTAACTATGACAATTTATAAATTATCCGCATTAATTGTATTCAACTGCAACTTTGCCACAATTAAGTAATTGTTATTTAGTCTAATAAATTGTAGTCATTCGAAAAACTAGACCCCGAAGTACCAATAGGACACTTACTTATGGTGGTATTCCTCCTAATGTCTGGAACAGAACTAGACTTATTGCCATAAATGGCACCACCTCTAAGATTATAAAAGCTAGCTTACTATTTTTATCAATGTCTTTTAACTATGTTGTTAGCGTACCTAATTCTAACTGTACGGTGATTATCTTAAAATTAACTATAGGAAGACTAACACCTCACTACAAACTGCTAAGACTAAATTACATTTAGGCTTACCTAACGCAAGTTCATTATTTAACTAACTAACACAGTAGAAGAAGAGTAGGTAAAGCCTTTACCTACTCTTCATGTAGTTCCTCGTTGGAAATGGTTCCTATTAGGATCTAGGCATATCAGTTGATTCAAAACTACACTTTGTGCTCAAATTGAGAATATAGTTAATGAAGCTTGTAAGTTTTATGACTCTTATGCAAACATGTGTGCGTACTCTTCTCTATACATAATTTCTGAGTAAGGGCTCGCCACGTCTGCCTGGAATAATTTTAATGATAAATATAATATACATAACAATATAATTTATAATATAACATAATATATAAATTCTAACGCTCTTCAATTAATAACGCCTCCATTGCAGGTCCTCATAATTATGATCACATACGTTACAAATACTGAAGCAGCAAAGGTTGCTACGTGATCAACTCCTATCACACAATTATTATCATAACAAGTTCACTGTAATAGTTTAGCCAAACCTATATACATGTACCATACTGTTCCCGGTCAATTAGAGACACATATGTAAATGTGCGTAAATAACTTATATTATTTGCGAAGCGTCCGGATGTATGCGAGCTACGCTGCATAGAATGACAAAAAGCATTTAATAAGGACCTCTCAAACTCATATATTTGCTACTTTAGCTATATTGTATAAGAAAGCCATCAACCTTATGTCGTCTGAAAGTGCAAATATCAAGTAAAAGATTTTTACAAATTTACTAGTAGGAACGCAGGGGTAGGAATAATCGGGAATAGGCGATCAGTTTAAGTGACTATTTATATCACGTGCAGGCTAAGTATGCCAAGTGTATAATATTATGATAAGATAGTGGTTGTATAACGTCATGGGCTAAGCAAACTCAGTGCCCAAGTAGTAAAAAAGTCAGGCACAACTAAGCACACTTAGTTAAAGTCTCTAACAGTCGAACAGAGTTAGAGCAAGTCGAACAGAGTTAGAGCAAGTCGAACAGAATTAGTGCAAGTCGAACAGAGTCAGAGCAAATCGAACAGAGTTAGAGCAAATAGAACAGAGTTAGAGCAAGTCGAACAGAGTTAGAGCAAGTCGAACAGAATTAGTGCAAGTCGAACAGAGTCAGAGCAAATCGAACAGATTTAGAGCAAATAGAACAGAGTTAGAGCAAATCGAACAGAATTAGAGCAAATCGAACAGAATTCAATTAAATCTCAATTTAGCTCAATACATAAAAGTAGAGCGCTATTTGAGCGCTATTAATTAAATATGAAAAAAATGAACTTCAGTCTAATTTTCTAAGAGGTAATTAGTTCACTTTGTAAATTTCAATCAGTAGTAGATGACCTTTTTGTATTATGCTCATAAATTGTTTGAAAATCAATTCAAATAAGTAGATGTCAATTATAGTAGAGTACAGTTGAAAAAGTTCCAATTCACAAAACTAAGTTAAAAGTTACCGTCAAAAACAATTGAATAAGTTGAGTGCAGTTAATAGACAGTTATTGTTACAAGTTAAGAGTGCACTATAAAACGTTAAAAACTCCATTTGTGCGCAAGAGCGAATGCAATACCGTTACCGATAGACGCATTCCTAGTATTATTGTTTTCGAAAAGGTCTACGCGCGATTTCAGTTTCTTTATTGAAAGAATGTCTGTAAAATGCAATGTTATGTAGTTTTCATTAAATTATTAAGTCAGGGCCGCGGTGCACTAAACCTATTAGTTATTTAGCGATGCAAAAGTAGCAGCAGTTGAGTATGATTGTTTCAGTAGCAGATAATTTGTTCTACTAGTAGTTGCTTACAACGTGGGGTGGTGATAATAAACATTTGACAGCGTTAAATTATGTAAATTTGTAAAAATAGTAAACATTTGACAGCGTTAAATTCGCCTATTCCCGATTATTCCTACCCCTGCGTTCCTACTAGGAACAATCGGGAAAAAAAATTCCCGATCATTCCTACTAGGAACAGTAGGGAATAAAAAGTTCCCGATTGTTCCTACCACCGCTAAACATTAAATAAAATTATTTTAAATTAAGAATTAAGAACAAATAATCAAATTAAAAATTCAAGTAAAAAATAATAATGTAAAAAAAAATAACATACATACCTGTGACCACCAGTCGATTTGAGCGGTTGAAATTGGATTGGGATTCTAAACCACCACCTTGTTACTCATATAACAACCCCAATGAGTCATATTGCAGTTTTTTTAACAAATTCACCACTGCATTCAATTCAATATTCACACCCAAGTCGATTGTGGTCTCAGAAAAACTTAACTTTAGTGAGTGGGCAACAGTAGGTATACATAAGAGTAGGCAAACTTTGTATGAACTGTATAATGAAAAACAATACAATTTTAGTCTTGAGTTCAAAGAAAAAGTAAAAAACTACTCAAAAATGTTCAGAAAAGTTTGTCAAATGGCAAAATCAAATTATATAAGCTCGAAAATCAGAAATAGTGAAAATGTAATAAAATCGACATGGAAAATAATAAATAGTGAGACTGGAAAGGTCAGTACTTACGATAATGATTATAACTTAAAGATTAATGATTGCTCAGTCCAAAATGACGTTGACGTAGCCCAAGCGTTTGAAAACTTTTTAATGACATTCCAATTTCTACTACAAAGTGCTTATACTCATCTCAAGTTATCGCTGAGTCTTTGCTTATAGAAAATGTACCCAAATGCAAAAATAAATTTAATTTCAATCATGTCAATGAAACTGATATTAAAAAAGCTTTTAATCTATTAAATGTAAAAAAACTGCAGATCTCTGGGGCATTTCTGTTAGACTTATTAAACCATTGATTGATACACTTGCACCAGATCTAGCTTTTATATTCAATGAATCCATTGACTGTGGTGTATTTCCTGATCTAATGAAGCATAGTAAAATAATTCCATTGTTTAAATCAGGTAGTAGGTCTGACCCCACTAACTTTAGACCAATATCAGTATTGCCAACGTTCAGCAAAGTTTTTGAAAAACTTATTTTACATCAATTGCTAAGGCATTTCGATGGCTATGACCTGCTTCACTGTAAGCAATTTGGGTTTACTCGCGGCAGGTCTACCACTGATGCTGGTGTAGAGTTGGTATCGCATATTTTTGATGCTTGGGAGAAGTCGCAAGATGCTTTAGGCGTTTTTTGCGACTTGTCAAAAGCATTTGATTGTGTACACCATGTAACATTAATCAGGAAACTACATCATTATGGAATAAAAGACAACTCTTTGGATCTTCTTACTTCATACTTGTGTGACAGGATACAAAGAGTTGACATTAATGGGGAACGTTCTTCGGGATCTGTAGTTACAATGGGTGTACCGCAGGGGTCTATCCTCGGTCCTTTCCTATTTCTTGTTTATATTAACGACCTCCCTCATCTCGTTAAGAATAATCACGAGATTGTATTGTTTGCTGATGATACTTCACTAATTTTTAAAATGAAACGTCATAACACAAATTTCGACGATGTGAATAATGCAATCTCAAAAGTAGTCAATTGGTTTAATGTCAATAATCTTCTGCTTAATGAAACCAAAACGAAATGTATTAGATTTATCCTACCCAATGTAAAACAAGTTAAGGCCGATGTAAAGGTAAAAGAGGAATCTTTAGAAATAGTAAAAAGTACTGTATTTTTAGGAATAACTTTAGATAGTAAACTTCAATGGGGCTCACACATAGATAAGCTATCGAAGAGACTTAGTTCTGCAGCGTATGCAGTCAAAAAAATCCGTCATCTTACAGACGTTGATACTTCTAGACTAGTCTATTTCAGCTACTTCCATAGTATTATGTCTTATGGCATACTGCTGTGGGGGAACGCTGCAGATATTAACACCATATTTGTGCTGCAGAAGAGGGCTATTCGTGCAATCTATAATATGGGTCCCAGAGAATCCCTGCGTGAAAAATTCAAAGAAATAAACATAATGACAGTAACATGTCAATATATTTATGAAAATTTGTTGTACACTCATAAAAATTTCAATAGGTTCATTAAAAATAGCGATATACATAATTTAAATACTAGAAATAAGAACAAACTGGCTGTGCCCACTACTAGGCTACGTAAGATTAATGTATC
Organism: Eupithecia pulchellata; assembly: GCA_963931895.1. Classification (NCBI taxonomy): domain Eukaryota; kingdom Metazoa; phylum Arthropoda; class Insecta; order Lepidoptera; family Geometridae; genus Eupithecia; species Eupithecia pulchellata. The sequence continues at coordinate 1,722,135 of OZ007551.1, read as the reverse complement.
TTTTAAAGGGCAATGTATACGCTTCTACAACGAAATTCCAAGTGAGTTGCAAGAATTATATATAAATAAATTCAAACGGTTGTCAAAAATATACTTTGCAAAAAAGCTTACTATAAAATATCAGATTATCTAGACGACAAAAAAGTTTGGGACGAGTTATGCTCCAACTCTAAAACTAACAATCTAACAAGGTAAAGGTTTCTTGTTCGCTTCTTTACTTTACCTAAAAAAGATTGAAGTGAACAATTAATCAAAGTGATCACTTTATATCCCATTTTTATTTCTTATTTTATTATGTAACTTGTATTTTGTGACGTGTCCAAGAGTCCTGTCCTAAGGTCTAAAGGAAATAAAGCACTTTGATTTTGATTTTGAATCTCACTGGACTGCGATCCCCAACCCGCATGCCCAGCGTGGGGATTATGGGCAATATCCCCCATATGATAAAACCAGCCATAAAATGGCCCCCAGTTCCCGGCCGCCTCGCTATTCCTGGCCATGGTAGCGGCCATGGTAACGGCGGGGCAGGGGGTGCGAAGAATCTCCGGGCTACCCCAGGCTACCATCCACCACACAAACTGACCCTGGCAACGTTTAACGGACGCACTCTGAGGCTTGATCACCATCTAGCGCAGTTGGAAGTGGAGTTAGAGAACATTAAATGGCATATTCTAGGGTTATGTGAAGTCCGTAGAGAGGGGGAGGACACCGTAACCCTAGACTCGGGCCATCTTCTCTACTTTCGCGAGGGTGATAAAACATCCCAGGGTGGCGTAGGTTTCCTCGTCAATAAGGCCCTCTCTAACAACGTGGAAGAAATCTCCAGTGTGTCGAACAGGGTAGCGTACCTGATCCTTCGGCTGTCTAAGCGCTACAGCTTGAAGGTCATTCAGGTTTACGCACCGACCTCGACACACTCGGATGATGAAGTGGAGGATATGTACAAAGACATATCCAAAGCCTTACATCACACCACCAAGGCTCACTTCAACGTTGTTATGGGGGACTTTAACGGCAAGGTGGGAACCCAGAATGGCAACGAATCCCGAATAGGCCCGCATAGTTTTGGTGTTCGAAATCACAGGGGACAAATGCTTGTCAACTTCCTTGAGAAGGAGGGGCTGTTCTTAATGAACTCTTTCTTTAAGAAACGGCCCCAAAGGAAGTGGACATGGCGGAGTCCCGATTCTGTGACTAAAAATGAGATCGACTTCATCATGACGGATAGCAAGCATATATTCAGAGATGTCTCAGTGATCAACAGGTTCAATACCGGATCTGATCACCGACTCCTTCGAGGCTCTCTGAATATAAATTTGAAGCTTGAAAGAAACCGTCTGATGAAGTCCACGCTCCGACCGAACCCAATCAAAATCCTGGCGGGCACAGAGAAGTTTCAGCAGCTTCTCGGGAATAGATTCGCTGCCTTGGAACCCACTGATGACGCTGACGAGACCCTACACAATCTGGTCGAAACTTTGAGGGACGAGGGCATCAAGTTTTGCAAAAAGCAGCGTACTGGTAAGAAGTCCAAACTCTCGGATGAGACTCTTGGGCTGATGACAAAAAGACGGGAAACCACCCAAGCGACTTCGTCAGAAAGGTCAGACCTGAACAAGCGAATTGCGAAGATGGTACGGCGCGACCTTCGGAGCTCCAATGTACGCCTCATTGAAGAGGCGATAGAGCGAAACCGAGGGTCCAAAGTATTCACTTGACGAAGCTTACAACGCACGACGGAAGGACCGTATTGTCGAAGCCGGACATATCGGCCGAGATAGAGGACTTTTATGGCCGTTTAAACGCTGCTTATGCTCCCCGTTCCCAACGAGACGGCCACGATTCTAGAGCCACCTTGATACGCCACTATACCGACGAACTGCCAGACATCAGTCAAGACGAGATTGTGTTAGCTCTGAGGCAGCTTAAAAATGGAAAAGCCCCCGGTGAGGACGGAATAACATTAGAGCTTTTAAAAGCTGGAGGATACCCTGTTATACAGGAATTACAGAGCCTCTTCAACGCCGTCCTTCACAGTGGGAGAACTCCAAAGGCGTGGAGTGGGAGTTTGGTGGTGCTCTTTTTTAAGAAGGGAGATAAAACCCTCCTTAAAAATTATAGACCCATCTCGCTCCTAAGTCACGTCTATAAGCTATTCTCACGAGTTATATCGAACCGTCTCGCTAGGAGACTCGACGAGTTTCAGCCACCGGAGCAGGCTGGGTTTCGCGGAGGATATGGTACCATAGACCACATTCACACAGTGAGGCAGATTATACAGAAGTCCGAAGAGTATAATCAGCCCCTGTGTCTGGCCTTTGTGGACTATGAGAAGGCCTTTGACTCCGTTGAAACCTGGGCTGTTCTACAATCCTTACAGCGATGCCAAGTAGACTATCGTTATATCGAGGTGCTGAGATGTCTTTACGAAGCCGCTACGATGAGTGTCCGAGTACAGGACCAGCAGACTAAACCGATCCAACTGCGCAGAGGAGTGAGGCAGGGGGATGTTATATCCCCGAAACTGTTCACGAGCGCGTTGGAAGATATGTTTAAGACGCTGGACTGGAAAGACAAGGGCATCAACATAAACGGCGAGTACATCTCACACCTGCGAATCGCTGATGACATAGTCTTAATGGCGGAGTCGCTAGAGGAGCTGAACCGGATGCTGGACAGTCTAGCTTCAGCCTCCCGATGTATCGGTCTTGGCATGAATTTGGATAAAACCAAAATCATGATCAATGGCCACATTGAACCAAGACCGGTGATCGTACATGGCCACCTTCTCGAAATTGTTTCTGAGTACACTTACCTCGGGCAGATTTTGCAGTTAGGTAAAAACAATTTCGAGAAGGAAGCCAAGAGGAGGATCCAGCTAGGCTGGGCAGCGTTCGGAAAACTACGTCGAGTCTTCTCGTCATCCATACCGCAATGTTTGAAAACGAAAGTTTTTAATCAGTGCGTCCTACCAGTCATGACCTACGGAGCTGAGACGTGGACACTCACGATAGGGTTGGTCCACCAGTTCAAAGTCGCTCAGCGAGCTATGGAAAGAGCTATGCTCGGAGTTTCTCTGAAGGATAGGATTCGTAACGAATTCATCCGACAGAGAACTAAAGTCATCGACATAGCTCAGAGAATTAGCAAACTGAAGTGGCAGTGGGCCGGCCATATATCGCGAAGAACCGATAACTGCTGGGGTAAACGTGTTCTTGAGTGGAGACCGCGACTTGGTAAACGTAGTGTAGGACGCCCTCCAGCCAGGTGGGATGACGATCTGCGAAAGACTGCTGGCAGATGCTGGATGCGACAAGCCGAAGACAGAGCGCTATGGCGCTCATTAGGGGAGGCCTATGTCCAGCAGACTAACATAGGCTGATGATGATGATGATGATGATTGTGACATGTCCCTACTTTTAATGTATTTAGTTTTTAAAATAATGTTTGACGTCTTGGAACATAGCTCTGTTAGTCAAATTAAATTGAATAAATAAATAAATAAATAAAATAATATTATTGAAATATGGTCAAATAACTAATTTTCATACAATGGGAGCTATTTCATTGAGAGCCATATCAAATCAAAGGTATGGATAAGGATAATTCAAAACAGGATTTGAAAATCGTCTAACTTTCAAACTTAGTGAAATACATTGAAAAAATCGAATAAAAAATTGTAGGTACCTACCTCCTTAACCACTAACTAATCTATGTAGTATCTGTAATGGGTAGTTCCACCAGCGCTCCCAAACCGTTGTTCTCAAAATTTCAAAGTTCATACTTAATGTATTCCAGTACGCTCCAAGAATTTTTAGGTAATAAGATTATTGAATTAACTAATTCCACCGCACTCCAAAAAAGATCGAGAAGAGTAATATATCCTGGATAATCCGCAGAGAAATCCGCACTTTATGTCTGCTTTAAGCGGAGAGTTTCTTGCCACTTCGTAAACGTATTTTTTGTTTTATCATGTACCTACGCAGTTTGAGGGGTGATTCAAACCTAGTAATTACTATAGGTAGGCATTGGTCCGGGTCAGCACCCTCTTAAGCTCGGTTTACTCACGGATCGTTAGATAGCGATACCAAAGGTACGTTGCGTACACACATTACATCTATCTATGAACGCCCCGGGCGGCATGGAATTAACGGGATCCCTATTATGTATATTATGTAGGTACATTTAGATCTAATTTGCAGTTAGCTTTACACACAACATTGTGTGTATAGAACATTCATACGATGCTTAAAAGTGATCAAACATTATCTATTCCTTCGCAACCAGAAATTTACGAGTCACTTGCTAAGATTCGGAACAAATTAGCTACATAACTAATCCGTATGAACAATTAAATACAGATGCCGACGGCAAATGTATTCTCCTATAAGCTCAGAATTAGCTTGTGCCATATACTAACGATGATGTTACGCTTTCAAGAACAAGTGACCGACTTCAACTATCACAACACTTCTACTGCCACATTCTGTTCTCATGTTCGAGCTAGTAGAGCTTCGGCAGCGATAGGGTCTACATCAGCGGCCTATACACAAAAACATTAAAAATGATTTGTATGTAGGTTACTTACCTACGAATTTTATGACAGTGCTCAGCCACCAAAAAAAAAAAATATATTGAACCGCACGCGCCGAACGAAGCTGCGAAGTACAGATCAGAGATTTCATTTAGCCTTTTCATAAGGATCCGTTCAGTCATAAGAAGTTAACGTTTTAAGTAGGCAGCAGAAATACTTTATAATAATAATACCTACGGCGGTCTGCCCCCCGGCTCCACACGAGTACTTATTATATCATAATCATATACTGAATTTTTCATGCTGATCATAATTTAAATATTTTTTTGAAAATATTTTATAGCCTACGTTTGTTCATCGGGGAAATTTAGGAAGAATTTTTCAAATCGGTCCAGTATTTTCAGAGCCTATTAAGAACAAACAAACAAAACAACAATTGTTTCCTTTTTATAATATTAGTATAGATGTAGATTATTTAAAAGCAGCTGCGCGATTTTCTGCAGAATAATCATCATCATCATCATCAGCCTATGTTAGTCCACTGCTGGACATAGGCCTCCCCTAATGAGCGCCATAGCGCCCTGTCTTCGGCTTGTCGCATCCAGCATCTGCCAGCAGTCTTTCGCAGATCGTCATCCCACCTGGCTGGAGGGCGTCCTACACTACGTTTACCAAGTCGCGGTCTCCACTCAAGAACACGTTTACCCCATGTCCCGGTAGCAAAAAGTCCGGACTTTATAAAAGTCCGGATTTTTAGAAAATCCGGAATACAAAAAGAAAACACGGAATAAACTATAAGAAATTTTAATTAAATAATTATATAGGGAGCCAGAAGGGCTATAATATTAATTAAGGTCTAGCCTAGGATTGCCGGAGGGGCTTAAAAAATGGGTTCGTTAATTTTCCTACAGACGGCTGATTCTAGCGGTTAAGAAAGTCTTCTCCTTGTTTTTCCTCTTCCCCAGTACTGTCCTTTTAGTGCGCCGCGAGTGTAGCAGCAACCCGACGGCGAAGGCAGTAAGTGCTGGATGTCCAAGTCAGAAGGGGGGCAGCTCGTGAGAAGTCCGGCCGGAGACGAAGACTAGGGTGGACTTTGAACCCTGGAATGCGCATACAAGCACGGCATTACAGCCAGGTCCTCGCAGGGTGACGGGCTCCCACGGCAGCACAAAAAGCTAAAGCACTAAGTGTTCATGATGCCGTGGAAGTCACAATCAGAACGGGAGGTGAAAATGAAAAATGAAAATAAAAGAGAATGTGAAAGTGACATTATGATTTGCTAGAAATAATAAATAGTGAGATGAAAGAAATGAAGCTAACAGTAGGTAATGCAAAGCCTAGCCCGTGTACAATGTAAAGGGATGACATGGCAAGAATGAAAAATACAATGTCATTCTTCGAGCATGAGAATGAGTGTCTATAGCCTACATTACCAATCAGTGCAACACTTACCCAACAGGGGTTTAATATCACTCACTAGAAGTTAAAATAAAAATGTTCAATTGAGAAAATTATGCAGTGACGGCGGCGAACAAGACGGCTCTTAGCAAGTGTAAAATGGCGGCGTCGCTGTGTCTGTCTAGTCCGTCTCCTGCGCAGTGGCGACTCGGCAAGTTTTGCGAGACCATAAACAATGCCTCGGAGCGTTGTGAAGTTAGTAGCGTGTTGACGAACTTATCTATGGCCGATAGCATCTTAGTCGATTAATCGAGTCGTAAACACCAATTAAATAAAGATTATAAATAATATTGAAATAGGTAACGAGTTACGTTACATTACCCCCTCTTGTGGGCAAGGATTTTGCTCTAGGGAGGCAAAATCCGACTATTAACCAGTAACACTACACATTCATTCAACCATTCATAATACCTTTCTTAATACAAACATTCTAACCTATCAAACAACACCAAGACAGTTAATAGAGTTTTGGCGCAACCTTACAAAAAACAGGGCATCCTTTATTTAACTAGGATGACCAATGCTAGCAGCTAAGATGTTAAATGAAGAAATAAAAGGGTAACGTAAACATAACAAAGGTCGTACATAATAGATTCGTTATACTTTATTACTATTTAATTTAAGATCTTTAATATGCCAAGCTCCTATGTCTTTGCCTGACATATCTTCTAAGACATATACTAAAGGGGACCGTTTTTCAGTAATACGGCATTTTATAAATTTAGGGGCTAACTTTTTGCTAAAATATTTATCTTTATCGCTCAAAATAAAAGTACGTTTATAGACAACATCACCAACGTTAAACTCTGCATGCTTCCTACGTTAGTTGTAATGTGCTGTATTTTTTACATGTGCCTGCCACAATGAAGCCTGCACATCATCAAATACTGACGAAAGACAACCACGATTTTCTGCGTAAATATCACGAGGAAGAAAGATAACCTCATCGCCTAAGTCATTGTCAGTATAGTGCGATCCACACAAAACCAGTTCTCTGCCATAAACAAGAAAAGCCGGCGTGTAACCCGTGGCTTCGTTTACAGAGCTGTTAATCGCAAACTGTACCTTTGGGATAAAAGTGTCCCATGTCCTATGGTCATTTTCTACAAATGAGGACAGACTAGTAACGATGGTTTTATTATAACGTTCAACGGTGTTAATTTGAGGTGTATATTTTGGGGTAAAGTAAATATTAGGAATTTTATACTTTTTAAACAAGGAATCAGTTGTAGAACTAATGAACTGACTTCCATTGTCAAGAAAAACAGTTTGAGGAACACCATGTACAAGAAAGATGGATTCTTCCAAAACTTTTACGACGGCATCTGAAGTAGCACGACGCAAGGGGAATATGTGACAATATTTCGAAAAGCAACAAGTTACGACTAGCATAAAAGTATTTTGCTTACGAGTAGCGGGTAGAGGACCAACAAAGTCAATAGAGATCATTTGAAATGGTCTTGAACATTGTTTGGGTCGGCCCATTTGGCCAAGAGTAGTGTGATTTTGCGGCTTATAAGAAGAACAGACAGAGCAAGCGCTAACGAACTTGACGACATCTTGATGCATGCCGGGCCAGTAGTGTGTCAGTGACAACCGCCGGTATGTTTTAAAGATGCCAAGGTGTCCGGCTGTAGGTTCCGAATGATTCTCTGTAATCACAGAGTCGCGAAATTCACTAGGGACTTCTTCTTTCCAAGCAAACTCTGAAGATAAATTAGATTTAATTTTAGACAGCCTAAACAAAGAATTATTCTTAATACAAAAATTTGGATACTGACTTGGAGCATTAAGACAACCATTGTAAATATTCTTGTACCATTCATCGTTTGTATTAGCATAGGAATTGTTAAGAGTGATGGCTGCGTTCGGAAAAGATCGTGATAAAGCATCAGGGATGACATGATCAACTCCACGACGATGTTTGATCTCAAAATTGAAAGATGACAAACGTACTCCCCAACGAGCCAATCGACCAGTTGGATTTTCCAAGGACAAAAACCATTTCAACGCGGAATGATCAGTGTATACAGTAAAAGTGTGACCGTTCTCAAGGTAACAACGCCAATGTTCTATAGCAGTTAGGACAGCAAGAGTCTCTCTTTCGGTGATGCTGTAGTTTTTCTCAGCATTGTTAAACGATCTGCTCATATACGCCACAGGATGTTCTTTGCCTTCTATTGTCTGCGTCAACATAGCGCCAACACCATAGTTGCTAGCGTCCGCATGGACCTCAAAAGGTTTGGAATAATCTGGACAGGAAAGTACCGGTGCAGAAATTAGAGATTCCTTCAATGCGTTAAATGCAACCTCAGCTTCAAGTGACCACTGAAAAGGAGGTGCTTTTTTACCACTTGCAGTAAGTTTGTTTAATGGACCTGCTACAGTACTAAAATTTGGAACAAAACGACGGTACCAGGTGGCAGTGCCGAGAAAGCGTTTTAATTCTTTTCTGTTAGTAGGAGTAGGAAAGTTGAGAATAGCTTCTACCTTATTAGGGTCTGTACGCAAACCATGGGCATCAATAACATAGCCAAGGTATTTTAGTTCGCTGCGAAAGAATTTGCATTTGGCAAGATTCACAGTAAGATTTGCTTGTTTCAACCTATCCAAAAGACGCAACAAACGAGAGACATGTTCTTCGAAAGTTGAACTAACGATAACAATATCGTCTAAATAAGCGAAAGTTTTATACTCTCTATCAGTAAATAGCAGATCGACAAGACGCTGCTGAGTTGCCGGAGCATTTGTAAGGCCAAAAGCGGTAGTTTTAAAGCGGTACAAGCCTCTTCCTTGTACATAAAAAGCAGTCTTATCTCGATCTTCAGGTGCGATAGGAACTTGCCAGAATGCCTTAGACAAATCAATGCTGGACAAGTATTTAGCGTCACGAAGACTATCTAAGATTTCTGAGACATAAGGCAGATTATAAGAGTCTCGTTTCGTAACCGCGTTAAGCTTACGACTATCGAGGCAGAACCTAGGGCTTCCATCTTTTTTCTTAACGATGATAACGGGAGAGGACCACGCACTCTCACAGGGCTCTATGACATCAAGCGACAACATTTCATCAACCTGCTCAACTAGAATTCGCTGCTTCTCCGGGGACATCCTGTAGTAGCGTTGTCGGATCGGGAGCGCATCTCCAGTGTCGATGCGATGGCAAATTAAATCAGTCCTACCTAAGCCTTTCTCTTCTGTTGAAATTGAATTAAACTGAGCGATTATATTGTCAGCTATAGCTTTTTGAGAGTCGATCAAATTATCATAAGACTGAATAAATGTCGCGTCAGTATTAGAATTCAAATCTGCCAACGAAGTAGTGGACATTTTAATCGAGCTCAAATACTTAGAGCAAATTTCAAAAGCGCGCCAAAAATCTATACCTAGAATAACAGAAGTTTCAACCTCGGGGACAACATAAGCTTGCAGAATGTGCAATTGATCCTGGAATAAAATTGAAACATTGATATAACCAATACTATTTAGAGATTGACCACCAGCAGCTACCATATTGATGCGATCATTTGTATGCAGAGTGCAGTCTACAAGGTGTTTATGGAAATTATTTCCTAAAACAGTGACTGCAGCACCAGAATCCAATAAGCCGCAGGCGTCAATATTATTGATTTTAATATTAACATAGGGACGAGAATCGTTTGAAGGTTTAGTGTTCAGAATTGTAGAAATTTTATAAGAAGAGCTAAAGGTTCGTATAAAATTAAGCCAAGACTCCCAGTCTTGCCTATCAAAATTGCTACAATTCTGGTCTACTAGTTTTTTGACGTAGAAGACTTTTTCTTATGACAGTCAGGACAATCAGGAGTTTTGACGTCCTTCTTCCCACATTTGAAGCACACGATATCGCGTGGAGCCTTGCATTGGCGCAAATGGTGCGAGTTAGTGCGACACCTTGGACAATAAGGTTCCTTTTTAGTAGAGGCGACTGCATTGATATTAGTTTGAACTTTATTATTGTGATTCCTATTATGGTTGTATCTATTATGATTATTAGTGTAGTTATTGGGTTTATTAGAGTCCTTATCGGCATTGTATGCAAACTCTGGAGCGAGAGTACCAGACGAAACCTTGGGTGGCTCCTGAAATTGACAAAGACGTGCCTGTATCGCTTCAAAGTTCCTACATAATTTACGTAGATCGTCGATGCTAGATATCTGGGCAACTGAGGCTAAAGTGCTTGCATAGCAGGGCCTGATATTATGAAGGAGGATTTCTAAACGATCCGCTTCTGGTATAGGTTTAGACAAACGCGAAAACATACCTTGCATAATAGAGAGGTATATAGTGATATTTTCACGTTCCCCTTGAGTACGAGAACGGATTTCTGAAACCAACCTATAATCATAGTCAGTCAAGCCAAAATCTTCCTTTAGTAGGATTGCTAGTTCAGTCCATGAGTTTACCCTATCCTTTACCGCACGATACCAATGAAGGGCATCACCTTGAAAAATTTCTAAAGCATAGCTAAGGACTTTTGACGAAGGAATGTTACGAGCCTCCATAAATTCGTCAACACGTTGAATAAAAGAGCGCACGCATGTATTGCCATTGTACTTTAAGCGTGATAGTTCAGAGGCAGCGCGATCACAAGTCACATTGATTACACTCTGCGCATCCGGTGCAGTACGTATGGTCTCAGTAGAAGCAATATTTAAGCTTGAAGAAGCACTAGCAGTAGACTTAGTTTGCAAAGCAGTACACTTGAGCGCGAAGGCTTTATAAGCTGCGACTATATCCTCAAACTCTTTCTTATACTCATCGCCACGATCTATCCTCTCAATTCGGTTATATAAATGATTGAGCATATTCTGTGTTCGCATAAGTGAAGAAGCACTGGGATCCTCTGCATTCAAATTAGTTTGAATTTTTGTCAGAACATCCAAACAACCCTTCAAGTCTTGCCTAATATCAAGTGAAGATTCTAAAATATGTTCGGATGGATACTCAGTCCCTAACTTGACTATTTGTCTGCGTAACTCCTCTACAGAAGATGCTGGAGTAGCGCCTCGTATACGGACCTCATAATCTAACTCAGATTTTTGGAGTGATAAAAACTTAACAGGCAACATGTTATAGCAGTGTGAATAAACTGAACTGTTGAATAAGTGATGCACTGAATAAAACTAAAGCTCGCCGTTCTGTTACAAAGTAAATGAATGAAACGTATGGTTTTATGAAATGAAGAATGAAGTGAAATATAAAATAAGTGCAAAATCAAAGAAAAGAAACTACTAATGTGTACGAAGCAGTATTATAAAGAAAGGAACAATAAAACTTGTGATACAAAATTCACAAAATAAAAAAAAAAAACGCAAAACCTTTTTAAAAAAATACAGTGTCAAATGTACAAATGACAAATTTAGGTATTAACAACAAATAAAAAAGAATATGCAATCCAAGTACTTACGTACACCTTAGTAGCTTATTATAATAGAAAACCAAAAAAGTACGTTTTACAAAAAAAAACTACCACCAACATGCATAAACAAAAGAAAAAAAAACAAAGGAAGAACCAACTAGAATCAGCTGTATTAACCACGGATAAAGGGCGCCAGTGTCCCGATAGCAAAAAGTCCGGACTTTATAAAAGTCCGGATTTTTAGAAAATCCGGAATACAAAAAGAAAACACGGAATAAACTATAAGAAATTTTAATTAAATAATTATATAGGGAGCCAGAAGGGCTATAATATTAATTAAGGTCTAGCCTAGGATTGCCGGAGGGGCTTAAAAAATGGGTTCGTTAATTTTCCTACAGACGGCTGATTCTAGCGGTTAAGAAAGTCTTCTCCTTGTTTTTCCTCTTCCCCAGTACTGTCCTTTTAGTGCGCCGCGAGTGTAGCAGCAACCCGACGGCGAAGGCAGTAAGTGCTGGATGTCCAAGTCAGAAGGGGGGCAGCTCGTGAGAAGTCCGGCCGGAGACGAAGACTAGGGTGGACTTTGAACCCTGGAATGCGCATACAAGCACGGCATTACAGCCAGGTCCTCGCAGGGTGACGGGCTCCCACGGCAGCACAAAAAGCTAAAGCACTAAGTGTTCATGATGCCGTGGAAGTCACAATCAGAACGGGAGGTGAAAATGAAAAATGAAAATAAAAGAGAATGTGAAAGTGACATTATGATTTGCTAGAAATAATAAATAGTGAGATGAAAGAAATGAAGCTAACAGTAGGTAATGCAAAGCCTAGCCCGTGTACAATGTAAAGGGATGACATGGCAAGAATGAAAAATACAATGTCATTCTTCGAGCATGAGAATGAGTGTCTATAGCCTACATTACCAATCAGTGCAACACTTACCCAACAGGGGTTTAATATCACTCACTAGAAGTTAAAATAAAAATGTTCAATTGAGAAAATTATGCAGTGACGGCGGCGAACAAGACGGCTCTTAGCAAGTGTAAAATGGCGGCGTCGCTGTGTCTGTCTAGTCCGTCTCCTGCGCAGTGGCGACTCGGCAAGTTTTGCGAGACCATAAACAATGCCTCGGAGCGTTGTGAAGTTAGTAGCGTGTTGACGAACTTATCTATGGCCGATAGCATCTTAGTCGATTAATCGAGTCATAAACACCAATTAAATAAAGATTATAAATAATATTGAAATAGGTAACGAGTTACGTTACACCCAGCGGTTATCGGTTCTTCGCGATATATGGCCGGCCCACTGCCACTTCAGTTTGCTAATTCTCTGAGCTATGTCGATGACTTTAGTTCTCTGTCGGATGAATTCGTTATGAATCCTATCCTTCAGAGAAACTCCGAGCATAGCTCTTTCCATAGCTCGCTGAGCGACTTTGAACTGGTGTACCAACCCTATCGTGAGTGTCCACGTCTCAGCTCCGTAGGTCATGACTGGTAGGACGCACTGATTAAAAACTTTCGTTTTCAAACATTGCGGTATGGATGACGAGAAGACTCGACGTAGTTTTCCGAACGCTGCCCAGCCTAGCTGGATCCTCCTCTTGGCTTCCTTCTCGAAATTGTTTTTACCCAACTGCAAAATCTGCCCGAGGTAAGTGTACTCAGAAACAATTTCGAGAAGGTGGCCATGTACGATCACCGGTCTTGGATCAATGTGGCCATTGATCATGATTTTGGTTTTATCCAAATTCATGCCAAGACCGATACATCGGGAGGCTGAAGCTAGACTGTCCAGCATCCGGTTCAGCTCCTCTAGCGACTCCGCCATTAAGACTATGTCATCAGCGAATCGCAGGTGTGAGATGTACTCGCCGTTTATGTTGATGCCCTTGTCTTTCCAGTCCAGCGTCTTAAACATATCTTCCAACGCGCTCGTGAACAGTTTCGGGGATATAACATCCCCCTGCCTCACTCCTCTGCGCAGTTGGATCGGTTTAGTCTGCTGGTCCTGTACTCGGACACTCATCGTAGCGGCTTCGTAAAGACATCTCAGCACCTCGATATAACGATAGTCTACTTGGCATCGCTGTAAGGATTGTAGAACAGCCCAGGTTTCAACGGAGTCAAAGGCCTTCTCATAGTCCACAAAGGCCAGACACAGGGGCTGATTATACTCTTCGGACATCTGTATAATCTGCCTCACTGTGTGAATGTGGTCTATGGTACCATATCCTCCGCGAAACCCAGCCTGCTCCGGTGGCTGAAACTCGTCGAGTCTCCTAGCGAGACGGTTCGATATAACTCGTGAGAATAGCTTATAGACGTGACTTAGGAGCGAGATGGGTCTATAATTTTTAAGGAGGGTTTTATCTCCCTTCTTAAAAAAGAGCACCACTAAACTCCCACTCCACGCCTTTGGAGTTCTCCCACTGTGAAGGACGGCGTTGAAGAGGCTCTGTAATTCCTGTATAACAGGGTATCCTCCAGCTTTTAAAAGCTCTAATGTTATTCCGTCCTCATCGGGGGCTTTTCCATTTTTAAGCTGCCTCAGAGCTAACACAATCTCGTCTTGACTGATGTCTGGCAGTTCGTCGGTATAGTGGCGTATCAAGGTGGCTCTAGAATCGTGGCCGTCTCGTTGGGAACGGGGAGCATAAGCAGCGTATAAACGGCCATAAAAGTCCTCTATCTCGGCCGATATCTCCGGCTTCGACAATACGGTCCTTCCGTCGTGCGTTGTAAGCTTTGTCAAGTGGCTCCTGCCAAGCTGCTGAGTGAATACTTTGGACCCTCGGTTTCGCTCTATCGCCTCTTCAATGAGGCGTGCATTGGAGCTCCGAAGGTCGCGCCGTACCATCTTCGCAATTCGCTTGTTCAGGTCTGACCTTTCTGACGAAGTCGCTTGGGTGGTTTCCCGTCTTTTTGTCATCAGCCCAAGAGTCTCATCCGAGAGTTTGGACTTCTTACCAGTACGCTGCTTTTTGCAAAACTTGATGCCCTCGTCCCTCAAAGTTTCGACCAGATTGTGTAGGGTCTCGTCAGCGTCATCAGTGGGTTCCAAGGCAGCGAATCTATTCCCGAGAAGCTGCTGAAACTTCTCGGTGCCCGCCAGGATTCTGATTGGGTTCGGTCGGAGCGTGGACTTCATCAGACGGTTTCTTTCAAGCTTCAAATTTATATTCAGAGAGCCTCGAAGGAGTCGGTGATCAGATCCGGTATTGAACCTGTTGATCACTGAGACATCTCTGAATATATGCTTGCTATCCGTCATGATGAAGTCGATCTCATTTTTAGTCACAGAATCGGGACTCCGCCATGTCCACTTCCTTTGGGGCCGTTTCTTAAAGAAAGAGTTCATTAAGAACAGCCCCTCCTTCTCAAGGAAGTTGACAAGCATTTGTCCCCTGTGATTTCGAACACCAAAACTATGCGGGCCTATTCGGGATTCGTTGCCATTCTGGGTTCCCACCTTGCCGTTAAAGTCCCCCATAACAACGTTGAAGTGAGCCTTGGTGGTGTGATGTAAGGCTTTGGATATGTCTTTGTACATATCCTCCACTTCATCATCCGAGTGTGTCGAGGTCGGTGCGTAAACCTGAATGACCTTCAAGCTGTAGCGCTTAGACAGCCGAAGGATCAGGTACGCTACCCTGTTCGACACACTGGAGATTTCTTCCACGTTGTTAGAGAGGGCCTTATTGACGAGGAAACCTACGCCACCCTGGGATGTTTTATCACCCTCGCGAAAGTAGAGAAGATGGCCCGAGTCTAGGGTTACGGTGTCCTCCCCCTCTCTACGGACTTCACATAACCCTAGAATATGCCATTTAATGTTCTCTAACTCCACTTCCAACTGCGCTAGATGGTGATCAAGCCTCAGAGTGCGTCCGTTAAACGTTGCCAGGGTCAGTTTGTGTGGTGGATGGTAGCCTGGGGTAGCCCGGAGATTCTTCGCACCCCCTGCCCCGCCGTTACCATGGCCGCTACCATGGCCAGGAATAGCGAGGCGGCCGGGAACTGGGGGCCATTTTATGGCTGGTTTTATCATATGGGGGATATTGCCCATAATCCCCACGCTGGGCATGCGGGTTGGGGATCGCAGTCCAGTGAGATTGTTCTGCAGAGGGCGCTGCTGCCCGCCCCCCGGTGTGTGTTTCCCTTAGTCACCTCTTACGACACCCACGGGAAGAGTTGGGGTGGTGAAATTCTACGCCGGCACCACACGGCGGAATAATAAAAATATTGAATATTTAGCGCAAATATTTGAAGAATGTTTATAAGTCTTTTGTTTCCGTGAACCCGTTAAAACGTTTGCTGCAATACAACGCGATAGCGATGGAATTTTCTGTAAATAAAAACAAAAGGTAATATAGGTTTGAAAAAACGTGATAGTATTGTGCCGCACACCGATGTACCCGATGTACCGTTACGTAACTAGGGCTGGCGAAAACGCATAAATATTAAATCACCTATCCTCTGGTATTTGTTGCTCCAGAATGTTATGGGATACTCGTACGATGGAGCTTAGCGTTCTTACAAAACAACGGGTTTTCTTTCCTAACAACCACCAAAAATTGGAACCGGTTCCAAAAATAATATTCTGAAATCCGGTTCCAGCGGCATACCGGAACCGGATTTCAGAAATTTGAACCGATTCCGATTGTGCCTGCCCTACCCACTACCCAGAAATCGGACTAAAAAGGCTGACGATGAAACGATAAACAAAGAAATAAAACTGCTGATTTTTGATTTTTTTATGCATTTTATAAGGAACTCGAATGGAACTAGGTCAGCAAATAAAATCCATAAACTTTTATCGAGTCATGGATCTTCCGGAGTAACAAATTCTATTCCAACACCTAATGGCGTAGTATATAGATTTATTTTACAAAATAGATACAATCAAACCTAGTTACATTTCTATGCCGGAGTTTTGTAATCGAACAGTGCCTACAATATAGGTTTTCTTATTGAGTCCGCGCGCGGCAAGCTACGAAAATAAACTACGCTTTACACAACTATAGAAAATCTTCTGAAACATCTACGTATGTAGTGCATATTCGCAAATTGTTCGTTTAAATTTTTCACCGAAGCCGAGATCGTCTTCTACACAACGACAACATTGAGGCAATACATTTAAATCTATAATCATCTAACTATAATAAAATGCTCTTCTGAACAAGATATATCTAGCTACATATTAGAAAAACGAATGTGGAGCGAGAATACAATGCCTATAAAGTTATAATACCTGAAAGCAAGCTGAGTATATTTCTGGATGCCAAACTGTGGCCCGACGGCATTACATTCAGGCGCTACGTTTACTTTAAAAAGCGTTACGGTGAGTGCACAAAAACATAATGGATTGCAAACTTATTAAGGTACACATTTCACTGCAAAAGTGTGAAGCGGTCGTCACAGTGTGTAAAAGAGCTATGTGACATGTCATACAATTTACTTTATCCTCTAGCGGATAAAAACCGCTCAGATATCGAATAGGAAAAACTCATTCCACAGCATCAATTTAAATTCACAATTTTCTAACAAATAATAACGAATCTAACTGAAAAATAATAATAAGGAAATACTAGAAAATAAAGAAGTCTGTACTACGATCTTCCTCGACCTAGCACAAAAGCCTTTGACAAAGTCTGATAATGCAGGCCTACTAATAAAAGTAAAATATATATTACCAAAAGAATACGCATACAATATAATTAAATCAATTAACTATTATCTAATAGAGCCTTTAAATGAAATAAAGGGAATCAAAACCCCTGCTTTGATTCTCTTTAGACAGATAGATAGAAAGATAGACATTTATTTCATCTTAGTTTTCATTAGTGCCACAAAGAAGTGTATTAGGTCCCTATACCATTTCTATACATACGAAATCCCTCAACACAAAAACAACACCATCGCAAATATTGCTCACGACACTGCTATCATATCCACGGGAAGAACGCAGGGCAACCGATAAGGTTCAAGTTGTGGTTAATAAAATTTACAACTGGATCCTTACCTTGCGCATAAAATTAAATGAAACGAATTCGTTTATTATTTAATGAAGTTTAAATCAAATATTGTTTAAGTGCCATTAGAATTAGAATCGGTCATAGTCATATTAGACTAGCTTTGAATTTATTGTTCCGCCCGAAAATTTAGTGTTCTTCAGAAGCTACTCGTTTCTGCAATCCCTGCCTGCAAGGTCGAAGTGTAGGTCGTGGTGTAGAAGGTACGAAAGTGAGTACTAAAATAGGAATTCAAGTACAATTTAATGATAATTATAGGCCTTAAAAATCACATCAATTGAATCTTAAAAATAAAAAGAAAAAGACGCGAATCGTTGTTTTCTGAATTTTGCCTTAAAAATTTAGCAATAAGTATATCATTATCAACGAAAAAAAAATTTTTTTATAAAAAAGAAATTGAATTTATCATCTTTCTTAAAAGATTTTTGGTATAAAATCATTTGCAACGATATGCTAAATGAAATAATTTATGATTTTTGTGGTGGTCAAACTGAGTAGTACAGTAAGCTTCAGAGAAAAGGACCCACCCCGTTTTAAAACATTAATCTTTGCATGTCGCCACTGTCGAGCCAAGACAACATGCAAAATATCAAATCTAACAAAATTTATTTTACATTATCGGAATTACCACAACCAAAGGTTTGAACCAGGGTCACATCGGGCCACCTGCACTCTAAGCCGCTTTGTTAACCACCCGGCTATCGTGATTCTTACGTCAGTCAGTCGGTGAAATTAAGACTCATTTGTTTAGCAGATGTGATGGTAGAATATATTGTTTGCTACTGATTGACTGATATTGAATTTTAAAGTTACCCTCAAAGCAAATGAATAATTATTTGCTATTGCGGGTTGACTTTAAAACTTCATTACTTGTTGTGCAAATCTGTCGTTAATAAAGGTGTTATGGTGTTATGCGATGTCTATTTCTGTTTTGAAACAGTTATAATAATGGTTTGATTAACAACTTTTATAAAAACCAAAATTGCGGTTCGCTTGGAACAAGAACACAGTATACAGACGATAAAATATAGGCAGATATGGGCACTACGGTAAGATTATTGTTTGTTGTAAATATTGCTAAGCTATTGTTGCAATCATGTCACATTACAAGATACTAACAAAATGTGTTTATATTGTATTTCTTAATAAATCATTACAAAGAAAAACTGTTCGGAGATGGATATAAAGGTGATGTGAACTGTGATCGCCAAGGCCCTCGCCCAATGGCTTTTTATTAATGAATCTGAGCAATACCGTAATATGAGGGAAGTTCACTCAGAGGATCCCTTCAAAACTACGCCTTCAGTGCTGAAACTTTCGGAGTGTCACTGAGCACTGTCGACGACATCTCTTTATGGAGAAAAGTAAGGGAGAGGATAAATCCTAAAAACATATTAGACCTCAGAACAAGGCTAAGAGGGCCTAACACTAGGTAAATAACATTATTATTCATGTTATAAATATGTGTATAAATATGGTGTGTATGATATTGTTGACATTTTTACTAAGATTATTGCAACAGATATAAAAAGGTTTATTGTTTGTAGGTTACTGTGGACGGATGTCATCCAGGCGAGCTAGGGGAAACTGTCGGCCGCATGAACAGTGACCGATGCCTTGAAGTTTTGAAGGACGTAACGTTGCCGTCTATGCATGTCGCATATCCTGAAGGTCAAATATACCTAGTTCAGGATAATTCTTCAGTTCATCGGTCCCGAACCGCCCAAGACTGGTTGAAGGCCAAGAAAGACATAACGGTGTTTGAGTGGCCGGCTAAAAACCCGGACCGAAATCTAATAAAAACCTTGTGGGGTCAGATGATTTTAAACTGTGATTTTAGTGAAATTATAATCATCTATTTCTTATTTTTTTTCAAGTAGTTTTGTGTTAACGATACACCATCTGACCTCGCATAGTTTTCTTATGTTATGTTATGTTTAAAGGGTTATCAAAAATAGTGAAAAGAGAAAGATATAAATTGCTTAACTGTTACAGTTAGCATGTTGGTTCTTACTCTGATTCACATGCAAAGATATTCGATTTGGTTTTGTGAATAAGTATATAGGTTTAAGTAATTAATTACCTAAGTAAGCATAATAATTAATATAATAAATTTGTTACTCATTTACTATTATGGTTTTTAAATATTTGATGTGTAATAATTTTTATTAAATAAAGACTATTATGACAAGTATGTAAATAATTCGAGAAATAAATAAATATTGTTTATACACCATATTTTTGTATACACTTACTTAATACCTTCTCAATATAAGTTTTCTAAAATAATACAATAACCGCCAATAACTAACAAAAGCTGAAAGCAAAAATAAAGCAACAAAAAGTGAATAGTTAATACTAATTGAAATATCCGAACCCGGGACCTACAGCATTCCAGGCAGGTGTCTTAACCGCTTAGCCACCACTTCTTATTAGTCATTCAACTTAAATCTTAAACAGCTCGATGTCATTATTAGGGGTGTATCCTTTTCTCTGACGCTTACTGTACTTACTGAGT
The DNA here is from genome assembly GCA_963931895.1 of Eupithecia pulchellata. NCBI lineage: Eukaryota > Metazoa > Arthropoda > Insecta > Lepidoptera > Geometridae > Eupithecia > Eupithecia pulchellata. Next base: position 1,702,214 of record OZ007551.1, on the reverse strand, counting down.
CAAACTGATACTTGTTTACCAGGGTCAGAATTAAGCAATTGCTTTTCTATGAATTTTCTCCAGATTTCTTTCTTCTTCAATGTAATTAATTTAATCATTAATCTAAATAAATTATTATTAGAACTCACATAAAAAAAAGTTATGAGCATTCAAATTCATTCCGCAGTGACTTTATGCGCAACTGTTAAAAATAATTAAAACTGAATAAAAGATAAAGTATTACAGCTGCAGCAGTGATAATCCAAAATGTGGTTAACAATCTTTGGAACCACTCTATGACCAGTCCACAAGCTTCATAGTAGTTAAAGCAGTTGTTCCCTTTTTTCTTTGTAAATCAATTCATTGACATCTAGTCAGATTATAGATTTGCAACCGTTCTTGTTATGATTATTATTAGGTTAAAAAGATGCGTATGTGCATAAAATCACCAGTCCTACACGTTCGTTTCAGGTTTTATAAGAGGTTCAGGTATAAAAAGTTATCACTTAGTAATTATTAATCCGATATCGGCGATTCTCAATGATCCCTTCATGGTACACACACACAGGCAAATATCTATCTTGAAATTGGATTTAAAGCAACCTTCTCGATACAAACATTTTTTATATTGAGTGGACAACTATAGACCGTACTTGTAGTTTCCCCGTAGTGTTGAAACAAGGGAATAAATAAATCGACTACATATACCTCTACATACATACTTAGGTAAATATCAACATCATCAACATCACCAGCCTATAATAGTCCACTGCTGGACATAGGTCTCCCCTAATGAGCGCCATAGATGGCATCATTATTTGGGGGTTATTGCCCATAATCCCCACGCTGGGCATGCGGGTTGGGGATCGCAGTTCAGTGTAGTTGTTCTGCAGAAGGCGCTGCTGCCCCCCGCTGTGTTTCCCTTAGTCGCCTCTTACGACACCCACGGGAAGAGTTGGGGTGGTGAAATTCTATGCCGGCACCACACGGCAAAATACCTCTATATAATATATAATATAATAGGTAAATATAGTGGTTGGTAACCTCATAACCCTCCTACGGTACGAGTAGGCGGGTAATGAGAAGTGAGCGACCCATGATAATACAAAGCTTCACAAGTGAAATCTCGGGAGTGCAGTCACCCCCTGACTACCGCTGCTCTCCGTCAGGGTACAGGAAGATTACTTCACACCACGAGTGTTTACTTTTATTGTAATACAAACAAAAATCAACAACACAAAAAAACAAATTATTGAAGATCGAATTGCCGCCTTCTCACTTTTTTTTAACAACAACGTTCTTTTCTTAATTTTTTCTTTAACAGCTATTCTACACTTTCTGCCATGGTTTAATAGAAATCTGATAGCTGTCAGTTGAAAACGATTCAGCCAGCATTATTATTTACTGTCGAGCGCTCCTCAGGCAATTTCAGACCTACATACTTTACAAGTAAGAAAAAGTTTTTATACACCTTACGCGTTGTTTTACATTATATACCATTTCATCGGATGTTGGGCAAGGTGATCTCTTCAACTCGTCCGACAACCGTCGGGCGCCCCGCCCCGCGCCGCCGCCGCGCCGCGCCGCATCATAATGACGGACTACATTAGGACGCTGAAGAATTCGGTAGCCTAGGCACAGGGTGCGGGGCACGGGGTACAACATCGACCGAGCTTCTTGGCTCGGGGCCAGGACTGACAAACAGCCACTTTCAATTCAGGCAGTACCGAGCACGAATTGTACCAACTTCGCGATTTAAAACTAATCACTTCTCTATGAAATTGGGGACAAATACTTGAATTACCAAGGCCGGTGGAAAAGTAGGATCGCTAGTGTAGATATAGATATCGCGAGATCGATTGTAGCCAACGGTGTGTAAGAATTTCATGAGGGACATAAACAAAGAGGTTTCAAGAAGACTTTCCACTAAATTTAAGCAGCGCGGGCTATTGTTAGGCCTAACAGATGACTGACACACGATTAACGTGGTTACATAATACGATGATTTGTGCAATAGCAGGAACTATTCGCCAATAAACCCGGCTTTCTGCGGTCAGTCCGCCTCCCCAAACGCCGTCGCGTCGGGTATGAAAATTTAGTCCGTTTCTGCTTCAATGGAAACCCTAATTTTGTAAGCTTAGTATAAATAATGAACTGGGGTGTTTAACACGAACGCTCTAGAAGGTGGATCGTCATTGATACCGGTATCAATGATGTGATGATCCACACACCTACTAGAGCGTACGTATGCAGCATTTACAATACCTTAAGACAAAAAAATAATTATATACCTCTCTACAGAGTTTTGTACACTGATCAAACTAAGGTACTTTCATCTAAAACTCTTTTCGATAAAATAGACTAACATTTTTGCAAGATTCGAATTACGCCAAGGTAACTGATTGATGATATAAATAATAAATAATGCCGGACAATCCACACAGCAACATCCAGCCCCAAGCTAAGCAGAGCTTGTGTTATGGGTACTAGATGACTGATATATATATATGTAATACAATATTATTAAATAGATAGATATTTTTTTATTATACATAGAAAACAACCAGAACCCCTGAACAAATATCAGCAGATCGTACAAATATTTGTCCCGAGGCGGGAATCGAATCCGCAACCTCCTGCGTCGCAGGCGGACCTTGGCCCACCGCGCCACAGTGGTCGTCAAAGTATTTTGCTAATATCTTGCGGTAGGCGCGCCGATTGCAATAACTCGCGAACCTCAAGGAGTTCAATTACGGAGCCATGAAGGAAAGCCCACCTAATGCTGAAAATTCGTTTAACAACGACATGCTTTCCTCTTATCTTCAGATAATTGGGGAAGAAGTTAGACAGACTAACTGCTGCCTGCGCACCACTCTGCCGCAGTGTGGACCTCTGGAGCGAGGCGAGCCTTCGATGCTAAGCCGTTCACGCGTAAGCTGGCAAACGATCATTTTCGAGGCAATCTTTTTTTTATAATTAATTTTAGTTAAAAAAAGTTACATATTTAATCTTATAGCTTCTTCAATCCTAAAATAAAGTTTTATCTAGACACTAATGGTGATTACAAGGCGTTGAGCCTTTGAGTCGTAGCAAAAGCAAACGACGCCATGAAATATAGCGCCATGGTTTTATTATTGAAGTTTTTGTAAGAATCTCAAAAGTTTTTTGAAAATATTTTAGCCTATGTTCATCACAGAAAATTTAGGATTGTAATGGTGAAAGAATTTTTCAAATTGGTCCAGGAGTTCCCGAATTCAAACAAACAATCAAATCTTTTAATATTAGTATAGATAGACAGCTGTAGTATACAAGCATATATGCAATGGAAAGCTAATCTCCGCAAGAACGTGGATGAATTGTGTCGTTTTTAGGGTATCGAGATCGTTTTGGTATTTCGATTAGTGTCTATTTACAACTTTGCAGAAATTTTCAGAGCGATCCATCTGAAATGGACTCGGCATTTGTAGATAATGGATCGAACTTTACAGAAAAATATAGAAAAGTCAGTAAAAAAACCTTTTGAAAAATTGTAAAAGAACTAATTCTCGAAGGTCATTTATTTTCGTTGTTTGGACATTTCAAAATAGGTTTTACTAAGTTTCATACATTAAAAAGAGTCGAAAAATTTACTAATTTTCCAATTTTAATACCTATAGAGGTAGTATTTATATGTAAAGATCGACAACCCTCGGCGCGCAGGTTGCACTTGACCTTGTTGTTTCGTTTTCTGTACCTAAATGTATGTTTAGTACATAGTGTTATAGAAGAACCACCATACAAACACGTATACTTTTAATGGCTTGATGCCAGCATGACTCATTCAAAAGTCTACCTAGAAACGTAAGTGGTATAAGGACTCTACACACCGAACCTGCCCGCCGCGCCGACACAGCCTGACGGGTTGGGGTCACCGCCGCCCGGCCAGTTGACAAAACAATATCAGCTGCCAACAATAAAGGTGTCTGCGTAATGAACTGCAATGTCGCACCAACACGCCATGCGCTGTGTCAGCAGTTGCTGTGTATTTAATTCATAAAGAGTCCTGTCGACAACGTTGTTACATGGCGACTTCGGTGTTTGATTATTGTTGTGTCAACTTGAAAGCCAAATACGCTGCCGCCGCGCCGGCGCCGGCGCCGTAGCCGATCGAGAAGGTCGGAGTGTGTGTGCAGACTGCATTATTGCGACAAGCCGAGATATTCAGGAAGGGCGTCGGTACAGTGCATCTAATGCAAATGGACAGCAGTTTATACAGCAGCAGCAGAGGAATGACGTCGCGTAGATGCTATACCTATTGATTTCAATAAGTATGGTATTATACCTCTATAGGTACCTACCTATATACTTACTTATCGAAATAATATCGTACAGTAAAAGTTAAGAAGCCGAGTTTAGTTTTAGCCTTTCAAAGTTACTAAATGATTTTTATATGTCTGTAGATAATATAATAATAATCATAATAATATAATTTTGATGAGAAATTGTTTAATTTTAATTCCATTTTATCCTTGGAATGTTTTTCGATTCCATGATCTCGGACCAGATAGTGGCTCGATCCATTGAGATGCGTGGGGCCGTACGTAGCCAATTATTAGAGTATAGAGGGTATCGTAGAGAATATTGCAAAGGAATATGAAAGAAAAAAAAACTAGGTTATTGTGGTGGCTGGATAGATGGATTGGGTAATATATGAGGAGAGCCATAAACACAGTGTCATCATAAACAGTTAAAAGGCAAAGGAGTGCTTGCCGAATGCAGTCTGGCTGGGTTCGTAAAAGAATGGAAGGGAACGACATCAGCGCACGACTGAGGGGTATCGAGAGGTGCGGAGCCGAGTTCACCGTCGCGAAGACTACCTGTGGCACTCGGTACCCGCGGTGTCGCTACTCACCAATGTAATCAATAAAGAATCCAGGACAATCCATACAGCATCATCTACCTCCAAGCTAAGGAGAGCTTGTGTTATGCATACTAGAGGTACACTATTGATATATAATATATAATACAATATATTAAATAGAGAGATATTTATAACTATACATTGAAACGACCTGAACACCCTTTACAAATCTGCAGATTGTACAAACATTTGTTCCAAGGCGATACTATCATCCATCGCGCCGCAGAGATACATAAATTTTATGTACCTATTTTTTTTATAGACATTGTTATAAATTATTATTTAAATTACGAATTAATGTTTGACCACTTTCAAGACGTATCTTCGTCTCACAAAACAGTTTATTGGTTAATGTTCGGACATTAACTAGAATCAGATAGTATTTGCTGCGGAGCAACACACCTGTTTTTACGTTATAAAAATTAATACGATACCTTACCAGTAATAACGTTGTTTCAGATCTACAAATACATTTAATTTTATACATACAAACAAAATTGCACCCTGCTCCATTTACTTGTTTCAGACTTATCTCCGCCCGCTCAGTTCGGAGTGAAGATACTCTGATTCAGAAGTACCTGCTATAGAGATCTCGAGGCGAGACGAGACGCGGCGCCGCAAGGTCATGCTTCAAGCATGACCTTGCGGCTCGCCCCGCGTCTGACACGACAAGCATGATGCTTGTCATGTCATGTCAATACATATATCTATCAGGAGTAAATTAGCACCTACCGCGGTCAGTTCTAATAAAATAGCGATATTGTTCATATTAAGAAGGTAGAAAATGATGCAGTGTATCCATCTATCGAAAAACAGAAGGCATGAAATTCTAGGACATAAGTTTGTAAATAGTTAATTGAAGACATGAGTGGATGAAGGTGTTATGTCGCATTTTTTGAATTTTTGCTTTTTCATCGTCAATGAGGTATTTAAGTCACTACAAAAGTCGTGGCACCTTCAGATTTCATACTTTTAAGCTGAACGATGAGAAAAATAATGGATGAAGGGGTTATGTACACAAAAAGCTAATCTTCTTAGTGGAAGAAAGTGTTATGGGCACTTAACACCCGACTTCAATAATACATCACAAAATAATGTAATGGAAGAAAGTGTTATGTGCGTACATAGCTCCTTCATCCGTGATTTAACTTATCAAAATAGACAAAACGGTTTTTTTTAATATGGATGAAAGGTGTCATGTTCTGTTCATAACACCTTCATTAATATTTCAACTTGTTTATTTACGAAAGTTTTATGCAAATATTAACGGTCAGTCTTGATAAAAAAATTAATGAAGTAAGTAAAATATTTTTCTGAATGCTTTTGCTAAAACGGTTTGACAAAAATGTCTCGAGGAAAGAAAATGGTAAGTAGATGTTATATTAAAACTAAGTGAAAATGACATTATAAATAAAAGTGCTCAAGAGAATAAAGTAAATAACCTCAAAATTTATGGAGAAATTTGTAAGTAATGTTTTGTTTCGAAACTATTTTTTTTACCCCTGACGCAAAAAGAGCGGTGTTCTAAGTTTTACGTGTTTATGTATCTGTGTGTGGCTGTGTATGTGTCTGTCTGTGGCACCGTAGCTCCCAAACGGATAATCCGATTTGATTGCGGTTTTCTTCAATATAAAACCTTGTTTGTCGAGATGATTCTTAGCTATGTTGACTACCTCGGTGGCGCGGCGGGCAAAGGTCCGATGCAGGAGGTTGCAGGTTCGATTCCTGCCTCGGGACTAATGTTTGTACGATCTGTAAATATTTGTTCAGGGTGTTCTGGATGATGTTTTCTATAAGTATAGTAATAATAAAAAATATGGGGTATTTGAAATTTAATATTATTCCTTAACCATCAATCTTTTGAAAGGATACGAATGTTAGTTCACTAACGTGGAGTTAAGTAAAGTCACAATCCTTGCGACTAAGGTATTTTGCTTGTGTATACGGTACGGTGTGTATTTTGGAATAAAAGTATATGTAGATATCTATTCCCGATCAATATCGTGAAATAATTTGTAAGGCGTCAAGATTAAATCAAGTTATTAATATGGCTGGGCATTTCAGGAAAATCAGCTGTTTGCAAGAAAAACTGAATCTGGTAAATAGGAAAAAAGATATTAATACGGCCAAAGTCAATTTCAGAGATGGTATTCGTTAGATACGTGGAAGAATTTGGTTCGTATCTAAATAAAGTGACCTATGATATGATGACAACCTCTAAAAAAGTGAATATACCTACTAAAAAGAAACTCTAGACCAGATGATTTTCTTATAGAACGGGTTACAGATAACTATGGCACGATAAAAACGGAGAAAAAAGATGATATTAAGGAACAACTGAAATTTGTAAAGGCGGAATATCGTTATTTCTACGAAAATATACTAAAAAAATTATTATATTTTAATTTTAAGTGAACTTTTAGTGTATAAAACACGTTCATACACTATTCTTGTTTTATTTACACGACTAACATGTTTGTGAATGAAGGTGCTATGTACGTTTTTTTGTATAAATGACCCACTTATATATATTTTTTTTTTCAAATAGTAATAATATACAAGTGAATACATAATTACCTATAATTTTTGTAAATCTCAGCATCATAACTCAAACACTATAATTTCTACACCTAAAAAACCTTAAATGCAATTTTTCTCCATTTTTTGTTTTTGTTGCATAACACCTTCATCCACTCGTGTCTTCAATTATTCTTTGTAAAAATTTAGAATACTCTCACTCAAGCACTCGCATGGTTGTAATGATTTATTTTTTATCATAGCGAAACATGTCATGTCATGCAAAGCGGCATGTTCCATTTTTTTCTTGTTTTAATTAGATAAAATAAAGATGTTTATGTATTTATCTTATACATATTAATGTATCTAAACAAGCTGACATGCTCGCCGTTTCATTTTGTGGCTCTAGCAGGTAATCAGCTACTGCGCGTTTCCCGTAATATCATTTGTTTTGAATTTGAAGCATATCGTGCCATACGTTACATTACAAACTTGCTATACAAATGCCACACTAAGAATCTGAAAGTCGAAACTCTTACTTGCCCATTTCAAGAGAAATGTTATATAAAATGTTTAATTTCAAAAATTCCTAAAATATAACTTTTTTAAAAGTGAGATATTAAATCAAAGGTACTTATCAATTTAGACAGCTCAAAACCGTTTATTAAAATTGAAAATTTACCAAACCAAATTCAATTTATCTCCGAAGTTAGCGATACCACTATAGTACTTGTAGGTATACAAAATCGCCAAAAGTTTAAATCCCGAGGGTTCGAGTGTAACCGCGCGCGTTACACTCGCTCTTGACGGATATTGTTTGGTTCTGTACTTATGTACCTCAAAGTAAACAAGTACGACAAGTGCGAGTGTAACTCGCGCGTTTTTGAACTTTTGTCGTATATTGACGGTATATTGACGACGTCTTGGCGCAGTGGGCCAAGGTCGGTGGCGGTTTGATTCCCGCCTCGGGACTAATATTTGTAGGATCTGCAGATTATTTGTTCGGGTGTTCTAGTCCTTTTCTACGTACACAAAAATAAATCATGTCATACATATACTCTTGAGGTGTAGTAATAAAACAGGAGGTACAGAGCCAACTGCCGGTAGGCATTTTATTGAAACGAACGACATACGTAAATCTACCCTCCAGTGTAGGTAGATGCTATTCTAATACATAACACTGTCCTCCCTTAATTGACATGTTACATCTTAGTTATACGCTTAGGGATATGTAGGAAATAACAAGTTTGTGAATACAATACCTGCTTGATACAAGGTTGATGCCTACCAGGAAATTAGGTTATTGTTAATTTGTACATATATGTACCTATGTACCAAATCAATGTGAAGTAATGAATATGTAACTTAATAGTACAGCATTCCTAACTTAAAACTAATTAATATAAGTAGTAACAAAATATTATAATTTTCTAAGTTTCTCGGCACACTTGAGAGCAGCCCTCCGGCGCTCCCTTTTAACGCTAGCTGGCGGCGGCGCGGGGGACGGCGCGGGGGACGGTCCCCGCGGTGACGTCAGCGGCGTCCTCATGGCCTCACTATCTGGACTGCCCGGTGGCGTCGCCGATGACTCCAACTCTTTTGGACTGTCTGAATAAGACCGCTCCCTAACATCCTCATGATCTTCCCCGCCTAAATTTGTACCCGCATCACCGAGCTCACGGTCATCATCGCATACATTACGGGATAATAAAAAACGTGCCTTACTGTTTTTGTCTGCGATTAATTGGTCTACGTGACGTTTATGCACCCTACCGTCGGCCATCTTTACTTTATATGAGACAGGTCCCGTGCGCTCGACTACTAACCCGTCCGACCATTTGTCGGCTCGTGCGGAATAGTCCCGAGACAGGACACGGTCGCCGGGCGCCGGGTCCCGTCGTACTCTGTTCGCTATTGCGGTACATGAATAAAAATTTACACAGCGCGGTATCGTCATCGACGCCTTCGAGATCAGCCTTTTTGAGAACTTTTTTTACCGTCTTCACGGCGTTCTCCGCGGCGCCGTTGCTGGACGGGTGGTACGGTGCGACGGCTGAGTGCTTAATGCCATTCAAGCTTAAGTATTAAGC